>CAKNXH010000050.1:729851-797668 GCA_932178445.1 Andricus quercusramuli | reverse complement strand
CGAGATGAGGTACTTTAGACACTGGCGTAGGTAACTTTAAACACTGGCGTTGGTATCTTCTTGAAATAAATTTTCAGTTAACTTGAACGAATGTTTTAATGATTGAAGTTTTGTTTTTGCAAAAAATCATAAACGCCAAAATTTTTTTTCAATAATTTTTTTTCAACAAAATTTTTTTCAACAAATTTTATTTTTTCCAAATTTTTATTCAAAAAATTTTTTTTCACAAAATTTTTTTTTCACAAATTTTTTTTTTCACAAATTTTTTTTCACAAAATTTTTTTTCAAACATTTTTTTGCACAAGTGTTCCTTTCAGAACATTTTTTTTCAAAAATTTTTTTCTGTTGTAATTTCTTTACTCCACACTATGCAATATAAAATTAGTATTTTTCGTTACCACCTCCTGGCAACTTTTTCGGACGGGCGTTGCAAAAAATAGCGTGTGATACACGTGCGCGTAGGTGATTGTTAACTCGTATGATTGCATCATTCGCCTGCGGTTCGAAGCAATCGTCTACGTTATCGCACTCGCTTCGCTCGTGCGCTAACCACCGACTCATGCTTCGAGCCTCCGGCTTATGCTGCAAAATTCACACTCGCACACAATCACCTATTTGACTTGCATGTTGGTGGCGGAAGTGAGAACGTGGTTAGTGTCAGGTGGTGAGAGGATTTACGGAATTTGTGTGGTAGGTGTGAGTGGAGTGTAAGGGTGGAAGCGGAGGAGGTGAGTAGGGTTGTGTGGGGTGAATTGGGGAGATAAAAAGTAATATTGAGAGTGGGTGTGAGGCGGGATATAGCAAATTGGGAAAGTGAGGTTAGGTTAGCAAGGAATCGGGGGAATTTGTGGTCAGGAGTCTTGGGCCTGCGAGGGTCAAGGGTGGAGCTCGAAAATTTGGAGGGATGTTAAGTGAGGGAAAGGGGTGTCTGCAAGGGCTGTGAGGAATAGAAAAAAAAAAAAAAAAGGGAAATAAATAAAAATTTGGCGGCAATAGACAGCATTCTGCAGAGACATCTGGCGGTAGCAGAGGGTACTGCATGGAGAGGTCCCAGTTACCGGCGGCAAAGCGGGAGGTTGGTAGTGAGAGTACTGGTAGTGACGGTGACGGGGAGAAAATTTTCCACGTGCCACGACAGCCAACAGAGCGTGGCTCAGTGTCTAGTAGCGCGTCAGGGAGTGGGAGAAAGCGGGACAGTGGGAACGAAGGAAGAGAGAAGGTGAGGGAGAGAACATCGAGCGTAAGTGACGGGGAGGATCTCTTGAAAAGGAAAAGAGACAGCCAAGAGAGTCCGGACAAAAGCGTGGTAGAGAGTCCGTTTAAAAAAAGCGGGAGAACCAGTAGGACACCCCCCCAAAAAATGGGGGAAAATGTGGAGAAGGAGGCTCTCGGTATACTGATAAGCGAGATCAGGGGGCTGAGGGAGGAATTGAGAATTAGAGATGAGAAATGGGAAAAGGAGATGAAAGAGATGAGGGAGAGAGTAGGGTCGTTAGAGAGGGAAAGGAAAGAAAAAGAAATTAAAATAAAGCAGATGGAAGAGGAAAATAGGGTGTGGAAGGAAAGGACGGAAAGAAGGCTTGAGAAGATGGAGGGCAGGACGGAAATGGAAGGCGGAGGTGGGGGGAGCGAGATTAAAGGTATTTGGGAGAGGGTAGAAAATCTGATAGAAGAGAAAGTGGGAGAGCGTAGGAGTGAGAAGGAGGAGAGGGCGGATAGGGAAAGGTTAAGGGCAATGGAGTTGAGAATGGAGAGAAAAGAGAAGGCAGACAGGAGGAATAATATTGTAGTAAAAGGGTTGAAGCTAAAGAACGGGGAAGAAAGAGAGGGTGTGGAAGCGCTGCTACAGAGCATAGGGTGGGTCAAAGGCAGGGTAGGGAAAGTTAAGTTGGAGGGGAGAAAGGACAAGGAAGTGGCGGTTGTGGAGATGGAGAGCTGGGAAGAAAAGTTGGGGGTAATGAGAAATAAAAATAGGATACAGGATAGGAGAGTTTTCATCGATCACGATTTAACGAGAAAGGAAAGGGATTTGCAGAGAATGCTGAACGACAGGGCTAGAAGGGAGAAGAGTGAAGGGAGATCGGCGAAGGTAGGATATAGAAAAATAAAAATAGACGAGAAAATGTGGGTGTGGGATGAGGAGAAAGAGGTGTTGAAGGAGGTGCAGGGGAATTTGTTTCGTAGGCAGTAGGGGGGCGGGGGTAATGCAGGATAGAGGAGGATTGAAGGTGTTGTATTGGAACGTAGCAGGGATAAGGAAGAAGGATGAGGAGTTCTGGAGGTATGTACAAGAATTTGATGTTGTGGGACTGGTTGAGACGTGGGTAGAAAGAAAGGAATGGGACAGAATAGAGCCAAAACTGCCAAGGGGGTACAAGTGGAGACTCCAGGAGGCGGTCAGAGTGAAGAAAAAAGGAAGGGCTAGTGGGGGAATTATAACGGGGGTTAGAGATGGATTAGAGGAAGAAGTTCATGGAGAGAAAGAGAGGGAGGGAGTGCAAATGAGGGAAGTAAAAATAGGAGGGATACCGTGTAAGTTTGTGACAGTGTACAATAAGGATGGGATGGAAAGAATTAAAGAAAGGGTGGAAGAATTGCTAGGCGAAAGAGAGGAGGGTATGGTGATACTGGGTGGGGATTTTAATGCGAGGATGGGAAGGGAAGGGGGCCTTTACAGGGAAGGGGAGAGCTTCAAAAGGAATTCGAAGGATAGGATAATAAATAAGGAGGGAGAGATTCTAAGGGACTGGATGGAGCATAGAGGGTGGGCAGTGGCGAATGGTATGGCTAATGGGGACGAAGAGGGAGAATACACGTATGTAAGTAAGGTGGGGGTATCGGTGATAGACTACGTGGTAATGAATATGCAAGGATGGGAGGAGACGGAAAAATTCGCAGTAGAGGGGAGGGTGGAATCAGACCATCAGCCATTAAGTCTGTGGATAAGAGGTGAGGGTGGAGGAAGACGAGGCGGGGAAGAAGTCTCGATAGGGGAGAGGGTGACCTGGACGAGGGAGGCGATAGAGAAGTATCAGGAGCGGCTAGGAAAGGTACGCTTTGGAGGGGAGTCTGTGGAAGAGATATGGGAGGATCTGAAAGAGAACGTGAAAGGGTGTGTGCAAAAGAAGGTATTCAGAAAGAAGAAGAAAGGAATGGTGAAGCCATGGTGGGATAGGGAATGTAAAAAGATGAAAAGGAAGGTGAAGAGGAAGTACAAGAAGTGGAAAGAGGGCAATGTGAGAAGGGAGGAGTACGTAGAAACGAGGAAGGGGTTTAGATTGATGTGTAAGAAGAAAGAACAGGAAAAGGAGAAAGAGCTGGAAGAGGAGTTAGCAAATGTTAAGACGGAGGGGGACGTCTGGAAGATAATAAATAGGTTTAGGAAGCGCAGGGTGGGGGTCAGCGAGAAGATAGGGAGTGAGGAGTGGAGGGAATTTTTTAAAGAATCGTTCCAGGGCTCAGATTCAAGGAAGACGGATGGGGGAAGTAGAAGAACGGGGGAGGCAGAGATTGAGGAGTTGAATGACGAGGAGATAGAGAAGCAGATAAGGAAGTTGAAAAGGTCAAAAGCAGCAGGGCTGGATGGGGTAGAGAACGAAGCATGGCTATTTAGTACACAAGAGGTTAGGGAGAGGCTGAAGGAGGTAGTGAAGAAAGTTTGGAGGGGTGAGGGATTCCCAGGAGGGTGGAGAGAAGGCTTAATAGTGCCACTGTATAAGAAAGGGGATAGAGATATGCAGGAAAATTATAGAGGGATTACGCTAATGAATACGGCGTATAAAGTATATGCGATGGTGGTGGCAGAGAGACTGCGGAAGGATGTTGAGGGGAAAGGAATATTGCCGGAGACGCAGGCGGGATTTAGGGCGGGTAGGAGTACTATCGACAATATTTACGTGCTGCAGCACGTGGTAGATAGAGAATTAGCGAAGAAAGGGGCGAGAGTGTACGCGTTTTTTGTGGATCTCAAAGGCGCGTTTCCATCGGTGGATAGGGGGAGGTTGTGGGAGGCGATGGAGGATAGGGGAGTAGAGAGGGGCCTAATTGAAAGGGTAAGGGAGATATATGAAGAGACAAAAGACAAGGTAAGAGGAGGGGAGGGGATTTCGGAGGGATTCTGGATGGATAGGGGGTTAAGGCAAGGGTGTCCACTTAGCCCAACGCTTTTTGCGATTTTAATTGCGGATATGGAAAGTAAGCTGGAGGCCGGGGTGGTAGGAGGAGTCAGGATAGGAGGGGTTAGAATTTGGTCACTAGCGTATGCAGATGACATAGTGTTGCTGGCAAGCAGCGAGGAGGCCTTAAAGGAGATGATTAAGAGGTTGAGAAGATACCTGGATAAAAAGGGGTTAGAGCTGAATGTGGAAAAGTCCAAGGTTATGGTGTTCAGAAAAGGAGGGGGAAGGGATAAGGGAAGGGAGTGGAAGTGGAAGGGAAAGGAGGTGCAGGAGGTGAAAGAGTTTGTGTACTTGGGCTTCGTGTTTCGAAGGAATGGTGGAGTGGATGGTCACATAAAAGAGAGAGTGAGGAGGGCAAATGTAGTGATGAGGCAGGTGTGGGGGTTGGGAAAGAAGTTATTCGCAGATGATTTTGGAAGGAGAATGAAATTGTTTGATTCACTAGTGATGAGTGTGCTATTGTATGGGGTAGAAGTGTGGGGGTGGAAGGAAAGTGAAGAGGTTAATAGAACGCAGGAGAGGTATGTAAAGTGGACCCTGGGGTTGGCAAGGAACACGCCTAATTATATTGTCAGGAGGGAGACGGGGAGAGCGAGTGTAGGAATTCTAGCAGGGAGCCGGGCGTGTAAATATGAGGAGAAATTTTTGGAAGAGGGGGGAAGTAGGCTAGTTAGGGCGTGTTGGTGGGAAAAGGAGAACAAGGGAGGGGGTGGGAAGATGGAGGCTGAGAGGGAAAGGTATTTTAGAATGAATGGACTGCAGATGGATGAAGTGAGAAGGATGCACGAGGAAGGAAGGAAGGTTTATGACGTGGTTAAGCAAAACGGCATGGAGAGAGAGAGGACAGAAGGGGAAGAGAGAATAAGAGAGTCAAGATTCAACGGGAACTATGTGTGGATTATGCCAAGTGCAAGAGCGCAATATTTATGTGAGAAAGGAGAGAAAGGAAGTCAGGAGCTTATAGCGAGGATGAGGTGTGGGTGCATGGAGGGCTTCAATAGGTTCTGGCTCTCGCGAGAGAAGAGGATGTGTGAACTGTGTGGAAAGGGGGATGCAAGAGTGGAGCACTGGTTGGAGGAGTGCGTGGAGGTGGAAAGAAGTGAGATAAGCATGGAGGTATTATTGCATGAAAAGGGGGAAAAAAGGGCAGTAGCATGGGTGAAGGGAGTGTTGGGTAAGATGGAGATGAAGAGAAGGAAGGAGGAAGAGGAGTGGAGAAGGAAAGATTGTAAATAGGAGAGAAAGTAGATATAAGTAACATGTAAATATTGTAAATAGTAGATAAGTAGTAGGTATTAGAGCGATAACAGAGGTTGGCAAGCGAGGCAATGCGAAAAAGTAGGGATATGCGAGCGAGGCGAAGCGAGGAAGGCAAGGCGATACGAGCGTGCGGCTTAGAGATAAGGAATGGAAGGATGTTAGTTTTTAAGGGTTAGTTTTAAGAAAATTCTGTAAAAAATGGATGTGTAAGCAAGTCAATTTTTTAAGGCCAGCAGGCTGAAAAATAAACGTTTATCTCTCACAATCACCTATTTTACGCACTTGTATCACAAATAACTATTCTTTAAAGAAAGATTGAGTTCAACAACTTTTAGTTTGAAGATGATTGAGGCTCACCGCACGACTTTGTAGGACGCTGCCTCAAAATGCTTGGCCGAGATTTTACAACCAAGATCCAAGTGGTTCGATAGCGAAGTTGGTTAGTGCGTGTCATAGAATATACGAATTTAGGTAGCTTAGGTAGGGTTCGAGTCCTCAGCGAGTGCGATTTTAAAGCGTTTAAACGTGCGATTATAAATACAAGTGACCATTTATTGTCCATCATTTTCTTGAATACGGAAGGTTGTGAATTTTAATTGACTTTCTCTCATATCCAAGACAATAATACAAACTCCCTGAATTTTAGATAAACTATTTTTTCCGTGTGGGGCTTACATTTTTTTATTGCAAAAAATCTTCCTATTAGAGTTTAATTTTAGACGTTAAAGAAGAACTTTAATTATGATTTTATCTAAATTTAATTTTTTCATTCGAATATATTTTTTCAGTTAGCTATTGGTAACAAGACGATAGCTGCCATTCAAAATAGACGCGGTACAGTATTCAGAACTGGGAGTGTAGCTTCTGTCTTACGTAAGTTATAAATCCAACGCATTGCATGAATATTCAGTGTTGTAGCCCTAAAAGAAAAAGTGGTCTGGCGGTACTTTCCATAAATTACGTTACCAGTTTGAGGGGGGGGGGGGGGGCTAAAATTAAGGTTGGTAACAAGGGGATGTGGATTAAAAGTGAAAATAACGTTACGAACTTGAATAACATTTAGAACTTTAACCCAATTTTCCATTCTATATTCTATTATTTGATTCAAATTTAATTATTTTGTTGAAAATGCAACTATATTGTTAAAAAGTCATTTTTGTAAATCAAAAGTTCAACTAGTTTGTGAAAAAAATTAATTTTTTTAATTGAAGGATCATCTCTGGTTGAAAATTCGTTTCATGTTTGGTTAAAAATAAATTTGGTAAGCGGACAATTACACTATTCCATTTTTGATTAAAAATTTATCTTTGTCAGAAAAAAATTAAATTATTTAGTTAGAAATGTATCTTTTTTAGTTTAAAGTACATATTTTTGGTTGAAAAGTCGACTATTTGACTTGAAGCTGAAATACTTAGTAAAAAAAAAAAAAATTTCTAACAAGGATTCATAATTATGCTTGAGAATTCTACTATCTGCTTTTAAATGAACTTTTATTTTAGAAATTCTACTACTTTGTAGAAAGTTCGACTTTTTGGCTTAAAAATTGAATTTCTTTGTTGGAAATTCATATATTTTGTTCAAAATTCGTCTTTTTTAAGAACATTAATCTTCTTGGGCGAATATTTATCTATTTGGTAGAAAAATTAACATATTTATTAAAAATTCATTTTTTTTGTTGAAAATTATTATTTTTTTGAAAATTGAACTATTCCATGTTTGGTTGACACTTCATCCTGTATATTGGATAAGTTGGAAATTCGTTTTTTTTATAGAACATTAATCTTCTTGGTCGAAAATTAATCTATTTCTTTGAAAATTTAACAATTTGGTTGAAAATTATTTTTTTTTTAAATTATTTTTCTTATCAATGTTTTTATCTGAAAATTTAACTATTTCATTTTTGGTTGAAACATTATCCTGTATATTGTGTAATTTAAAAAATTCAACTATTTGGTAGAAAGTTCATGTATTTTATTGAAAAGTCATATTTTTGGATAGACAATTAATCTTGTTTGTTGAAAATTGAAATTTTTGGTTGAAAATTTAACCATTTGGTTGAAAATTCATATATTTTGTTTAAAAGTCCTCTTTCTTGGTTGATAATGAACTTCTTTGATGGAAATTCAACTGTTTATTACAAATTTGTCTTTTTATCATGAAAATTCAAATATTTGATTGGATTATGATCTTCTTTGTATAAAAATTTGACCATTTGAATGAAAATGCATCTTCGTATACTAAATTTTATTACTTTTTGAAAAACTATTTTGTTAAAGTCATCATTTTGTTCGAAAATTCAACTATGTTGTCAAAAATTCAACCTTTTGAATTCAAATTTCATCTTTTGTGGTAGAAGTCATCCTACTTGGTTGAAGATTTATCTTTCTTGGTTGAAAAGTAACTTTATTGTTAAAAATTCAACTGTTTTCGAAAAAAATCATCTTTTTTTCTTGAAAATTTTACTATCTGGTTAAATCTTCACCTATTTCTGGGAAAACTAGTGTCTTTTACTGAAAATTTCATCTATTTGGTTCTTAATGAAACTGTTAGGTTGAAAATTGATTTTTTTTTAATTCTTCTTTTTGTGCTGAAAATTCATCTCTTTGGGTAGAAAATCTTTTTTGGTTGGAAATTCAGCTATTTTCTTGAAAATGCAATATATTTCGGCTTGAAATCTTAGGAACTTAAAGTCTTTCGTATTGAATTTAATACTTTATTTACAATAATTTTATTTAAAAGAATTTATAAACGTGAAATCGATTTTTAGCCTATGGCTACGCTACTTTCGGGGGAAGGGTAGGTCTAAAAAGCCCAAAATTGGCAACGTAATTTATGAATGGCCCATAACTGGAAAATTTGTTCGCATGTCTAGAAAATGGCTTGGCGCCGCCAGGCCTTTAATAAAAGTACCTGGCGCCGCACAGTGGGGCAAAAAAAGTTTCTGTGGACAAATTGATATTCAGAAGCCACTTTTTAACCGATTTAAACGTTTTTTTTTCAAATTAAAGCTAATAAAATTTTGCATAAATCTGTCATGGCACATTTTGGAAACAGTTTTTTGTTTTATTTTATAACAAAAATGGAAAAAACAAAAAAAAATTTTCAAAAAAGTATCGATTTTCGAGAAATACTTGGATTCAATTCGAAATACCTAGAATCAATAAAGCAACTATCCATAAAAGTTGTCTGATAACTCAGCAATTGTTAAAAAATTTATTGAATTTGTTATAAACAAATAGGTGGGTGAAAATGGATTCATGGGGATTGGCAGCGATTCGTCAATTGATTCGCACTATTTTTGAACAATTTAGAGAAATAAACCGTTTTTTAATTAATTTTATTAAAAATAATAAATAATTTTTCATTTTATAAACAAATTTTATAAACAATTATCCACAGCAGGTATTTATGATGAAATAAATCAAATTTTTTCTCCTAAATCTGCCAAAAATTATACAAAAATTTCACTTACTGATCATATTTAGTCATCCAATAGCAATTGATGATTGTTTAAACAAAGTTAATTAACAAATGCACTGTTAGGCTATTTTTATAGGTAAAGACTTGTTTTTTTCTTCGTATTAAAGTGTAAATAGCTAGGTTCTAGATATTCTTGTAGCTTACATGACATTCAACAATTTCTATTGTTAATAACAATTGTTTAAACAAATTTTTTTCATAATAGGCATTTTGCAACCAAAAAAAAATGCGTTTGAAGGTATTAGCAGCCTGTTATTCATTAATGGCTCTTTGGTCATTGGTCAAAAATAATTGATAATTGTTCAAACAAACTTTATAAACAAATTCATTTTTCGGCTATTTCTGAAGGTAAAAACTTGGTTCTTTCAACGTGACCAATTTTAAATGAGTAATTTAAACATTTTTTTCAGAAACTTCAATAACGATCAACTGTTTTCATTGTTATTAATTATTTTATAGACAAATCTTTGTCCTCCCATACATGTGAACGCGAGAATGAACGGTGTGAAGTTAGTGTCATGTGCTACCGATATTCATTTATTTCACAAAGAAAAATATTAACATGAAAGCGGAAATTCAAAACAAATGTGTGCCGACTTTGGTTGTGAAATTAGCATTTGTGTTTGAAAATGTATGAGGAAAAAATTGTTTGTATAAAATTATAGATAACAATAAAAACAGTTGATCGTTATCGATGTTTCTGAAAAAAATGTTTAAATTACTCATTTAAAGTTGGTCACGTTGAAAGAACCAAGTTTTTACCTTCAGAAATAGCCGGAAAATGAATTTGTTTATTAAGTTTGTTTAAACAATCATCAATTATGTTTGACCAATGACCAAAGAGCCATTAATGAATAACAGGCTGCTAATACCTTGAAACGCATTTTTTTTGGTTGCAAAATGCCTAGTATGAAAAAAATTTGTTTAAACAATTGTTATTAATAATAGAAATTGTTGAATGTCATGTAAGCTATAAGAATATCTAGAAACTAGCTATTTACACTTTAATACGAAGAAAAAACCAAGTCTTTACCTATAAAAATAGCCTAACAGTGCATTTGTTAATTAACTTTGTTTAAACAATCATCAATTGCTATTGGATGACTAAATATGATCAGTAAGTGAAATTTTTGTAAAATTTTTGGCAGATTTAGGAGAAAAAATTTGATTTATTTCATCATAAATACCTGCTGTGGATAATTGTTTATAAAATTTGTTTATAAAATGAAAAATTATTTATTATTTTTAATAAAATTAATTAAAAAACGGTTTATTTCTCGAAATTGTTCAAAAATAGTGCGAATCAATTGACGAATCGCTGCCAATCCCCATGAATCCATTTTCACCCACCTATTTGTTTATAACAAATTCAATAAATTTTTTAACAATTGCTAAGTTATCAGACAACTTTTATGGATAGTTGCTTTATTGATTCTAGGTATTTCGAATTGAATCCAAGTATTTCTCGAAAACCGATACTTTTTTGAAAATTTTTTTTTGTTTTTTTCCATTTTTGTTATAAAATAAAAAAATAAAAAAAACTGCTTCCAAAATTTGCCATGACAGATTTATGCAAAATTTTATTAGCTTTAATTTGAAAAAAAGAACGTTTAAATCGGTTAAAAAGTGGCTTCTGAATATCAATTTGTCCACAGAAACTTTTTTTGCCCCACTGTGCGCCGCCAGGCCTCGTCTACATCACTGTGAATAATATAGAGAAATAAACATTTTTTCTAACCAGATCCCATAACTGCAACTTCGACTGATTGGGTAAAAGCTGCTTTAAAGTTGCCTATTGTCTTCACTTACGTATTAGACGACACAGAAAAATTTGCGATAGAACCCTCGGAAATAATTCCTGTTGGAGAAGAGGTCGTGGATTCTTTTGTTGTTCTATTCAATGAAGCCGAAAAATTTGGGTATCCAAATTTCATGAATTAAATTTTATGATTATAAGTCTTATAATAATTGTACGAAAATAAATAATCCTCTTCTGCTATTATGTGTAGTTTTTTTATAAATTCAATCTACTGAGTGAATTAAAATCAAATTATTAATTACAAACATTTTTTTTCACGACGACGAATGAACATATGCAAATGATCCATTTAGGACAATCACAATCTGAAGGATTAAAAATAAAGGACAAATTGCTCAACTGACCTCAGTCTGATCCTGATGATGTCTCGGAATTGTTTATGAGGATGAAATTTATTGTTTTCAAAGGCAAAATATGAGTCACGTATTTTTGGTTTTTTACCAAAAAAGGTTTTTCATGAACTTAGGACTACTTGAATATTTAGGTGAATTGCAGGGTGGCAGTACATAACTAGAAAACCAACAAAATCGAAATTTTTCAGGAGAGCAAAAAACATTCTGTAAAATCGAAATCACCATTTAAAGATAAGACAGAAATCCACATCCGAGATGACGTGTTGCTGATTCAAGCTCAATAAATCTTGATTAGAAACAATTATATACTTTTTGAGAAAATAGATGTGTCAGATGACAATCTCAACGTGACACAACAAATTGGAACAGGCTAGGCTGCGGATTGCAATAAAAAATGTAATCTTCAGTTTTAATAAAAAATAAAAACTTACTGCCTAGGTATCGAGTTTCTGGCTGAATGTAAGAAAGTTTTGATCTAAAAAAGTGAATCAATTCCGAGTGAATCGTACAACAATTTTAAGGTTACAATTTAACCGGTTTTAAAAATCGGTTTTCGGTACCGATTGGAAGTCGAATTTTCAATTTTTCACAAAAACAAGAAAATGTTGGTTGACTAGTTCTGTACTACCACCCTTCAATTATAAATAAATTAACAAACATTTTCTTTAAAAAGTCGTATCTTGGGAAAAAGTTGACATAATTTTCTTTTCTTTGTGGAAACTTTTAGTGCAATCTACATCCTTTGACATCCCTTAGATAAACTTAATTTTGTTACAATTGCCAAAATAGCGTACATTTTTCCAAAAAACTCCAAAGAAATTTACTCAAAAAGGCCCATTTCTATATTGATTTTTTTTTAGATTCACAGTAATATGAGGGAAATGTCCTGTGACTTTCGTACTCGCTGAACTATCTCTTCATATAACAAAATTTATTTTTTTGTATTGTAAAATATATATGTTTTTAAATACCAACTATTTTTTGAACATTCATAGTTATAATCCTAGAAATTTCCCTTTTTTGGGGTAGAAATTATTTTTTTTTTAATGAAAATTTAACTATTTCGTTGAAAATGAACTTTTTTGTTGAAATTTTATAATTTTGACTGAAAAATTCAACTGTTTTGTATAGAAAATTTGTCTTTTTGTGTAGGAAATTTAGCAATTAGTTATAAAATCCAACTATGTAGCATAAATGGAACGATTCCATTTTTGGTTCCATTTTTTTCAGTTTAGAAATTTAACTATTTTATATTAAAAAGTAATTTTTTTCAATGAAAATTTAAATGTTTTATTTTTGATTAAAAGTTGGTATTTTTAGTTTAAAAAATTAACTAATCGGTTGAAAATGTATGTAATTTGTTGAAAATTCTTCTTTTTTGGTAGTAAATTATTCTTCTTGGTTGAAAATTCTACTAGTTGGTTAGAAATTCATGTATTTTGTTAAAAATTCGACTTTTTGGATGAAAAATCTCCTTGGTTGAAAATACAACTATCTGGGTGAAAAATTATATATTATGTCGAGAATTCGTCTTTTTTAGTAGAAAATTAATCTTCTTGGTTAAATCTTTTTGACTTAGAAATTCTACATTTAAGAAAATATTTTTATCTTTATTGACTGAAAAATCTTTCTTTGTTGAGGATTCAAGAATGTTGTTAAAATGTCTTCTTTTTTGGTTTAATTCAACTATTTATGATTCAAAATAGGAAACTTGCATTAGTTAAAATATCTAATATTGTGTTTTTTTGTTGTGAATTCATATTTTTTGTTGAAACTCCATATCTTTGGGTTGAAAATTCGACAATTTCGTAGAAAACTTAACTATTTTGTAGATAATTCGTTTCTTTTTGTAATAAAAATTAATTTTTTTCGATTGAAATTTAACTGTTCCAATTTTAGTTAAAATTTGACCTTTTTAGTTTGAAACAACAACGATTCGGTTGAAGATTTATGTAATATGTTAAAAATACTTTTTTGGTAGAAAACTAATCTTCTTATTTGAAAATGCAACTATTTGGTTAGAAAATGATGTATTTTGTTAAAAATTCGTCTTTTTGGTGAAAAAGATCTTCTTGATTGAAAATACCACAATTTAGTTAAAAATATATATATTATTATCTTATTGAGAATTCGTATTTTTCAGTAGAAAATTAATCTTTATGGTTTAAAATCTAATTATCTGATTAAAGATTCAACTGCTTTGTAGAAATATGGTCTTTTTAGCTTTAAACTTCCACTTTTTGATTCAGAATTCATGTATTTTGTTGAAAATTCGTATTTTTTTTTGGTAAAAAATTAATCTTCTTGGTTGAACATTTTTTTTACTTAAAAATTCTATATCTTGGAAATTTTTTTTTCATTATTGACTGCAAAATCTTTCTTTGTTAAGGATTCAAGAATTTTGTTAAAATTTCTTCTTTTTTTGTTCAGTTCAACTATTTATGATTTAAAATAAAAATTTTCCATTGGTTGAAATATCAACTATTATATTTTTTGTTGAGAGTTCATCTTCTTTGTTGAAACATCACATCTTTAGGTTGAACATTCAACTCTTTTATATAGGAAATTCGTCTTTTTGTTTTGAATATTCAATGATTTGGTAAAAAACTCAACTATTTTGTAGATTATTCGTTTTTTTTTATAAAAATAATTTGTTTTCAATGAAAACTTAACTGATGCTCCATTTTTAGATAAAAGTTTATCTTTTTAGTTCAAAAAAGCAACGATTCGGTTGAAATGTATGTATTTTGCTAAAAATTCATCTTTCTGGTAAAAAAAATGTTGTTGAAAATGTGGTCATTTGATTGAAAATTCAACTGTTTT
Organism: Andricus quercusramuli; assembly: GCA_932178445.1. Lineage (NCBI taxonomy): Eukaryota > Metazoa > Arthropoda > Insecta > Hymenoptera > Cynipidae > Andricus > Andricus quercusramuli. The sequence goes on along the minus strand of CAKNXH010000050.1, from coordinate 783,755 downwards.
GTAGAAAGCTTGTCTTTTAGCTTTAAAATTACACTTTTTGATTAAAAATTGATGTATTTTGTTTAGAATTCGTCTTTTATAGTGGAAAATTAATCTTCTTGGTTAGGAATTAATCCTTTTTTACTTGAAAATTCTACATTTTTATGAATTATTTTTTTCATTCTTGACAGAAAACTCTTCCTTTGTTGAGGATCATCCAAATATTTTGCTGAAATTTCTTCCCTCAGTTAAAATAACAACTATTCTATTTTTGTTGTGAGTTCATTTTTTGGTTGAAAATTCGCAACTAATTTTTTGAAAATTGAACTACTTACTACTTACGGACCCAGCAGCAAAGGCAAAGATAATGATATCTTTGACAAAGGGAGGCAACGTGGTTTAAAATTTCAGAACAAAAACTAAAAATAAGGTCTGAAAATTAGGGGGCTCAAATTTTGCATGGGAATTAAGAGGCCTTCTTTCATTTCATTCTATTCTGCCAGTTTCATTTTGATGAGAATATTGAGACTTGGCAAAAAGTATATTTTAAATTGTTGATTTCCGTAGATAATTTTCAGAAGAATTTTAGTTATATATCCTTATATCATCTTCATCCACAAAACAAAACCCAACAAAATTACATCATTAACGCATCCATCCATTTATGCCATTTATCCCATTTATCTCATTTATCTTAACATAACCTAACCTCACAACGCACGTGTTCAGGACATGGATCGCCATTTTTGTTACCATAGCAACGTTGCGCATTTGGCAGTGCGCAGTGCACGAGTGGCACGCAGTAAAACATGGCGGCGTTTGTCACTTGTAGGTTATTAAATCATAATAATTTAATATTTTCAAGTGGTAAGGGCATTCATTTAAACAATGTCTCACTCCGAGTTTTGTACAGTACGAAAAGTAAGATTCGAGATGAGGCTAAAGTTGAAGTTTCTCTGTCAAACAAGTAAGTACAACTTTAGAAAACCTATATGCACCGTCCCCACATATTTCATATATTTCTGTTTCCTTGCTCTGTCTTCCTTTGATTTGTTTATAAAAGTGTTAGTTTGCAATACAAATATTGTTTACAAGTCAAATTTCTGAATATCAAAGTATTATTTGAGGTAGTTGGAATAACAAATTTTAGAAAAGAATGATCTAACCTCACTTTTTATTCTCCCGGCCCCGGTGCGAAAAAAACGTGAAAATCCCTGACTATTTTGCTCGAAAATCACACGATTCGTTTCCATAGAGGTATTTCCGGTTTTGACCAATCTTGTCTTATACTTCAAAGATGTTTTAATGACAAAAAAGTTAATTATATCTGTACAGTTACATGCAGATTGAAGAATGCTCGTTTTCATACTGATTTTCTAGATTATTATTTTGTAACAGTAAATATTTCAATTCAAGGTATATAACTTTTTACGAAGCAAAATTCCGGGGTTCAAGATATTATTTCTGAAATATTACAACCCTTGTCGACTTCTTGTCTTACCCCAAATTTTCGTTATTTTCCAAGTCAATTTTGTCAACAAAAAAATCGAGAGAAAACTATGCTCTTAATTTAGTCTAAATTAAATAATCAAGTTCTTATCTGGATCATAATTTTGAATGTTAAGCCTACCAGCGGGTGTTTTTTCACTTTTGAATTTTTAATGAATAAGTTCTATAGTTTAATAATTATATGTCGAAACCTAATAAATGTGATAATTTAAAATCTGTGATAGTTGAAATTTTCGTAATATAAATCCCTGCAAAAAAATTGGTTGCTAAAACATATTCTATAAGAGTTGTAATAGTTTTTAAATCAATTGTTAAATTTCTATCTTTTTCTCCATGAAAAGGAAACCTAATTCTAACTACATTTTTTTGTTTTTCCATCATCCCTTAGAATAAGTTTTTATTTTTTAAGAAATAATGTATTAAAATTAAGCAATGTGACATGAATGGTAAATACAGATACTTTGTATGCTTTTGCGTTTATAATAAATAAAAAAACTAAAATAAAACTGCTGGTAGCCAGTACTGAAAATATTAATTTTGTTGTTTAAAAATTCAACGAATCAATATTTAAATTTTATTTTCGTTTTCTGAAATTTTAGTTTAGTTTTCAGTTCTAGTGAAAGAACTTGCAAGATATACAACCGTTTTTATAAAATTACAGCTTTGAATCGATTGTCAAATTTGAAAGAGAAAATATTGTTAAGTTTCGCAGACTGCCATTCGGAAATTAGAATGACCGGATTTTTTTTTCTGAGATTCAAATAAAGACATGAGAAGGAAAACTGGATAAGGAACAAAAATGAAATTTTATAGGAGGAACAAAAAACGTTTTCTACGATAGGTTTTTAAATATAAAACATTGATAAAATTATAGAAACAAAGGTTCCCCGAGAAGTCTACATTGAAAATGTGAAAACATTATAAAAAAATGTGGCTTATGCCACATTTTTCTTCGAATTTTCATGCATATTGCACCCAAATTTGTTCGAATCTGCAAAAAATAAATGCGTTTTTTTGTTGTTTAAAAAAAATGATATTTAGAGGTTCCGCAAGCCCCATGAAGTTTAACACGTATTTCTCATAAGAAAAAAAGACGTTTTTGTATATTTCATTCAGAATCGCCAATATTAGCTGAATAGAGCTGAAACTCCACATTTCTTTTCACAATTATCCACAGAATACGATCCAAAAATTATTTTTTAAATATCGCCTCCATAATAAGTCTTTTATGGGATTAAAAAAAAACCCATAAGTGAAAAATTGGGTTTTTCGAGTTTTTGGGACCAGTTATGATTTTTTGCGTTTTTAAAATAAAAATTGTTTCTAATATATAAATTATTACTTCGAATTGATAATTAGATATTTAAATACATTTTTTGAACAGTTTTGGATTGTTTACAGTCATTTTCTCTTAAAATAGAATTAGAAAGTCACAGGTTTTTCCGAATTTTCAACATGTTTTCAGCTTTTCAGTTAGAGCGGGGCAATAATAAATTAATTTCAACGAAAATAATACTTTTACTTGTTTGTTATTATTTATAACAATGTTCTCTTAGGGTAATGCTAGAAATTTGCCGTTTTTTCTTAAATTTTACACTTTTTGTCCACTTTTCGATTATAGTGAGGTAATAATTAATTCAAGTTAACAAAAATAATTGTTCGAATAAATTATTAATTATTTTTATAATATTATCTTTAAATAATGTTAAAAAAAATCGGTTTTGTCTGAAATATTTAAGTTTTTGTCCACTTTTACTTAGAGCGAGGTAATAATTAATGAAATTTAACAAACACAATTGTTTCAATAAATAACCATTGCTTATAACTATTTTGTCCTATAGTAATGCTAGATTCTTGCTGTTTTTTGTTGTTGAAATTTTAAACTTGCTCTCTACTTTTTACTTGGTGAGATAATTATTAAGGAAAGTTAACAAAAATAATTGTTTAAACAATATATTACTGTTTATCATTAGCTCCTCTTAGAGTAATTCTATAAATAAATTTTCAACCTTTCTTCGACTTTTTATTTAGGAAAAAATAATAAATATTGATACTTATACTGATTTAAACAAAAAGATTCTCAGTAATTATTACTGTAAAACGGGACAAGTCGCTCATGTAGGGTAAAGTTGCTCACCAAAAAATTCGCACCAAATAAGTTTCGAAGTTAATTTTGACAGCTCTACTGATTAAAACAATCGATATTCTTTATTTTTTGCCCTAGAAAATTTGATGTTAAATTTAAAATATAAATTAAGGGGTGATAAACTTTATTCTACATGACCGACTTTACCCCGTTTTACGGTATTTGAAGGAAAAATTACTTTTAGAATGATCCATATTGAAAATTTGAAGAATATTTCAAATATCTGTTTTATTTCAGTAGAATATATTCACAAAAAAGAAGAAGATTGTTGAAAAAATAATTCTCTCTAATGCATATTTATTATTTTTTCATAACTAAAAAGCCAAAACAGTGGTACAAATTTTAGAAAAAACCGATATTTTCTGGCAATTGTCTAAGATAAGATAGTTATAAACAATAATACATTGTTTAAACAATCATGTTAGTTAACTTGAAATAATTATTATTACCTAACTAAGTGAAAAGTGGACAAAAAGTTAAAAATTTCAGAAAAAATCCCAACTATCTAGCATTATTTGAAGAGAATATTATTAAAATGAATAATAGCATTATTCTAATAGAATATTGTTATAAATGATAATTAATTGTTTAGACCATTTTTTCTGTTTAATTCAATTAATTATTGTTTCGCTCTAACTGAAAAGTTGAAAATTTCAGAAAAACAGCGCCTTTCTAACTCTATTCCAAGAGAAAATTGCTAAAAATAATAATAATAGATTGTTTTAAAAATTTATATAAACATTTTATTACCAGTGGAATGTAGTAGTTTATGTTTTAGAAACAATTTGCTTAAAAAAAACGCAAAAATTGATAATTAGCGCCAAAAACGCGCAAAACCATATTTTTTACTTATGGGGTTTTTCGGGACCTAATAAAACAGGCTTTTGGGGGGTGATATTTAAAAAGTAATTATTTATTTGTAGTCTATAGCTAATTTTGAAGAGAAATTTTGAGTTACAACTCGATTCACATAATATTGAAAATTCTGAATAAAATTTCAAAAACGTATTTTTTGATATGGGAAATACATGTTAAACTTCACGGGGCTTGTGGAACATCTAAATATCATTTTTTAACATAAAAGTGCCTTTATTTTTTGTTGCTTCGAACAAATTTGGGGGGGGGGGGGGGCGATATTCATATAAATTGGAGAAAAAAAAGGATGTTAAATTTACACAAAATTATAGAAGTATCAGGTCATTATTTAAAAATTGTCAGTGAGTTGAAAATTTTTATTTTTCATTCTTCTGTGTATTTAGAGTAGAAAACCCAAATGGTCCTAATCCAGTTGTCATTCTCATAATTTTAAAATTCATTTTTTTGATTGAAAGGAGAAACTTCTTTGCCTTTTTTTTTTACATAATGGGTATACAGAATGGTCTTAAATTTTGAAATCGTTAAAAACAGAATTCGGAAATTCGGTCCTTATCCAGTTGCTATTCTCATGTCTTTAAGTGCTCACCATATATACCTTTGTTTCTAACAATTAATAAAGTTTAATCAAACTTGTAAATCTACTTAAATTTTACACGTAATAAATTATTCAGCAAAAATCTCTGGATATCCACCGGAAAATATGCCCGGTTCGCCGATGGATGCGCCGTCGTGAACGCTGGCGACACCGAAGTTCTGGTGACAGCAGTTAGTAAAACTTACACCTCTGGATCTCAACAATCATTTCTTCCACTTGTCGTGGACTACCGACAAAAAGCGGCAGCCGCTGGTCACATTCCTACCAATTTTCTCAGGAGAGAACTCGGCCCAACAGAACACGAGATCCTCACCAGTCGATTAATCGACCGATCAATTCGCCCTTTATTCCCATCTGGCTACAATTATGAAACGCAAATCATGTGCAATATGTTGTCCCTCGATGGAGTTAACGATCCAGACGTTTTGTCCATCAACGGAGCATCTGCCGCCCTGGCTCTCTCTGACATCCCCTGGAACGGCCCTGTTGGTGCCGTTCGTGTAGGAATAATCGACAGTGAAGTAATCTTCAATCCTACCAGACGAGAAATGCAAAGTAGCACCTTAAATTTAATAGTCACCGCCACCAAAAGAAATCTAGTCGTAATGCTTGAAGGTTCAGCAGACAATGTCTTTGAGCAAGATCTAAGAAAAGCGATCAAAACCGCTGTCAAGGAATGCCAAAGTATTATTAATGGAATAGAAACTCTCCAGGCAGAACATGGTAAAGAAAAAAGACCACTCGATCCAGTTCCAGAACACTTTAAGGAGATTTTTGAGTCTGTCAAGTCCCTCGCGGAAATGAAACTTAGGGAAATATTCACGGATAAGAATCATGATAAAATCTCGCGGGATACGGCAGTTAATAATGTGAGGAAAGAAGTTTTGGAGAGTATGAAACAGAGCTACTCGGATTTGGATCTTCCGTTGGCTGTGGAAGCTTTTGGAAAAGTATCTAAAGAAATTTTTAGGCAGCTTATTTTCGAGAATAATCTGAGGTATTTTGTGATTTGATAAGGGATCGTCCATAAACTACGTTACCAATTTGAGAGGCGGGAGGGGGTCACGCTAAAAACTACGGTTGGTAACGTTACGAACTACGTTTCCTGATGATAAATTTTAAAGGATTCTTTTATTCCATGTTTTAAAGAAATATTACTTTTTTCTCAGTTTTTCGCTTAAATGCGAACTAAAGTAATAGAAACCAACAAGAAAAATCAACTACTTTTGGTTAAAAAGTCTACTATTATATTTTTGGTTTCCAATTCATTTAGTTTAGATACAAATTCTAGTATTTGGTGTTGATAATTTTATTATTTTTTTGAAAATGCAACTATTTTGTTAAAAAGTCATCTTTTGTGGTCAGAAATTCAGCTACTTGGTTAAAAGTTTAACTACTTTGATGAAAATTAGTCTATTTTGTTGAAAATGTAACTATTTTGCGAAAAATTAGTTTTCTTTATTGAAAATTAATTGTTTTCAGCTAAAAATGTAACTATTCCATTTTTTGTTGAAAAAATGATATTTTTTTATTGAAAATTGATCTTTTTCGGATGAAAATTCATGTCTTTTGTTAAATTTCGCCTTTTTTGGTCGAAAATAATCTTCTTGGTTGAGGATTCAACAATTTGGTAGAAAATTGAAACTATTCGGTTAAATTTTTGTTTTAAATTAAACTATTTTTATCAAAATTTAATTGTATGGTAGAAAATTAATTTTTTGGTTAAAAAATCATATTTTTGTGTTGGAAATTCCACCGTTTTGTAGATAATTCGTCTTTTTGGCTTAAAAATTCAACAATTTTGTTGAAAATTTATATATTTTGTTTAAGTTTCGTGTTTTTTGGTAGAACAATAATCATCTTGCTGAGAAATTCATCTTTTTAGTTGAAAAATTAACTATTTGGATAAAAGTTCATCCTTTCTAATCTTCCGAGTTAAAAAATCATCTTCTGGGTTGAACTCTTTTGTTGAAAATTACTTTTTATAAGATTCATCATTTTAGTTCAAAATTCGTTTTTTTTTTGGGTTAATAATTCATGTTTTTAACTAACAATTTAACTATTTCATTTTTTGTTAAAAGTTAATATTTTAATTGCAAATTGATTTCTCCTAGTTGGTAATTCATGTAGTTTGTTAAAAAATAGACTTTTTTGGTCGAAAATTAGTCTTCTTGGATGAAAATTAATCCTTTTTGATTAAAAATGCTAATGGTTGGGTCTATATTAAACTGGTTTGGTTGATAATTCAACATTTTGGTAGTAAATTGAATTATTTCGTTGAAAATTAACTTTTTTCTTTAAAATTTCTATATATTTTGCTTAAATTTAGGTATTTGTTTAAGAAATAAACTATTTTTATGAAAATTCAACTTTTCGGTAGAAAATTAACTTTTTGGTTAAAAAATCATATTCCAGATTTGAAAATTCAAACGTTTTGTAGTTAATTATCCTTTTGGCTTCAAAATTCCACCGTTTCGTTGAAAATGAATGTATTTTGTTGGAAATTCGTATTTTTTTTCGTAGAACATTAAGCTTTTTGCTGAAAAATTCGTCATTTTGGTTTAAAATTGATCAATTTGGTTAACATTTAATATTTTTTAGTTGGAAATTCAATTACTTGATTGAACGTTGAACTAAATTGTTAAAAATTTATATTTTTTAAGAGTCAACTCCTTAGTTGAAAATGTAACTATTCCAATTTTATAAAATTTATCTTCTGAGTAAAAAAATTTTTTTTTAATATTCATAATTTTAGTTGAAAATTCATGTTTTTGGGTGAAAATGTAACTATTTTGTTGGAAATTCGTTTTTTCTTTTCTTTTGCGAATTCATTTTTTAACTAACAATGTAACTGATATTTTTTAGTGAAAATTGATCTTTTATACTTTAAATATTCATGCATTAAAAATTTATTATTAAAAATTCGTATTTTTTGATCGAAAATTAATATTTGTGTTTGAAAATTCATCCTTTTTGGTTTAAATTTAACTATTTGGTTAAAAAATAAACTATTTTAATAAAAATTCATTTTTTTTTTTGGTTTATAATTTAACTATTGGGTTCAAAATTCATCTACTTAGTTGAAAGTTGAACTAGTTTGTTAAACATTAATATTTTTAGTTTCAAATTTAACTTTTTTGTTAAAAATTCCTGTATTTTTTTGAAAATTTGTCTTTTTGGTTAGAAAATTAATCTTTTTTGTTGAAAATTCAGTATATATTTCGACTTAAAATCTTAGGAATTAAAAGAGTTTCTTATTGTATTCAATATGGTGCTTACATTAATTTTATTTGAAAAAAATTATTCCTCCATTATTACCCATTTTTGTGAAAATTCATTTTTATTTCTATGTTTTGATAAAATTTTCGGGGTGTCAAAAATAGCTTAAAATTGGTAACGTAGTTTATGGATGACCCCTCAGGGAATTCAGATTGGGAGATTTTGGTGAATTAGAATTTGAAGAGGTTATTTTGCAGGTGTGATGGAAGAGGATTCGAAGACCTTAGGAATATTAATTGTGAAGTTGATCTTTATAAAGTTCTTCATGGATCTGCGCTTTTCCAGAGAGGACAGACTCAGGTTTTTTGTACGGTAACACTGGATTCTTTGGAAAGTGCTCTGAAGATGGATACGATTTCTATGCTGTCTAGGTGAGTCATTATATCATTAAATATTATTAAAATTATTTTTAATCGTGGTAGGAAAAGATATTCTTTGAAATATTCAATTCAGATTAGAACTTTTCAAAATTCAAATTGTTCAATTTTCGAAGTTTAATTCAGAATTTTTTTTTCATGAGCTTCAATTTAAATTTATTTTTTAATGCTTTTATTTTAAACTAGTCTCAAAAAATACCTTTTCTAGTGCTCTGATCGTGCGACTTTTCTCGACCTTTTTGGACTTTTTGTGCAATTTTAATTGAGTACATTAAAAATTGAATAATTTCATTGCGTTCTTTCAAATTGCAAGCCCTAAAAGTTGGAAATTTTTAGGTCGAAAACGTTTGAAATCAATTATTTTAAATTCAATTACAGTCTTCAAACTCTTTCCTGATTTTCCCCCTTTTTTAAGAATTCCTCTTTTTTCCGTCAGTTCTCAAGAAACTTCCCTTTTTTTCCAAATAAAAAAATCCAACTATTTTTTGTTGAAATTTCACTCTTTTTGTTGAAGATTCGTCTTTTTCGATAGAAAATTTATCCTTTTGGATTGAAAACCCAGCTTTCTTGATTGAAAATTAACTTTTTTGTTGAAAACTTAATTGTCGTATAAAAAATTCGCCTTTTTGGCATGAAAATTCAGCAATTTGGTTAAAAATTCATCTATTTTGTTGAAAATTTATCTATCTTGATTGAAATTTCAACTAGTTGGTTGTAAATGTAACTGTTTTGTTAAAAACTAATTTTTTCCTCGGAAAATTCAACTATTTGTTCAAAAATTAATCTTTCTTGGTTGAAAACGATCTATTTGATGAAAATTAAACTTTTTATGTTTAAAAATTGAACCGTCTTCTAAGAAATTCGTCTTTTTGGCTTGAAGATTTAACAATTCGGTTAAAAATACAATTGTTTTTGGTGGAGGTTCAATCTGTTTTATTTGAAAATTCGATTATTTGGTTGAAAATTGAATTATTTTCTTAAAAATGTATCTTTTTTGGTTAAAAATTCAATTTTTGTTGAACATCCGTCTTTTTGGATAGAATATTAATTTCTATGGATTGGAAATTGATCTTTCATTGTGGAAAATCCATTTTTTCTGTAGAAAATTTATTTTAGCATGAAAATACTACTATTTGGTTGAAGTTAAATCTCTTTTGTTTGAAAAGTCGACCATTTGGCTGAAGATTCATCTTTATAGTTTGAAAATTCATCTTTTTCCGTTGAAAATGATCTTTTTTGTTAAAAATTCAACTTATCAGGTTGATAATTCAGCTGCCAAAAAGTTACATTTTCGTAAATATAGCTTAATTATAAAAAAATGTCAATCGTATAGTTTAATTTTCTACCAAATTTTTGAGATTTTTGAACCAAGAAGATTAATTTTCGATTAAAAAAGACAACTTTTTAACAAAGTGCATGAATTTTCAACTAGAAAAGATCAATTTTCAATGAAAATTATCATTCTCAACCAAAAACGGAATAGTTACATTGTTAGTTAAAAAAATTAATTATCAACAAAAAAAAACGAACTTTCAGCAAAATAGTTACATTTTCAACAAAAGAGGTGAATTTTCAACAAAGTAGTTCAACTTTTTGCCAAGTAGCGGAATTTCATACAAAAAACAATGACTTTTTAAGAAAATACCTGCATTTTTATAAGGATGAGAAAAATTTCAACCACAAGTAGGTGATTTTCTTGTTGGATTCTATTGATAAAGATGAATAAAAAAATAAATAAAAAATAAGTGTTATCTGAGTTCATAACGTTATGATTGGTAACGTAGTTTATGGACGATCCCCGATGATTTTTGCTGTTCTACATACTGTAAACGATTCGCTGTATTTTTTGTCAAAAGTTCATAGTTTTTTATTTCGACAGTGGAATAAAGCAGAAGAATTTCTTCTTGCATTATGAGTTCCCGCCATTCGCAACTAATGAAACAGGACGAACGAGCATTGGAAGAAGGGAAATGGGCCATGGAGCATTAGCGGAAAGATCATTACGACCAGTTCTTCCCCAGGATTTTCCATTCACGATAAGACTGACCAGCGAAGTTTTTGAATCAAATGGTGAATTAATTATATTAATTAATCAATTTAAAACCTAGTTTACCTTGAAAAACTTATTTTATTCTACAGTTTTCTAATTTAAAATTGAATTTTCTTCTATAAAAATAGGATCTTCATCTATGGCTTCTGTTTGCGGTGGTTCTATGGCATTAATGGACGCTGGTGTCCCTATTAGTTCATCCGTAGCAGGAGTTGCCATGGGATTAGTAACTAAATACGCTGAAGGGAAATCAACGGAGATTGAAGATTACAGAATACTTACAGACTTATTGGTAATTATTTACTTTTGATTATTTCTTCCAAATATTTATCCACCTTGTGTTGGGACGCTTCAATATGAAAAATTTCCACTCTAAGTTCAGGACGGTCATTGGACCGGGAAATGCTCGGTAGAAACACGTTTAATCTCACATTATTTCATATAATAGATAAAGTATGTAATTGGATTTTTTTTCTAAGACTAATAATTAGACAAAATTTCCGGTTAGAAAATATATTCAGTGCCATTTTCCAGTTAATCGGGAATTTTCTTAATTTATTAGTCTATATATAAAAAAAACGTATCCTCTGGCGTAAAAACGTAAACGCTTGAAAGTTTTTGAAATTAAAAAAAAATGTATGACATGATTTGAATTGAAAACGTTCCTATTAAAAATAGTTTAGATTAGGTAAAATGTTGAAGAAAAAAAACAAACAATATTTCGGATGAAATGAACGGGAATTAAACTTTTGTATCATTTCTGAATAAAAAAGCTTAAAATTGGATAGTTTTAAAACAGAAGCTTTTGAAATTAAAAACTTTTTAATTAAAATTGTTGAATTTGGACAATTTCATTAGGAAGGAGATGAAATTGTATTTCTAATTCAAAGCGTTCAAAATTGAACAATTTTATTTGATTTCAAGAATCTCGAAATTGAATGATTTTAAATTAAAATTTCGAAAATAAGAAAATTTCAAAACGTTAGAAATGGAATATTTTCCCATTAGAATTTTGGAAAATAGATCATTTAAAATTCAAAGAAATGAAAATTGTATTCTTCCTAATTAAAAGCATCCAAAATTGAATAATTAAAAATTGAAAACTTTTGAATTTCAATCAATTTAAATTCCAAGCGATTGAAATTTGACAATTCGAAACTGAGAATTAAATTGAATAGCTCAAAGTCAAAGCTTCTGAGATTCTAGAAATCGAAATTTTTATTAAATTAACAAAATTATGATTTAACATCAAATTTGATTAGAAAATTGTTTCGAAAATAAAAAAATAAATTCTCCTTTGTTTTCATTGTTCAAAGTGGAAAAATTTTCAATTATAAAGTTTAAAAATTAAATTAAAAAAAAAAAACAATTCGAAACAAAAAGTAATTTTAAATGGGAAACATTAAAAATGAAAAAAATGTATACTCCAGAACCTTGAAACTTCAACGAATCCAAACTTGATTTAAAACCAAACGAAAAATTTTAGTCGCAAAGAATTCTGATATTAAAAAGTACTCAAACCCTTACAAATTTATATTACTTTGAGTAAATCTAAGTCGTTTAGAAATGAACCATTTTTAAATTCTAAATTATACTTTTCGAAATTCAACCATTTCAATTTCATCCGCCAAATTTAAACTTAAATTACTTTTCGAAATTCAACCATTTCACTTTTAATCGCAAAATGCAAACTACTTAAATATCAGGAACTTTAAGTAAATTAAAATCGTTAAGAAAGTAACAATTTTTAAATTTTCAATTGAAGGGTGTCATGGCATAACTATGTAAGTGCCATTTTTTAAAACACGTCTTATTGGTTTAAAATGTTTCTAAAATTTTACCGGACATTGTGGTGAAAGGATATATCTAAATTCAAATCAGAAGTGGGGTTTTAAAACTGAAAACCGGAAATCGATTAAGTTTGGAGAAAAAAGAAGAACTTGTGGGCTAAATTGTACTAAATAGTTAAAAAAATACAAATAAACTAAATATTTTGTATAAAAATAACGCTGTATGTAGTATCGCAAAATCCGTTTTTTTAAGAAACGGTTTTTCAAATTTAATTTTTTACTTTTCAGCCTTATATTTGTCTCGTAATGCATTTATAATTATTCAGACAAAATTCCATGGTATTACACGGTTTGGACAGTAGTCGATTTTGGACGATCTATATCTCGAAAAATATTATTTTTTCAAAATTTTGTTAATTGAGATCTCTAGAGCTTCATCAAATCTCAAATTTCTTTTCATTATTTTTTTTTTAATTTTTATTTAAATTTTAAATTTTTTAAAAGGTTTTTTCTCTCCTGAAAATATGTCCCCGTGGACTTACATGCTTTTGCCACGACACCCTTCAATTATACTTTTCGAAATTTAGCCATTTCAATTTTAATCGCCAAATTTAAATTACTTTAAGTAAATTTAAATTGTTTAGAAATTAACAATTTAAAAATGTTCAATTATACTTTTCGAAATTCAGCGATTTCAATTTTAATCGCAAAATTTAAACTAATTAAATTACTTAGGTAAATTTACATTGTTTAGAAATTAACAATCTTTCAATTATCAATGATACTTTTCAAAATTGAACCATTTCAATTTGAATCACGAAATTTAAACTTACGATAGGAAAAATTTGAAAATGTAGCGTTACCATGAAAATTCAGAACTCTAAAATTGTAACCATTAAAAATTGCAGAAATTATACAATTATTCAATAGAAAAATTCTTTTTCTTGAAGCTGTGTTTTTTTATCGAAAGTTAATTTTTTTAACGAAAAATTTAAGCATTCCATTTTTCCATGTTTCGTTGACAAGTTACTTTATTTACTTAACAATTTATTTTTATAACTGAAAATTAAACTATTTTATTTTTGGTTGAAAATAGATCTTTTTTAGTTGAAAATTCATCTATTTTGATGAAAATTTATCTTCTTTTTTGGTAGAAAATTAATCTTTTTGGTTGAAAATTATTTTTTTTGTACTAAAAATGTAATTATTCCGTCTTTTGTCGAATTTTTTCTGTAGACATTTAATCTTTGTGGTTGAAAATTTATTTTATTTAGTTAAGAACTTATTTCTGTAACTTAAAATTAAGCTATTCTATTTTTTAATAAAAGGAGATGTTTCGGGTTTCAATCGTATGCAAAACTACGAATCTTGCCGACTGAAACCCGGAACACCTCCTCTTATTATAATGAATCATCGTGAAAGCATTAAATCTATTATTCTATTTTTTGTTGAAAATTGATCTTTTTTAGTTGAAAATTCATCTATTTTTATGAAAATTTGTCTTTTTTTTGGTAGAAAATTCATCTTCTGGGTTGAAATTTAACTATTTTGTTAAAAATTGATTTATTTGATTCAAGATGCATAGTTTTAGTTCAAATTTGATTTCTTTAGTTAAAAATTTAACAAATTTTGTTGCAAATTAGTTTTTTGTTTTTGTTGAAAATGAATTTTTTTCTAAAAATGTAGCTATTTCATCTTTGCTAGAAAATTGATCTTTTTTAGTTGAAAATTCACTTATTTTGTTGAAAACTCGTTTTCCAGTCGAAAATTCAAGTCTTTTTGCAGAAAATGTATATTTTTTCATTGTAAATTCAAAATTTTTTCCGTAAAATCGTCTTTATGACTTAAAAAATCAACATTTTGGATGATATTTTTTTTCTTTATCCATTGAAAAATCTTTCTTGGTTGAAAATTTAACTCTTTTGTTAAAAATTCGTATTTCATTTAATTTAATAATTTTTTATTGAAAATTAAAATATTTTTCGGTGGAAATATCAACTATTACACTTTTTGCTGAGAATTCTTTTTTTTTCTATCAAAGATTCATCAGTTTGGTTGAAAATTTAACTTTTTTTTTTTTTAAATTCCCTTCTTATTGGTTGAAAAGTAATTGTTTTAACTGAAAATGTAATAATATAATTTTACATGAATAAATCTTAATTTTTGTCAGTTCTATTATGCACACCAATGTGTGCGAATTTAGCAACATTCCTTCGTTCGAGTTTTTCAAATTATCCAATCGGCGTTGAGAAAAAGCGACAACAATGCTTCCGAGATTTTCGTGATACTCCTATTTTTTCAAGAGAAAGATTAAACATTAAATTGCAATTTTAGGGAATTGAAGATTACATGGGAGACATGGACTTCAAAATTGCTGGAACGAAAACAGGAATCACGGCCTTACAAGCAGACATAAAAATTCCAGGCTTGCCACTCAAAATTGTAATGGAGGCTCTTACCCAGGCATCGAAAGCCAAAAGTCAAATTAGACAACTCATGCACGAGGCGATTTCGGAACCAAGAGTCACCAAAAAGGACAACATGCCAGTTACACAGTCTCTCGAAGTTCCGCTTCATCAGCGTGGAAAGTTTATGGGAATAGCTGGTGGAAATTTAAAGAAAATTCTTTTCGAAACTGGAGTGCAGGTACAAAATTTGTAATTGATATTTAAGTATTTCAAAAAAAAGACGCACAGTGAGGCAAAGTAGTTTTTTTTTTCATTCATTATGGATAGTCATTATACAGGAAACAATTATAACTGGCTTCGCAGACCGGTCCCTATATCCCCTATGGTACCATATATTCAGTTAAGGTCCCTAAAGTATCTTATTTTCAAGATTTGGTCCCTATGGTACCCTATTTGCAGCCCATAATGGAAATTTAACAAAATTTATAAAAAGATCAAAGCTTCCAAGAGTCAGGAATTTCGAAGAAAAGTAGAAAATCAGAGAATTTCTGAAAGAAGTAACTGCAAAAAATAATCAGGGTCGTCACATAGTCACTATTAACTTTTTTCTCAAACCACTTTTTAGTCACGTTTTTAAATGAAAAGATCACACTATTCAATTCAGGTCTATACCTATTTCTCAATTGCCTTCAATTCTTTTGAAATATCTCAGGGTATTTTGCAAGATTCCGAGACATATTTAATAGATTTCAATAATTTGAAGGGATTTTAAAGCGTTCGAAAGATGTTGGGATAAAGAATTTTCTAGAATTTTGGAAGATATGGAACGTCTTTACTGGACTTATAAGGTTTTGAGATATCTTAAAAGATTTCCCGTAATTTTATAAGGTTTCCGAGGAATTCGATGAATTGAAGGGATTTTAAAACTCTTAATGTATTGCAATACTATTTCCAGAATTTCGGGAAATATCATGATAGAATTTTACGGCATTTTATAATATTTTAGTGGATTTTAAAGAATTTGTTCATCAGAAGTGAGTTACTTTGTAGGGTCTTAAAGATTTGAGAGATTTGGAATTCACTAATTTTAATTTAATTGATCCTGAAGATCAATTGATAAGATAATAACATGATTTGAAATATTTTAAAGTATTTTTTCAAATTCCTTGGCATTTTCAAGAGCTTTAACAAATTTTGAAAGATTTTAAAGGATTTTAGATATTTTAGGTTGTTTTAAAAGATTACAAAGAAATGTTTAATTATTGATTTCAGTAAAGTAATGGTATTTCAGTGGATTTGAAATATTTGAGGTTGTTGTAAAACATTCCCAGGTATTTTCAAGAGATTGAAAAAGGTTTAAGGGATTTCAAAAGATATCAAAGGATTGTAAATATTTTATGAAATTTTAAACGGTTTCCCGAAATGTTTGATTTATTTCAATAGTTTGAAGAACTTAAAGACGGAAATATTTTAGGATAATCAACAAAATTCCAAGGAATTTTCAAGAGATTTAAACAATTTCAAGGGATTTCCAAGGATTTTACTAATTGTAAGGAATTTTAAAAAATTTGCATGCGGTTGTGAATTTAAACTACTTAAATTACTTTAAGTAAATTTAAATTGTTTAAAAATGAGCAATTTTTTAAGTTTCAATGATACTTTTCGAAATTTAACCACTTCAATTTTAATCGAAAAATGTAAACTTATGATAAGGAAAAATGGAAAATTTAGCGTTTACCATGAAAATTCAGAACTTAAAAATTGTAACCACTAAAAATCAAAGAAATTATTCAATTATTCAATAGAAAAATTCTTTTTTTTGCTGTGTTTAAAATGTTGAACTTTTTGGCACATTTTTCAAATAAAAAAATGTATATTTAATGCTGGGTTCTAAAATCTGCTTAATTTTAAGGCTAGAATTTGAAAAATTATTCTCCTAATTTTTCATTGTTTTTATTTCATTTCGGAGGCATTTAGTTCAAAACTGTTTAGGTAATTACAAATCCTTTAAACTTAAAAGTGTGCAACCAGCAAGTCTTTCAATTTGATACTTTACAATTACGAAGAGTTTGAGAAACCAGAAAGTCTTGTACGTTTAAAATTGAAACCAAACAATTTAGAATATTTAAATCTAAAATTATTAAATTGAAAACTGACTGTCAAGGCTTTTAATATGAAATTCGTCGATTTTGAAATGTTTTAAAATGAAATTGTCCTCACATTTTCAATATTTGTACTTGAAACTACAACATTGTGAAATTTAAACACTCGAAAGATTAAGACATTTCAAACAATATATTTTCGAATTTAAGCATTTGAAGCGAATAAAAATATTAGTTTTAAGGCCTTAAAGATTAAACTTTTTCAGAAATACGCATTTAAATCTATAATTTTAAATAAAAATTATAAACATTTTATAGATGATAAAAATATTATTAATAAGTATCATATCATGTAGTATCGTGTGACTTCCAAAGTTATTGGATAGATTTTTTACTGAAACATGTGATTTTTGTACAAAAAAAATATAAAATTGAAGAATTTTAAATATTGTGAACCTTTCAAGTTTAATTGTTGTAAAAACTTTGAATATGCAAGAGAAACAACTTCATGTAACTACCACCTAACCGTCGGTTTTCTGCATCTGGGAGCCGAGCTGCGCTCGCCACCTAACTTCACATTGGCACTCATCCGATCTCTATTAATAAAAATCGACCAAAAATTTAATTGAATATTTTTTTATAGGTGAATGCACAAGACGAAACACATTATACGCTTTTCGCTCCGAATCAAACAGCAATGAACGAAGCTGAGGAAATGATAAAAAATCTTCTCGAGCAGGAAAGAGAACCCACTTTGGAATTTGGAGGAATTTACACTGCGAAAATAGTGGAAGTTCGAGAGAGTGGAGTCATGGTGACGTTATTTCCATCTATGGTTCCAACTTTATTGCACAATACACAACTGGACATGCGCTTAGTTCGACATCCTAGTGCTCTTGGCCTCGAAGTCGGTCAGGAAATTCAAATCAAATATTTCGGTAGGGATCCAGCCTCAGGACAAATGAGACTTTCGAGGAAAGTTTTGCAACCTGCGTCATCCGTTGTTCGAAATTTGTCGTAGTCTCTTTAGTAGTTAGGTCAATTCACTTATCAATTCTCTTATCCTTTTTTGAGGCGCATGAATATTCTCCAAATGGAGTTGTTGCATATTTTCAAATATATATTTTTTTCCTGGTGAAATTAAAAGAGCATTATAAATATAATATAATTACGTGAGAAGAGTTTTTTAAAAATAAGTTTCAATCTATTTTTTTAATGTTTAAACAGTATGCTTTTCAAATTTTTTGCGGGAAGATGAGACATTCTGATTGGGCCAGCGTCGGAAGTAAACATCAGTCTGATTAGCGCAGTTGATGAGGAATTAATATGGCCGCTAGGCATGGGAGTAAGCATAACCTATTTTCACGTTTATTATCTAAAACGTGGATAAAAATATGAAGGAAAGCTCAAAAAAGTGTTGAAAATGCTTAGAATTTCACTAAAACCGGGATTTGTATCCAAAAGTCGACATGCGGATGGTCAAAAATTTGTTCGCCAGCTATCAGTTGGATACTTGGTTAGCCAATGGCAACCAATAGAGCCACTGCATACCATTATTCTGATTGGTTCAGCATTTTGTAGGATATGACGTTTCAAGGTCACAGTGTTTGAATATGGTTTTCAATATTTTTATAAAAAATATGTCTCCCTCAAGAGTACTAACATTTTTAGAATTTAATGCAGGATTTAAAAAATATATTATCTGAAATTCATGCAACAACTTCATTCTATTTTCCCTAATATTTATTTGAACAAAAATCATGTGTCGGAACCACTACTTTACATATGTTTTATTCCATCGAAATACTATTTTGCATCATTTTTATTTAATCGAATCTAAAATTGCTATAAGTGCTATCATTTTTATTTTTATGAGTATCCATTTTACATAGATTTCGTTCTTCCGAAGTACTATTTGACATAATTTTATTTTACTCAATGGACATTTTACATCATTTTTATTCCTCCGCAATAATATTTTACCGAATAACCGTATGCCCTAATCTCTATTTTTCGAAATCGTCATAATTTTTATTCTTCTGAATCATCATTTAGCATAACTAGAAAACAAAGATTGTAAAGATATAAAGATTTCTTTTAATCTATATTTTTGTTAAAAATACACATTTTAATTAAAAAATTCAACATAAAATTGATTAAAAATGGTCAATCATACCGATTTCCGGTTGAAAACGCAAGCTAGCCTTAAAATTCTTCTAAAATTTGTTATTTTCTTTCGAATCAAATGATTTTTTATTTTAAATATCGAATTTCGGGGGTTCCATTATAAAACGCAAATATATAACCTAAAGTTGTATAGAAATTGTCAATCTATTCTGAAAATGAACAATTTTTTTAAATTATAAATACTAATTTTAACGAATAACACTAGCATAATAGAACATAAAATTATGCAGAATATCTTCTTTGAAATTTTATTTTTTGTGTTTAAAATAATTGATTTTCGTTAAAGCACGTTAACATAACCTAGAATTGTTAAAAAATTATGAATATTCTTCCAAAATATTTCAAAGGATTTGAAATATTTTAAGGTATTTTAAAAGATTTCAAGAAACTTTCAAGCGTTTTCAAAAAGCTCAAAGGGTTTTTAAAATATTTAAAAAGGATTTGGAATCTTGTAGGGTGTTTCAAACGATCTAAAGAATTCTAATTTTTTTGGGTATTATTAAATATTCCAAGGAATATTCAGAAGGTATCAAAATTTTCAATGTATTTCAAAAAATTTCAAAGGATTTGATATATTTTAGGGTATGTTAAAAGATTTGATTAATAATACATATTTCTGACAAAAAACACTACAATAATCTAAAATTATTAAATAATTGTAAACCTTGTTCAGCTTCTAATTATATTTGTTCAAGAATGCTAATTTTCGATGTAAAACTGTTCAAAAATTGTACATCTTTTTTTAAATCAAATGATTTTTTAATTAAAATTTTAATTTCTGACAACAAAACATGACCAAAATTCGAAATTGTTCAAGATTCTAAATTGTATTATTTCAAACAAAAATCGCTGGATTTAAATGTAATGATTTTTGTTTAAAAATATTAATTTCAGGTGAAAAATGCGCCAACATAACTTAAAGTTGTTGAAATAATGTAAATATTCTTTATAATCGAATAATTTTGTACCAACTATAAATTGGTATTTCTGTCTTAACACACCAGGAAATGCGGATTTCCGATAAAATACTAAAATAACCGAAATAGAAAGATGTTCAAAAATGTTTCATCTCTGAAATCTTATAATTTTTTATTAAAAATACCAAATTACCGGTGAAAAATACGCACAGAACCTAAAATTGTTTAAAATTGTAATTTTTATTTGAAATATAATGAGTTTCTTTAGAAGAACCAATTCAAAAAAGGGAATCTTTTTGATGATTTTTGTTTAATGAATTATATTTAAAAATGCCACTTTCCGGTGTCAAACGTTAATAAAATCTAAAGTTATTGGGAATAGGAAGTGTTCTTCAAAACCGTTTAGAAGTTCGGAAGAATAAAAATATTATGACAAATCCAAATTCGAAAAAATCAAATTTTTTTGTAATAATTCCGAAAAATCCAAATTATGGCAAATGTCTATTCGGAAGATTAAATTTTATTTCAAATGGTAATTTGCAAAAATAAAAATTATGCCCAACGGTTATTCGGTAAAATGAAAATTATGCCAAATAGAAATTCAGAAAAACAACAATTATGTCCAACAGTAATTCGGAATAATAAAAATGATATAAAATAGTAATTCAGAAATATAAAAATTGAAAAAAAAATCAGATGAATAAAAAGTACGCGAATTGAGAATTCGGATAAAAAAAATAATAGTAAGTTGTTCAACGGTTATGAATTTGGGTAAAATAAACATCAGGGAGAATAAAATTTGCGGAATTGACAAGTCAATTTATAATTTAACAGGATAATTTACTTGTGATTTACGCATCTGTGACTGAACAATAGATATTGTAAATATGTTGACATTTATTCATTTAATAATGAAAATGAAAGGATTATGATTATTAACGATTTTTGTGCAGGGACATTGATTTCTTGTAAATATTATAAATTTAAGATTGGAGTTGTTAGTCTTGGTTGCTGTTTTTTTTTAACGACGATTTAGTTTCTCTTGGGATCTGAAGTTTTGGTGCAATTGAAGAAAAAAAAATGTTCGTCGTAAATTTCAGATCCTAATTACTGTACAAAGTTTTGAAAATAGAATTTAGTTCCTGGATAAGTATACAATTGTTATTAAATGTAAAATTCGAAAAATGAAGTGAGATAAAGAAAAGTGTACATTTGTCGAGAGTTGTTCGTTAAACTTTTTAATAAACATTGTAGTTTCTTAAATATGGGATGTTTTAATTCCCTTGGGGTTCACACTAACCCGAAAAGTCGAGATAATCAGGAATTCGGTTAGTTGCATGTTTGAAAATATTTCTTTCTCCTTGTGAAATGAAAAGTCCACTAAAAACTGAATATAGTTAATTGCGGAAAGATTTTCCTAATAGCGTTATTTTTTTTATCTGTAAAATGTAGCCGTTTTGAAATTTTCGCGGGAAAAATGAGGCTTCCTGATTAGCTGGTATGTCGAAAATAGTGCCCAGCAAATCAGCGTTTTCAACTGTCCAACCAGGATTGGTCGTCACGTTGATTTCCGGATGTAACGTTTAAGGTATTACATAGTTTTTTGAATATGGTTTTCGATACTTTTTTCAAATTTTTGTTCTCTAAAATGAAGTATTTGGATTTTTTAATGCTTAAACAGTATATTGTCTACGATTTTGAAATTGTAAATTTTGTACAATTTTAACGTAAAATTTTGTTAACTTTCAAATTTATTAAAGTAAATTCTACTTAAAATTCTTCTGTTTCTTGTATTTTTTAAAAAAGTAATATAAATAATAAAATAAAATAAATAAAATGAAAAATAAATGAGTTGAAAATTATATTTAGAGGTTCCGCAAACCCCATGAAGAACACGTATTTCCCATAAAATATACGTTTTAGTGAATTTTTTCCAGAATCGTCAATATTAGGTAAATCGAGTTGAAACTCAACATTCTCCTAACAATTAGGCATCGAATACGAATCAAAAAATACTTTTTAAGTATCACTCCCGTAAGACTGTTTTATAAAGTCCCAAAAAACCCATAAGTGAAAAATTGTGTTTTGCGAGTTTTTGGCGATAACTATGATTTTTCGCGAATTGTCAAATAAATTGTTCAAACAATTTTTTATTATTGCTCATAGCAATTTTCTATTAGAGTAGAGTTAGAAAGGGGTTTTCCCGAATTTGTCAAATTGTTTTCCACTTCTCAGTTAGAGTGAGGCAATAAACAATTAAATTTAACAGAAATAATTGTTTAAACGATTTATTATTATTTATAACAATATTCTTTTAGAATAATGATAGAAAGCTGCGGCTTTTAAAATAAAAATTTCCACTTTTTGTCCTCTTATCAATTAAAGTGATGTAATGATTAATTAAAGTTAGCGAACATAATTGTTTAAACAATTAATTATTGTTTTCAATAACATTCTCTTTGAATAATGCTAGAAAGTTGCGGTTTTCCTGAACTATTCAACTTTTTGTCCGCTTTTTACTTAAAGTGAGTTATTAATTAATGCAATTTCACAAAAATAATTTTCCAAACAAATTATTATTATTTATAAATATCTTCTAATATAGTAATGCTAGATAGTTCCCGTTTGTTCTGAAATTTCAAACTTTTCGTTCACTTTTCAATTAGTGAGGTAATACTGAATGTAAGGTAACACATTATCATTTTAACAATTGATCATTGTTTATAACTATCTTCTCTTAAAGCAATGCTAGTAGGATGTACATTTTTCTGCAATCTTCAGTTTTGATTAGACTTTTTAGTTATGAACAAATAATAAATGAACATCAACAAGAATCAATTTTCAAATAGTATTGTATTTTTTTAAAAGTATATTATTTTTACTCTTCTACCAATATTTTTAAAATATGAATAAAAACAAAAATAAATATTACCTTACTCTATGTGAACAGTGGACAAAAAGTTGAATATTTCAGAAAAACCGCAACTTTTTAGCATTACTCAAAGAGAATATTTTGGAAAAATGTAATTGTTCAAATATGTAATTATGTTTGTCAACTTCGATTAATCGTTATCGCACTCTAATTGATAAGGTGGCCAAAAAGTGTAAATTTCAGAAAAAACGCAACTTTCTATCATTATTCTAAGAGGATATTGTTATAAATAATAATGCATGATTTAGGCAATTGTTTAAACAATAATTAATATTAAATTAAATTTTATATTGACTCACTTTCACTGAAACGTTGAAAACAAGTTAAACAAATGGAAAACCCGCATTTTTCTAGCTTTATTCTAAGAGAATATTGTTATAAATAATAATGAATAGTTAAAACTATTATTTCAGTTAAATCTAATTAATTATTGTTTCGCTTCAACTGAAAAGTGGGAAATAAGATAAAAAAAATTCGGAAAAAATGCCCCTTTCTAATAATTTAAAAAAACCGCAAAAAGTCATAATTGGCGCAAAAAACTCGCAAAAAATAAAATTTTTTACTTATAGGTTTTTTTGGGGACTCTCTAAAACAGATATTTAAAATATTTTTTAAATTTTCTACATGAATAATATTAAATATAAATTTTCCTTGAAGAAGTTACTGAGACCCTTTTTGTTTAAATTATTATTATTTATTATTTGTTTCTGACTGACAAGGCAAAGCTGAAAATTTCAGAAAAACCCGCACTTTCTAGCTTTACTTTAAGAGAAGATATTTATGAACCATGATAAATTGTTTAAACAAACATGTTTGTTAATTTGTATTGATTATTATCTCACTAAGTGGAAAGTGGATAAACAGTTTGAAAATTCAGAAAAAAAAACAACTTTCTAACATTATTCTAAGGAAATATTATTAAAAATGAAAATAAATTGTTTGAATAATCTATTTTATTAACTTTGATAGTTTATTATCTCATTTTAATTGAAAAGTGCACCAAAAGTATGAATTTTTAGAAAATACTGCGATTTTCTAGTATTGTTCTAAGAAAATATTATTATAAATCATAATAAACAGTTTAAACAATTATTTTTGTTAAACTTAATTGATTATTGTCCCGCTCTAACTGAAAAGTTGAAAAAATCGGAAAACCGCGACTTCCTCACTCTATTCTAAGAGAAAATCGTTATAAACGATAATAAATTGTTTATGGGGATGATATTTAAAAAGTCACATTTTAATCATATTTTATGGCGTTAAACTTCATGGGGCTTGCGGAACCTCGAAATACAATTTTTTCGGAAAAAACGTACTAATTTTTTTGTGCATTCGGACAACTTTAGGGGCATGAACATGAAAAAAAAAAAACAATTTTCCAATGTAATTTTGGACCACTCTAATGCTTAACGTTTAAAATTATTGTTTAATTGAATGATAAAAGATCTAAAGTTCATAGCTGTTCTTGTGTTGATTGATTCGTGCAATTATAATTCTTTCATACTATAAGTTTAAATAAGTATAATTCATATTTTCAACTCTTATTTTAATACATAATGCTATTTCAGTTTTCAATCTTTTTTAAAACTTTTAAATAGTCGCGGTCTTACATACTGAACAGGGCGTCGATGGTACTTCCGGTTTGTACTGACAGTTGATACAGGTGTGATTCTCCCGCTACGAAAGACTTGTTGTCGTTTTGAAAACTGCTAAAAATCCGTCCAAAATGTCGCACAAAGTTGTTTTTTTGTGAAAAAAATGTGGTGATAAACAACGTATTCATTTTTAAGGCATGAAAAATTTTTGTATACATAATTTGGTGTGGAATCGAGAGCACTGTGCGTGAAAATCTTCTCGATTTGAAAGTGAGGTTAGGTATTTAAATGGAGAATGCCGCAGATTCGGGTGTTGGTAGTGAAACGGAGCCGTATTTTGAGACAGAAGTGAATAATGTGGGCGAAAATGGACAAAATGAAGTGGAAATTCAAGAGGAAGTGAGAAAATGTGAACGCACACCGGAGCAAAATGATAGGCAAATTGACAACTCTATTTTCAACACCATCTCTAAAATCGTCAACCCTGCGGCAAAGGTAGGATTTTATTTCAATAAGAACATGATATTCGGTTCATTCATTGTGCAGTTTTTCTTATTATATCTTTTTTTCGTTATTTTTTCAACTATAAGTCAACAGGGAAATCTTTATTTTGGTTTTGTATGACGTTTAAAACTGGATTGGAAATGTCGAACATGACTGAATGTTATTGACTTACTTTAACGTATGCATTTTTATTTATTGTGAGGTATTAAAAGTGTCTTAATATTAGACATTGGTGCTTATTGTTCTTGTGAAGTTTTAATATTTTGTTTATAAAGGTAAGTGAATTTTATAGTTCTCGCGCTTAAAAGCTGCCACATTTTTTATTTTTTGTATTGTTTGTTATAGAAAACCATTTGTTCCATAATTTTTTTCATGCGAATCGAGGAATTTTCTCATGAATTTTTTAGATTAAATATTCTTAATATTTAAAACCTTTAAAATGTAATCGCTGTATATTTAAAAAATGCAAATTTAGGATTTAAAATTTAAATAGTTTTAACCACTGGTGTTTAACACTAAAAGTGTTTGAATTGAACAGTTTCAAAATTTTTAATGTCTTTATTTTATTTTAGTTTGCAAAACAGGAGTTTTAAATAATTCTGAAATGAAAAGGCCTGCAATTCTACTTATACTCAGAAAGCTTCCACCTCGAAACTCGATAATATTGAATTTTCTAAGAAAAAAGTTTCAATTTTGAACCAAAACTGAAAATTGTTTGAATTTAAAGCCCGGAAATTAAACATTTACATCAGTTGGACATTTTTTTCAAAAACAGGAAGTGACTGAATATTTTTCTGAAATTTGAGTGAACCTATAAAATTTCTAGGGTTTTCAAAATTGATAATTTATCATTGCAATTTCAGAAGCTTCAAGTGCTGAAAGTTTTTTCTATTACTTTATTTTTTACTGTGTCTGAATTTTTAAGCCTATTTTATTTAAAACAGTTAATAGTATTTTGAATGCCCGGAATTGGAAAATATTCCATTTTAGTATCCTCCATTAAAAATTATTTTCTTCCAAATATACGCTAAATCTACAAATATTCGATTTAAAACTTAAAATTTTAAATTGCTTAATTATTATCAACGCTTTAGATTTTGACACGGTGTCCGGCATCCTTGAAAACCTGTAATTCTCCTTGAATTTTTCACGAGAACCTTGAATTACATTTTTTTCTTTTAAAACAGTTATTTTATTGAAATGCGAAAAGTAATTTAAATCTTTTAGTCTATTATGAAAGAAACATATCGCTTAGAAGAAATCTTGCTACTGAAAAAATTTTCAATTATCAAGATATAATAATTTATCTTTTATTCATTACAGAATGAATAAAGAGATTACTAGGCATTTTTTGTAGACTTCACCAATTATTTTATAGATTGTAATGGACAGACTTTATTATTGTGAATAATTCATCAATTTTTTATTTTGTCTTCGCTAATATGTAATGTTAAAGTGTACATTTTTTTGTAATATTCAACTGGCGAATTATAAAAATTATTAGTTGAAAATTTCTATGTTAATTCAGTTTCATAATTAGAATGAGCCATGGCTCATTTTAGAAAATTTGAACGAATTTCACTAAGATTTCAAATAATTAAATGATTTCAACGAATAAAAAAGATTCCGCAAACAAAGATTTAAGAAATATTTCAAAAGATTTGACAAAGATTTCACAAAAATTTCCCAAAGATTTCGATTTTAAAGATTTAAAAACTTTCAAACGATTTTAGAGATTTCACAAAGGTTGTGGCAAACCAATTTCTAAGATTTGAAAAGATTTTATACATATTAAAAATATTTGTATGATTTAAAATGAACACAAAATATTTCACAAATATTTCAAAAATTTCATAAAAGATTTCAGAAGAATCCAAGAATTCCAAAGATTTAAAAAAGGGTAAAGTATACCAGATTTCAAATCATTTCAAAAATTTTAAACGATTTCAAATATTTGAATTATTTCAAACGAATACGAAAGATTTCACAAATATTTCACAGATGTTAAACTATTTCAAAAGGTTTTAACAAATTGGA
Source organism: Andricus quercusramuli (assembly GCA_932178445.1). Lineage (NCBI taxonomy): Eukaryota > Metazoa > Arthropoda > Insecta > Hymenoptera > Cynipidae > Andricus > Andricus quercusramuli. The sequence goes on along the minus strand of CAKNXH010000050.1, from coordinate 756,472 downwards.
GAAGATTTCAAACAATTTCAGTGATTTCAAAGGAATACAACAAATATCAAAAACAAATATTAAAGAAAGCTTTCACAAATACTTCAAAGATTTCATAAAAATTTCAAAAAATATCACAAAGATTTTAAAGATTTCAAGGATTTCAAATATTTTACAAAAATTTAAAAAGATTCCAAAATATTTCACAGAAATTTCAAGATTTCATAAAGATTTTAAGCACTTTAAGAAACCTATTCAATTCACAAAGGTTTCAAAAGATTTCAAAGATATCTTACGTTCGCAAAAAATTAAGAATTTGTTTATTCATGGTTCTGCTTTCTTTAAAAATTGTCGGTCAACAAAAAATGAAATGGCTCATTTTATTACATCTATAACAAGCAGTTATTTCATTATTTGATTCAAAAAAAGAAGACCTGGAAAAACTTGACTTGTTGACCTGGAAACCTGAAAAGACCTTGAATTTCGTTCCTAAGAATCGCCGGACATCATGTTTAAATTGGGCACTTTTTAACGATTTGATTTTGAAATTAGTCATATTATTGAAAATTGAAAAAAAATTGTTAAATTTCAAACGGCAGTTAGTTTGAATCGTATAATTCCTAAAGTTTAAAACAGAAATTATTCGAATTTGCATTTATAATTTAAATGTAATATTATTCAGTTTTTAAAGTTGAAAATTTTAGCGATCAAAATTTGAACCAGAGAGAAATATACTGATCGTAATAAATTTTAAATTGCATAATCTCGTGCCTTTTGTTTCTAAATCCTTGGCGGCTATTGTTAATCTTTTGAATATTCTTTATTAATATTTTCAATTTAAAAATATCAATTTTTAAGGGTTTTAAATTGCAAATAATCAAAATGAATCAAGATTATTTGGAAATGGACAAAAGTGACTCTCTGAGAGGATCATAGTAAGCATTCAAAAACGTAAAGTTTTAATTATTACAAGTTGAGACTAAAATTTAGAATTTTCCAAATTCTAATTTTCTTCAAGTATGAAAATTGAAAAAAAGCTTACACATTGTTCAATTTCAAACAGCTGTTACTTTGAATTCTCTTATTTCTAAAGTTTCAATTAGAACTTATTCAATTTTAAATTTAACATTATTTAGTTTGAAAGTTTGAATTTTGAATTCGAAACTTTTAGTGATTAAAATTTGAATCAGCGAAATGTTTTGATCGTAGTCAATTTTAAATTGTATGGTTTCCTGCATTTTAGTCCTGAATCCTTGGTTGATATTACTACTCTTTCATATATATTTTTAAAAATATTTTCAATTAAAAAATTTCAATTTTTAAGTTTTTAAAATTAAAAATTAAAAATAGTATACTTTTATACTTGCAAAAAGTGTGGAAAAAGTATAAAAGAAATGGAAAAATAAACAAAATGGAGAATATTCTTTTGAAAGGGGAAAAAGTTACTCTCTGAGTGGCTCAAAGTAAGCATTTAAAAATGTAAAGTTATAATAAATTATAAGTTAAGACCACAAATTAAAATTTTTTAAATTTAAGCTTTGAAGATCGAATAAACAAAAATTTGAGACCTGAAAATATAAACGGTTGCAGTATCAGACTCTCAAAAACTGTCTAATTTAATGTTTAAAACTCTAATTTTTCAAAGTTGAATAATTTTGTACACTTAACGTCTTGCCCATTTTTGATTTTCTTTATAGTAAAAAATTAAGTTTTTCTCACAAGATTGAACATTAACGTTTATTGTTGATGTATTTTGTTTTTAACAATAAGCATTAAGAACAATTAACTCTGAAAAATAATGAACTCTGCGAATTTGTTTATGAATATTTTTAATAATAATAGTTTCGTTTATTAAACAAATTATTTACATTGGTTAATTTGCAGTATCTTCAATCAATTAAAAAAATAATACTTGAATTTTTATTTAAAATACATTTTTTATATTATATTTGTTAGATTTATCTGAATATGCATCGGAATATTCTAAAAATTCAAGATTAAGACATGAAAGAAATTAATTGTTACCTAAAAATAGCATATTCAAAACAAAAACAATTCCTATAAAAAGAGATGGATTTTCAAACCAAAATCAAAACGTTGGATTTTTGATAAAAAATATCAGCCTCCGACGAAAATCAGTAACATAACCCAAAGTTGTTCCAACTTGTAAGTTTGATTTTCTAAGTAAATTTATTTTTGTTTAAAGTAACCGAATTAGTTCAAAAATATTTAATCTTCTTTCAAATGCAATGGCGGGAACATGACCTGCAATTGTTGAAGGTTGTAAATCTCATTGAAATCTAATTGTTTTTCGTTTTTTAAATTTTTGTTGAAAATAACAGGTTATCTGTGGAAAAGCTGAATGTAACCTGAAAATGGTTTTTAAATGATAAACCTATAAAATTTAATGCTTTTATCTTAAAAATGTCAATTTTCGATAAAAAACGCAAACAAAACCGAAAAATGTAAATAATCATTGAAAATATTTTATCTCTGAAATAGAATATTTTTTTATTAAAAATAACCATTTCCGGTGTAGCATGCTAACATAACCTAAAATTGTTCAAATTGTGAATCTTGATGTAGATTTTTGTTTAAAAATGCTCATTTTCGTTAAAAAAAACTACCACTACCGAACATTTTTTTGAAATGTTAAGCCTACTTAGAAACTTTATGATTTTATATTAAAATTGTTTTTAAAAAATACCAATTTCCAGCGAAAAGCACTAACATGAAATATGCATAATATTTGCAATAATTTATCAGATATCATTTAAAACTTTAAGTTTAACCGTGACCAGACAGAAAACTTTTGGGACAGACTTTGTACGTAATTTTTCAAATCTTTAACTGCAGAATATTGAACACTTCTCTTGATTATTATCTTTTTAACTCAACATGTATATATGTGATTCTGTCAATCTCAAATATTTATAAAATATTGTTAATATTATTTAGCAATTTTTCATTTTCCATTTATATTTTGGGACAAGTGTATCATTTTATATTTCAAGCATTTTTTCATTTATAATTTCTAAGCGAATTCGTCTAAAATTTTAAAACTTACCAAATCATGCTTTAACGCAAGTGAGTACTTTGTTGCGTATTACACAAAGAAACGGCGGAAAATGGCTGAAAAATAAAATGGTCAATTTTTTGGCAAGCACCCTTACATATCTTTTTGATTGTTTTTTCATTGAAAATGTAAACTTGCTCATTTTTTAACAAATTGTTCCTTTTAGTGAAAAATAATTCCTTGTTTTTTTCTTCAGAATTTCAAGAAAGCATTTAGAGGTAAAAAATTCAATTTTTATATTTTTCAGCCTTTTAAAATAATAATTATAGGTCGCTAAATGTAATTTTCTTTTGAGAAATTTATTTTACATCGAATAACTATTGAATAGAATTTTTCGCCCAAGTATTTCAAAATTGAACAATTTAATTACAAGACGTTTTTAAAAAATTCTTTCAAGCAACACATCATTCTGAATCCTAACGTCAACATAAACATTAAAATTACAACAAAAATAAATTCTCAAATTTGAAGTTTTCATAGTCAAAGAACTTTTCAATCATAAATCATTTGTAGTTAGAAGTATTCAATTGCCAAATTTAAAACTGATGGTCTATCAAAATAAAAAAATTTGAACAATTTTGAACTGAAATTCTATGTAAATAGAATATTTCAAACTGGAAACATTTAAAGTTCAGAAATGTTAAATTTAAGACATTCAAAGATAAAAATGTTTTAATCCTGAGCCGGTTGTGCAATAAATAATTAAAAATCATATTTTTTAGAAGTTGACGTTTTAAAAGTAAAGTGTGTTTTTTCAAGAACGAAAAATTTAATAATAATAAAAAATTCGAACACGTTTTAAGTTTGCCCTCACCAGAATCGAAAAATGTTATGAGTTCAAATACAACATGCATATATAAAATTAAACACGATTGTAAGGAAAAATCTTTTAAATAGTTCAAAGTTTAACAAAATTTCGAGTTTATCCAAAATTGTAAGCCATTCAATGTAAATGTGTTTAAAGTTGAAAACTTCTAAGTAGAAGCGTTGAAAAAAAAATTATTTCATAGTGACTGGTTTCAATTAAATAGCTATATATTTTTAAGCTTTAAAATTTAACGTTTGTAAAATATATTTTGGCGTTGTCCATAAATGACGTGACGATGTTTTATCAGAATTGCATCAAGCGTGACGTTACGCTTGAAATTATGGCATTATCATCAAGAAAATATTTACTCTAAATTTAGGTGATAAAAATTATCCACGCGAAAGTTTCCTAACCAACGTGCAATGCTTCGCGCTTTGTTTCCGTGATGATTCATGAAAAAAGGGCAATATTTCAAGAAAAAATGAAAAACAGAGGTGGGTTCCAATCGTGACGTGATGTTATTTAAAAGGTTGGGGGATTCGCCTTGTGTGACTTGGCGTGACGGTGGGGGCGGGGATGTAGAGATTTTCTAATAAAAAGTATTACTTTATGTATTAACAACGTCTTTTAAAACATTCACTTGCACAATTTCAAATGAAACCACTCTGGAGGAAATGTATTTTTATAATTAAATATACAATAAGCATTAGAATAAAGTACAAAAATGTAAAAATTGTAATTTTTTGTAAAAAAATGTATAGTATAGTAAATCCGGCTGATTAAAAGAAAAAAATGGTAGTTTCTAGTTGATTTTTTTTTCAATTTTCTTTTAATCGTAGAAAATTATTAAAAACTTCTGCTCGAAGTTTCAAAATTCTTAATTTGCAAAACTTTATCAACTTTTCAAGAATTGAAAAATAAATATTTGATAGTTTTGGAAATGTGTTTGAATGCATCTAATTTTAAATTTGTACAGTTGAACAACTTATTCAAAAGAATGAGCTGAAAAACATTTAAAGATGAAGTTCGAGTAATAGGTTTCAAATAACAAAAACGCCACTTTTTGGGAGACGACGGAAAAATCCTGAAAAATAAAATTCTCGACACTGTAAAATTCCTGAATTATAAAATATCCCAACTAGAAAATTTCCGAATTTAAACAACTAACAAAATTTAAAACAAAAAATAAATGTTATTTATTTATTAAAAATAAAATAATTAAATATTTTCATAAAAGACCATTTTTATACTGATAATTATAATGTTTACATACATTGTTTGAATAATTTATTATTGTTTGTAGCAATCTTTCTTAGAATAGAGATAGAAAGTCGCGGTTTTAAAAAAAATTTCTACTTTTTGTCCAATTTTCAATTAGAGTGACGTAATAGTTAATTAATGTTAACAAACATAATCGTTTAAACAATTTATAATTATTGTTAATGACATTCTCTTTGAATAATGCTAGAAAATGCGTTTTTTCTGAAATTTTCAACCTTTTGTCCACTTTTCACTTGGAGTGAGTAATGATTTAATTCAATTTGACAACAATAATTGTTTAAAAAAATTGTCATCGTTTATAACTATCTTCTCTTAGATAAGTGCTAGAAAGTTGCGGTTTTTCTGAAATGTTTAACTTTGCTTTGCCTTTTTAGTTATGAACAAGTAATAAATGAGTCATTCTTTAAAAAAAATGGATTTCTTTTTTTGTGGATTCGAACCAATTTCCGGGCGATATGTATGAAATTTCGAAAAACAATTTGGACCACCCTACTGTATATCCCTGTTCCTTTCTGATTGTGTTGTGGAGGTGCCTCTCGAGTATTTTAGACTCAATATAAAAAATATTTTGGGGCTATTTTTGAAAAAACACATTTTCAATACTTTCCCCAATTTTTGAGGTTTTGAATATTTAAAAAAAAATTAAATTAACGTAATTAAGAGAATAAAATTTTACTTTGATTGGTTTTTATGAATATATTTAGAAAAATTATAAAATTGGACGTTTCAAAAGAAGCTCAACCGATTCTTTTCGAATCGGGATGTAAAGGTTCTTTAGAGTAAAAATTGATTATAGGCTAGGCGTGAGCTATTTTAAGGTTTAAGAGCTACCTCTAACATTTTTTTAGATACAAAAATTAGGAAAATTGTTGTTTACCAATTAACACCACATTAGAGGGTGTGATTTCAAAAAGTCAAAAAGTAAGTGAATAATTTTTAATTATTTTCACGTATTAAATCGACTGACATTTTAAAAGCCTATGACCAACTGTAGTTATGAGATGTGTTAAAAACAAATTGAAATCGTTATTACTAATTTTTTTTGAGCTACTGTGTATTTGTAAATGTTTATAGAGGAAGGAGAATTACTACGTTGCATCCTAGAAGTATGCAATAACCCTTTTGTTCCTAAAACTGTTTTTTATTTTATAATTTCGAAAACTTTATAGACATACGTGGAACTATTTATTATCTACAAAAGTAAAAATTATTCAAGTTTGCGTGTTGTTTACATATTAAATAACATTGTCTCACTTCTTCAAAGTAATATGATAGTACAGGAATAGTGGAAAATTACTAATTTCTTTGAGATACTAAGTATATGAATTTATTTCACGCTGTATAGATATATTAATTAAAATAAGATATAGATATGGGCAACGTGACAATTAGAGAAGATTCATAACGTCATGCGATTGTGTAACATTTTCAACTTTATTGAAATAATAAAAGAACAGTATTATGGTACTTGTAAATCAGCTATGTCATGACGTATCTTGGCGAATATGACGCGGCATCTCCTACAAGATAACTTGTTTACAAGTCATTACTTCAAAATGAAAAAAAGGAATTATTTACACATTGATGTAATCTGTTCAACCTTAATAAGATTCATGTGTGGATAAAAGCATACCTGACACACGTTCGGTTGTTTCCTTTATGGTCACTATTTTTAATAATAAAGAAATCGATAACAAAAGTTCTTTACGAATTTTTCAGTAAATTGTAATTTGTAATTAATTAATTTTTTCATGCAATTTGTTCCTTATTAATTACAACCTTGTAATTATTTTCAATTGCATTAATTGATTATTCTCGTTAACATTAATTATTACCTCACTTTAATTGAAAATTGGACAAAAAGTGGAAAATTCTTGAAAAAACCGCGACTCTAAGAGAAAATTGCTAAAAACAATAAGAAATTATTTTAAAATGTTGAGTGAAACTCTAATTATCATCATAAAGTAGTATTTTGTGTATTAGAAACAATTTGCATTCAGAAAAAAATTTGGGGCAGGAATATTATTTATTATTATCATTATGATTATTGTCGCTTATTTACTTCAGTAAAATAAACGTGTGATTTTTTTACCATTCCATTAAGGGAGGGGGAGGTGGCTCTAGCCACATAAGTACGACTTATGTTACTCCGAACTTCAAATTTTCTAAAACCTAAAGTAAACTAAAATTTTGTTGAACTACAGTACCAACTTAAGTTTCAGATACTCAAAAAGAAGCAAAAGAATTTATTTTTCTGTTTTTCCATTAGGTAGGTATAGGTATACGTATCTACTAAATGGGGTTTAGGCCTTTTCCGGGTTCTTTATCTTTCTTTTATTTCATTATATGATGATTTTGACACTAAAATTCGGTAAAAAAATTTCACGCTGCGAAATTGGGCGTCTGTTTCTTCGAGTTTGAATGTCCAAATTATTATTATTATGTATAATAATCTACAAGTGTACACAGCGAGGGGTTGACAACTCGACCGACTGGGTGTACACCTACTTCTGACTTCAATATACTTCAGGATATTTCAATGACTTCAGAAGATTTACTGACTCCAGGAGATTTTAAGTGATTTCAAGTGACTTCAAGTGACTTCAAGTGACTTCATGGGAATTCACGTGACTTCATGTGAATTCAAATGACTTCAGATATTTCAGGAGATTTCAAGCGACTTCAAGTGAATTCAGGTGATTTCAAGTGACTTCATGTGAATGCAAATGGCTTCAGATATTCCGGGAGATTTCAAGTTACTTGAGGAGAATTCTTGGACAATTCTTTACTACTTCTTCAAACAGCCCATAAGTGAAAAATTGGGTTTTGCGAGCTGCTGGCGCTAATTATGATTTTTTTGCGGTTTTTGTAAACGAAGTGTTTTTAATACATAAAATACTACTTCTCAGTGATAATTAGATGTTTACATGCATCGTTTTAATAAATTATTATTGCTTTTAGCAATTTTCTCTCAGAATACAGTTAGAAAGTCGCGGTTTTTTCGAATTTTATAATTAGAGTGAGATGATAAATAAAGCAAGTTAAAAACATAATTGTTTAAACAATTCATTATTGTTGAATACTATCTTCTCTTAGATCATTGCTAGAGACTTGCGGGTTTTTCTTAATTTTTTAACTTTGCATCGATTTTTTAGTTATAAACAAATAATAAAAAAACAATAGAGAGAATATTTTTCTAGCATTTGTCTAAGAGAAAATAGTTATAAACCATAATAAATTGTATAAACAATTATGTTTATTAACTTACATTATGATCTCTCTAAGTAAAAAGTAGACAAAAAGTCAACAATTTTCAGAAAAAGCCGCAACTATCTAGCATTATTATAGGGAAAGATAGATAAAAACAATAATAATTTGTTTGAAAAATTATTTTTGTTGAATTTCAGTCACTATTACCACACTCTAAGTGAAAAGTAGAAGAAGAGGTGAAAATTCCAGAAAAAATCGCAACTTCATGACATTATTCAAAGAGAATATCATTAAATAATAATTAATTTTTTAAACAATTATGTTTGTGAACTTGATTTAATTATGACCCTACTATAATTTGAAAGTGAAACAAAAGTGGAAAATTTTAGAATAAACTGCAATATTCTGCAACTGTTTAAACTGTATAAAGACATGTCCCTACTATTAATAATTTCAATCAAAGTTTGAAAGAATGACATACTTTAATGTTTAAAAAAGGCTGGCGAAAACCGTGAGTTTGGTTAAAGCCTTCGTTTTCTCCGTTGCATATTTCCTATGGAAAAAATATAAAAATTTGAAACTATCTCGATGTCTTCAAATGGCCCGAATCTTCTCATCTTATAAACTTTTCCTATCGGACCTCGCATGGTTTATATTTTAAAATAATTTAAAAATAGCGCGAATTTTGTGAAAATGAAGTTTTCTCAAATATTACATCATTTTTTTATTATTAGTTATTAGTTTACCTAAAATTTCACATTAACTAAATTAATTTCCGTAATCCAGAAAGAACCAAATAAGGATCTTATTCTAAATTTCCACATTATTCAAATTATTTCTGAATTATTTAAAAATAAAAACTATACGAGGTCCTATTGAAAAAGTTTATGGGATGAGCAGAGTTTCGCCATTTGAAGACATCCTGAAATGTAATATTTTGGTATTTTTCTCCATAGGAGATACTCAGCGAAGAAAACGAAGGCTTTAACCAATTCACAGTTTTCGCCAGCCTGTTTCATAAGCATAATGGTATGTAATTCATTTACATTTTGATTGAAGTTATGAATATTAGGGGCCTATCATTAAAATAAGGTTGAATTTGATTATTTTGACGTAATAATGAAGGAGAAAGGTCCAATTGAAGACCTCAAAATTTGACATTTCGAAGCAGTATTTTGTATTTATTTTTTGCGTTGAAAATGGTATCTAGATTAAAATATGTTCTTTCTGAATACAATTTTAATTCTGTAAGTGATAATATAATTTTGGTTTGATAAAATTATTTCACGTATTCGCCTAAAATAACAACATTTTGTGATGCATGAGTACACAAGAAAGGGAACTTAATATCAGCCGTTATAAGTAGTAAAATTCAACTCTAGGAACATTTAGTAACATTATATGTCCATAACAATTTTTTTTTTAATTACGTCGCAACTACGTCCAGACGATCTATTTTGGAATGACCCTGATGAAATATATTTCTAAGTTCATTTTGTATAAAAAGTTATCAGAATGCTTGGCACTATCATCATACAATAATATAATTAATAATAATAATAATCGACAAGTTAGTGTTCGCAGCATTAAGTTGTTTTTGTTCGCAGCATCAAGTTGCTTTCGAACACATTCTGTTCGCAGTATGAAATTGGTTTGATTTTTTTATTCCTGCTTCTTTCAATTTGTTCGTTTTATGATTTAAATAATTTAATGTTCAGAAATACATAAGTGAATAGGAAATAATGTTTTTTTAATGTACTAAAATACTTAGACTGTATGAGAAGCCTTTAATCTTTATGACTTCTGATGTTATTTTGAGTAAAAATAATTAAATTGTTAAAATCTATTACAATCAAAAAATTTTTATTTTTAGCATGCTTGAAGTCTTTAACATTCTTGTTTATTATATAAAAATTCAGAATGATTTAAAAATGTTATAAAAGTGTTATGACTTTCCCCTTTTTTAAATCGTTTAAGACTGTACATTAAAAAAAATATCTTGGTCAGCTTTCAGCTTCAAACTTTCAACATTACATCATTTAAAATTGGAATCTTTTAAAATTAAACAAAAGGTTTTCAAGGTTTGGATATATGCTTTCATATATCGAAACCTTGAAAACGGTTTGGCCTCATTTTTTAATCTTAAAATTTTTTTTGAAAATAATTATATTTTATAGTTGAAAAACAAATTAAAACAAATGATTAGTTGAATAATTAATTTTACTCTGAAACTTCCTCAATTACTTGAATAAATGTTCGAAATTGAATAATTTCAAATTCAAAACTTCATATAATTGAATAAATCTCAATTCAAAGTCTTTGATATTAAATAATCTGTAAATGAGGAATGCTTAAAATTGTACAGTTTTAAAGTCTTCGAGGCTATATATAAATGATGAAAATTTCATTCTTAGGCTTACCAATTTAAATAATTTTACTATTTAGCATTCAAAACTGAAAATTTATTCATTATACAACCCAAAAGCTCAAAATAGATTTTTTATGCATTAGTACATAAAATTCAGTATTTGCTACACAAAAATTTCTCTCAATGCATGATAATCCCCAAACTTCAATGTAGTATATGTGCGAAATTGAATTCTGAAACATTGAAAACTTATTGGTCTCGAATTTTGAGCGCAGATTCGTTTCATATCTGTCTATAATAAAAAGTAAAATAATTAAAAAACTATGAGATAAATGTTTGTTTGAATGCATTTAGTCCTCGACGATTTCCAAATTTCCAATATCAATAAACTGTTCCTAATATGTACAAAAAAATGTTGTTTTTTTTACATTAATAAATCGGTACTTGTAGGTCATAAAAGGTTCCTCAATAGGTCCCTCGATGAGTCTCGAAGAGGCGAACAAATACGCAGTACTGTTGTATTTCCAATATAAAGAAAGTTTTCCTCATGTAAACAAGGTGAATCATTTTTTTTAATTTACAAGTCCGCATTGACATAATATATCATTATAGATTATGACTTTTAAGAACTCTTATGTATAATCTTCATCATAAAATGCTCGGTGCAGGATCGAAATCGCTCCATTCCTGAGACGATCTGATACTGAGAAAAACAATTTATTTGAGAATAACTTTTACAGCGAGAAGTTAGCATGCGTCACTCATAATGATACAACTTCTTGTTTTCTAGCTTAGAGTTATTTATTTATCCATGGCTTAGTCGACTGGTTTTATGAAATAGTATCAATGAAAAAACTAATTTCATGACAAAATAAATTAAATCAGAATTATTCTTTTTTTATATACGCTATATGTATGCAAGTGTGTAAATGTGTATAGAAAGGAGAGTAGACTACGTGACATTCTAGAAGTATGTAATGCGTGTTTTTATCTAATTTTTTTTATTTCATCATTTTTGGAAATTGTATAGACATGCGTGGAATTTTTGTCTGCAAAAATAATAATTTTTGAAGTTTGCGTATTTTGAAATAAAATTTGATGATAGTTTAATAATTGCTTTAGATTTATACACATTAAACATCATCGTTTGAATTTTCCAAAGTACTAATTCAATAGTGGAAAATTACTAATGTCTTTCTGAAAATATATGAATTTATTTATGGCTGCATAGAGTGTATGGATAGGTATATTAACTATAAGAAGATTATATAACATTTTTAACTTTATTGAAATAATATGAAGGCAGTATTGTGAACTTGTAATTAGGCTACGTCACCTCCACCAACATAACTCGTTTAAAAGTACTTACTTCAAACTGAAAAATAAAAATTGTTCACACATTCATGTAACAATTTTTAATAACAAAGAAATCCACAGGAACAAAATCACAGTAACAAAATCACTGAATAATTAGTCAGTATTGTCGCTTATCGACTTTAGTCAAATAAACTTGTCATTTTTTGTACTGTTACTGAAATAGTAAACTGTTACTATTTCATTAGTCAATCACTCAGTCATTCCAGTGCTAAAAGTTTCGCTAGATTATAGATTTAGCGACTAGGTGTTTGATCAATCATCTTCTTTAACATATTTAGATATAATTTTATCCTAGAAACTCTAAAATATAATTTAAAAAATGTTAATTCCACTGAGAAGTACCGGAACGTTTTATGACCTACTAGTATCAATTTATGAATTTTCAGCAAAATTGTTTTATCTGTTTATATGAGAAAACTTTTTTCATATTTGAAATATAATACTGCTGTAACTTAAAACAATGTTGGTTATTAATTGGGTAGGTATTGGGGTAAAAATTTTCAATTTGAACTTTTTTGGCTGTTTTAGTTAAAGGCAGCTGAGATGGAACGTGACTTGTGTGATTATTTTTTATTTGGAAATTTTTTGGTCTTGTTTTGTAAGGCCCGCAAAAATCATTAACTTCTAACTTACATTTTTGTTTGTTGTTTAAAATTTATATTTCTAATTAGGGACAGTTGAGCTTTTTGGGGCTGTTCAATATTATTTTGGAAATGAGGATATGAAATAGAGTCGTCAGAAATTGTTTAGGGTGATTTTTTGTAATGTGAATGTTTTATGGCTGTTTTAATTGAGGACGGCTTAGATGGGTTCGGTTTACCGCGCCAGGGTTTGTTTTTTGGGTTTGTTGATTATTACTATGGGGTTGCAGATATAGCTTAGAGTCTTGCGAACGTGACTATTGTGATTATTTTTCATTTTGAAGTTTTTTGGCCTTATTTTGTAAAGCCCTAAAAAATCATGAATTTCCGACTTACATTTTTGTTTGTGTAATATCTATATTTTTAATTAGGGGTGGGTATTAGTGTTATGGGTTATTTTCGGACGATTAATTTTGTTATTTTTAGTGAGCTAATGAATAGCTCAGGCCTAGCATATAAGTTTTTCTATGCTATTTTATTCCCGGATTTGTTCTTTGGGCTAGTTTTTTAGTGCTAGGTTTGATTTTGTGAAATAATTTTTGGGTGTTTTGGAGAGGCTAAACATAGCTAGAAATTTATATTATATTTAGTCCGAGTGCTTAATTTATTTTAAGGGTAGTTATTAGAAGATAGGGGTTGCTTTTTGAAAATTAATTTTCGCAGTGTTGCAGAGTCCAAAAAGTTTCTTGGGATTTTAAATAATTTAATATTTCAGATAATTCTTTGAAATTTTTTGTATTTGCAAAAGAGCCCAAAAATTGGCTATTCAGGAGTCATTTAATAGTCACTTAAAATTTAAGCGATTTTTTTTCTGTGTACAGAGTCGAACAAATGATGGCTTATTGAAGCGTATTTTTTGCTTATTCCCAATAAAGACTTGTTCAAATTAAACAAAATTCACTCAATGGGTTTTCTCATTGTTTTAAATATATTTACTGTCTACGTAGTTATATGGAACAAGCATGAACGTGTGGTAACCATCTTATCTGTACGTGACAAACAAACATAGCTTGGTATGTAAATCATAAGACGATGTTTTTGCTTGAAATCGATTTTATTGTGTCTACCATAAAGTTTATGTAAATCTTAACAACCCTGACAATTTTGTAGTTGAGGCTTATCAACCATCAGTATAAAAAGCCGTGATTTTCATATTTTCATATATTGTAGTCACGCTTTAAAAATTCTTCTAAAAAAAATGAAGATTATTACTGGGACTCTGCTTCTTTCAATCGCTGTTTTTCTTGTTAATTTTGTCGGTAAGAGCAATAATAAAATATTTCGAGATTTATACTTTTATCCTAAAATAGAAAGGCCGCGTAACTAGACAAAAAGCTTGTGGGACAGACTTCGAAGTGGTATTTTAAATCCTTAACGCTAAAACATTGAACTCTCTCCTTGATTATTATCTTATATTCAACTTAAAATAAATCATGTTTGTGGATCTAAAAATTTGGAAAATTTGAGCAAAAAATATAGCTATTTAAAATTTTTAATTTGTGACTTGGTACAGGTGCATTGCCTGATATTTTGGGTGCTTTTTTATTTATAATTTCTAAAGAAAGTCGTTTAAAATTTTGAGACTTCACTAAATTGTGCTTGGATATAAGTACTTTCTGAAGATATTTTTAGAAAAAATGTATTTGTCAATTACTCAAATATATTAATATTATTAATAAGAAATATTACAGGTTTCTGCAATCACTCAGAATTATAGACTCGTAATAACAATTTAAAATTATTCAGTTTGTTACAATTTTTATTTGTACTTAATCTTTAAAAGTGTTTCAGCTCATTCTTGGATAAAATGCACATTTTCAAAAAAAATGGGGATCCGAAATTTTCCTAAATTCGAACAAATTTAGTTTCATCATTATGAATATTATTGGCAAATTTTGCTCAAAGTTAATATGCGGGTTCGAAAATTTTCCAAACAAGTGGAAGATTCCGTTCGTAAACATAGCCTACACTGCTTGAGGATTTCGTATTCTTAACATTCAGTTCTGTAAATATAATTCATGTCATATCAAACGTTACATACTTTTTACAATTAAACTTAATTTCATTACATAATTTTTAAATCATAAAAAGTGCCGCAATAAAAATGCAAATTTAAACGTCTAAGACAGTGAAAGCCGGCCTCAATTGTATGCATGTAATATTTTTAGGTTTTGATTAATTATATTGATCAATTGTACGTATTTTGCAGATTGTATATCAAAGGGACTTAGAATTTTTCATAAATAATTAATTTTAAATTAGTATTTTTAATAATATCGATAATAATTTGGCATTTGTACTAACTTTGTCACCTTAAATCACGTATTTCAGCAGTTTTTAAAAATTTACATGCAGCAAGAAAATTATGTTACCATCCCCACATTCACTTCTACTTTTCTAGTAAGTTGTCGAACGAAGATTGAATGTATTCCGCCACAATTGAACGTTAAAAATTACAATAATGACAATCACAGCTTGTAGCATCCACTAAATAATTTTGTTTTAGTTTTGAAAAAAAGCTGGGGTTATTTTCTCAGAAAAGCAAATAATAATTTGTAGGGATTTTAAATTTATTTTGATAAAGCTCCCTAATGTATTTATTTGCACGATTTAATAATTATTCAAAAGTTTAAAAATTACTAACACAACCATTTCTCCAATCTGTATGGGAAAACATCACAAACCTCCATGTTTTTTTACAGAATCCAGACCAAGTGATCCAAAACATTTTAAAGGAAGGTATAAAAAACAGCCTCTACCCCCAATTTACGAAAATGCTATTTGTTCACCTCCACTCGATCATTTTGTTTCTGGACGACCTTCCTCTGCTTCTTCCATTGCTTCTTCTTCTGCATCTTCTGATCCACGACCCAGCGGCTATAATTTGTACTTAGGACAAGATTTGAAATATGAGAGGAATCCTAAAACTGGTCAACTTGAATTAAGCTCTCAACCTTTCAAGGAAGTACGGGTTCATTGCCCTATTTTCCCGCCGAACGAGACACCACCACCAGAGCCATATTGGCCGCCAGCGCCACCACCACTATCGATAGAAGAACTGAAAAAACTACCTCAATATCAAAAGTATCTGTAATATTCCTGAATAAAAGCTGAAAATTAACTGAATTAACTCTTGCTCACTTTTATTTCACTTCATTTATTTTATGGCCGTGGCTCCGCGTACTGAAATTTTGGTACGATTAGCCAGATTTCTTCGGTACGATTGGTGGGACCTAGACCCTAGACAATTTTTTCGGTACACATTTTTTATAAAAAAAGTTTCGCGTATTTGTTAAAGGCGCTGTGTTAGAAAAAGGGCAGGGGAAATTAAAGACACGCACCCCTATACCTTTTTCACGATACTACCCCCTTCCCATTGTGCGTGTAATTACAAAACGATTTGATTGAATCAAATTTTGGTGGTTCAACAATAGAATATGGTCATTATAAGGACCACAAAATATTCGGTCAAGCCAACCATATTATTTGAATGTTTTAACCGAATCTTTTTGCAGATGGAGTATTTGGTTGATTCAACGAAATTTTCATGTATGTCCATACACCCGTTTTTTTTCGTTCCAGAAATTTCTTTTCTGAGTGTGATAATTATTTCATCAGAATACAGCAAATAATTACATCACCTACTATATAAATCATAAGACTTGGGTTTTCCTTCAAATGTATCTTATTGTGCCTGTCACTGAATTGGCGTAAAGCTAATTACTCGTGACGTTTTTACAAATAAAGTTTCGTAATAGCCAGTATAAGAAGGTGTGAGTTTTTTTTTTAAATTCATATATTTCGGGTTTACTCATACGAAATCCTTCTAGAAAAAATGAAGATTATTATTGGAAGCCTACTGCTTTTAATCATGGTTTTCCTACTGAATTCTGTCGGTAAGTGCAATAATATATTTATAAATTTGAAACTTCTTACTGAAAATGGTTTATTACTGAAAAATACTTTGAATGTGAATCCTAGAAAATTTATAAACATATGTTTTTCGTAAGTTGACGTTTAAATAGGCTCCAGATTAATAACCCGTGTGGAAAAGTTTTGCCTTGGCCTGGTCAGAAGTGTAATTTTTTGTTGGCTAGGCCCATTTCAGACCATATGGTCAGGCGCTACTTATTGGCAGGCCATACATTAGTCAATGGCTGATTAGCCACTAGTTGGCGTTTGGTTAGTAGCCGTTGGCTGCACTCCCTTTCTTTTTTTAATGAAATGAAAAAAATAATTTTTCACTAAAAGTGTATTTAGCTGATCATCGCCAAACCCACACCAGACCAGAATATCAAGGTGACAAAAAAAAAAAAAATTCTCTTTACGATAGTGCGAATATTTTATTTTCTATCATTTTGAACACTCTGTAACTTTTTCAGCTGCTCAGCGCCCGTCCTGGGCCAGACCAGACCTTTCCGACCAAACTTAGAACTTTTATTGTTCTTGGACCAGACTGCCATTAATTGTTTGCGCACGGGTTATTCCTAGAAGAATTTTTTTAATGTCTTGAAAGGAAATTGCATAATTTCGAACCATAATATTAAAAACTGTGACATTATAATGATGTGCGCGTTTTAAAGCTTTTTTTTAAATTACTTGGTGTCCTTAGTCTAGAGTTTTCTTATTATAGTACACTCGGGGTTTATATACTTGAGTAAACAAATTCATTTAATAGTTATACTTGATAAATCGAAATAACATTTTTTGCCTCGAACGTCCTTAAATTATTATTCTAAAAATCTGAAAAAGGCCAGAGCTCAGTATTTTACTATAAAAAACACAATCCATGAGAAAAATAGTTTTGCAAACCAGTAAAGCAGTATTGACAGATTTTACAAACCCAAGTAGTTGAAGGCCTACTCTATTTTTTCAGTTTAGCTTCATTGTAATGAGAAAAAAGGATTTTCAAAAGATTTGACTTTGGGCGACCTATACATTTTTTTTTTTAATTCTGACAATATTTTCGCGTCAAAACGATTGATTTCTGGGGGTACCAAATTAATTTTTAAAAAACCCTGCTATTATATCGGTTTGAAAAATATTGATTA
Source organism: Andricus quercusramuli (assembly GCA_932178445.1). Lineage (NCBI taxonomy): Eukaryota > Metazoa > Arthropoda > Insecta > Hymenoptera > Cynipidae > Andricus > Andricus quercusramuli. The sequence continues at coordinate 738,681 of CAKNXH010000050.1, read as the reverse complement.
TTTATTCAAAATTGGTAAAATTACTAACACTATTATTTTCCCAATGTATATGCGAAATCGTCGCAAATCTTCATTTTTTACAGAATCAAAACCAAGTGATCCGACTGTTCCTGGAAGAAATAACAATAATAACAGTCCACCCGTCCCCAGAGCAAATAACAATAATAACGGTCCAGCTGTTCCTGCAGGAAATAACAATAATAACGGTCAAATCGTAATTGAGGGAATTGTTCGCGCACATCCAGTACCTCCAAATAATATAATTCCTCCACCTAATGGCCAAACTTTACTTGTTGGGTACCATGCAGAATTGGAGAGAAATCCGGCAACTGGCAGCTTTCAATTAAGAAACCACAACCTTTTTCGGGTCGTTCGACCTCATTCCTCATCTGAGGCTCCACGTGACCAACCTAGACCTAATAACTAGACCTATTGAGAAAACAATGTACACGTGATAAATATATGTAATATTCCCGAATAAATACAGGAAATTAACTTAATTTACTCGTAATTTTATTTCGATTCATTTTTTTCTCTATAGGAGAAATGAGGCTAAATTATAGCGCACCAGTATTTACAATATGAAACTATAATAGTTAGATTCACTCGGCTGCATTCTTGCATAATATTTAATAGAAAACAAAATTAGTCGATTTAAAAAAAAATGATCTTGAAGCTCATGATTAAGAAAAAGATTGTCGACAAATAAATTAGCATTTCATGCGAAAAGTATTTAATTAGTCAACAATTCGTGTGCGGGTGATTTGGCGCAGACGTTGAGTTCGTATGACCAAATTGACCAATTAAACTCAAAATCCATAGGTAATTTACGGCTCATTAATGTCTGTCTACGTAAAAATTCGTTTTTCTTCGATGTCAGTCTTTTTATTTGGAAACTTTATGATAATTTTAGCAACATTCACAATTAGCTTATAAGTCTTATGATTTTTTCAAACAAACTTATCAAACAATTGCATTATTCAGGCATTTGTCTGCGGAAAAACTCGTTTTTTTTAATGCCAGTCCTTTTAATTGATAACTTCACGATAATTTCAGCAACATTCATAATTAGCTGATTAATTTGATGTATTTTTTTAAAACAAATTCAATTTAAAAATGCATTATTCGCGCATTTGCTGACGGTAAAATTCGTTTTTTTTTTATGTTAGTCATATTAATTGTGAACTTCATGGTAATTCCAGCAACATTCATAATTTGTTGATTCATTTTATGTGTTTTCAAGACAAATTCAGTTAAAAAATGCATAGAAAAACGTATGAGAAAAAGGTCATTTTACTCGATCCTGAAGCTGCAGTCTTATTAAAAGAATGAAAGTAATAAGAAATGAAAACTAAAAGGACTGATATGGAAGAGACGCACTTATTAATCGACAAATGCCTGAATAATGCATTTTTTAATTAAATTTGTTAACGAAGACATACAATTATTCAACTAATTATGAATTTTGCTGAAATTATCGTGAAGTTTAGTAAGAAGGTGACACTGACTAGTATTACGGAATTTTCCGTAAAAATAACCGGTCAAATATAGCGCTAGGGCTAGTGTTACGGAATTTTCCATAACGTTAGCCCTGAACGAGCTGGAGAAGAGGTTATTCTTACGGATAATTCCGTAACGGTAGACAGTTCGTAAGAAGTTCCGAATTTGTAAATATATTATTGCACTTAAAAAAAGAATTAAGTAGAAAAACCGTGATAGTAAACAGTAGGGTTCCAATAATAATTATTTTTTTCTAGAAGGATTTTCTAAGCGTAATACCGAAATATATGAATTTAAAAAAAACACACACCTATTTATACTGGCTATTACGAAACTTTATTTGTAAAAACGTGACGAGTAATAAACTTGACACCAATTCGATGATTTTAAACGGCCTTATGATTGATAAGGTAGGAAAAGTAGATGATTTAATTATTAACTGTATACTGATAAGAAAATTATCACCCTAAGGAAAGAAGTTTCTGGAACCAGAAGAAACATATTTCTTCGATATGCACGAAAATTGGGTTGAACCAACAAAATAGTCCATCTGCAAAAAGATTGGGTTAAAGAATCAAAATAACTTGGTTGGGTTAACCAAATATTTTTTGGTTCATATAATAACCATATTCTGTGGCTGAACCAACCAAAATTTGATTGATTCATCCAAATCCTTTTCTGAGTACACGCACAATGTGATGGGGGTACCGAAAAAATTTTCCATGCCCAACTACTCGTATCAAAGGCAATATTACCAAAATTTCGGTACATGACGGCCAAAAAATAAATGAATTGAAATAAAAGTAAGCAAGAGTAAATTCAGTTAATTTTCAACTTTTATTCAGGAATACTACACATTTTTTTGATATGCTGCAAGTTTGCGTACTTCCTTGAGAGGTTGAGAGCTTAATTCAAGTTGACCAGTTTTGATATTCCTCTTATATTTTAAATCTTGCCCTGAGTATAAATGATAGACTCTGGGTCGTAGTATATGTCATTGAACAAATTATATGTTATATAATAAAGTATATCAACATACGCTCACAGTTTGAACACAGATTCCAGCAAAAAAGATTTTTGATGGGCCAACGTTATCTCGTCCAATCTAAGGCTTTATCTAAACTTTATTCTATTATGTTATCCCATAATTAAATAAATTTGTCTTTCATTTGAATTTTTAGGTATTCTAGAAATGGTGTTTTAGACACATTGTTTTATTATCAGCAGCATTTTTATCTTATGTTGTAATTTCTTCTATAAAAATACATACAGAAATTATAATAGGATAAATCTTCTGCCTTTACCCTATATTTTAGAAACGAAAAAATGAGAATACAGTAAGTTCCAAGGAGATTTTTTTTATCTGAGATTGGGCAAAAACGTTGCAAACAATTGAAAACTAAAATTAAAATATCTATAATTATCCGACATCGGATAATTGTAGTTTTTAATTATTTGCAACGGTTTTATTCAAACTCAGATAACTATATATCTGGAATTTACTGTGCTAAATCTAGAAAATTACTTTTTTTCAAACTCTTTTCGAAAAAAACGAAAGTCTTAGTATGAAAAACATTGTACAATAAGGAGAAAAAAATTACGATCTCGTTTAAACTTTTACTATCTCTCATAAAATGTTATTTCACAATACGCAAACCTAACAAATCTTTACATACTTTTGGAAGGCGTCATCTGTAAATGACGTCACGCTATTATCTATCATTTGTATCCCTCCCCCCTTCCATTTAACATTGTGCCCTTCAGAAAAATCCGCGCAATTGACCCCTCCCTCCCCCCTTAGTGCGTTATAAAATTTATGAATGTCTATAAAGTTCTCGAAATGATTAAATAAAAAGCAATGTTAAATAAACACACAACCTCAAGAATGTCACGTAGATCACTTTCCTTCCTATACACAGACGTCGTACACGAAAAGAAATTACAGCTGAACCAACGTATCCTTGTTCGGGCCACAAATATTGTTCAAAAAGAACCAAAGATATTGGCAAAAACTTTAAAATAGGGAGGTCCATTCAGCTAGCCCCTCCACAATCGAATTTCGGCATTCTTCATAGCTCAGAATTTTTGTTTTTGTTTTAGGCAACAATTAAAATTTTTGGGTTCCTTTACTTTTTTCCAAAAATCAATCTTCTTGTTGATTTGCTAGCTTACAATGACCTAGCACTTCCACTATCTAAAATCATAAAATTATAAAAATTCAATTCCACCAGAAGCTGGGGCTTTTTTTGGGCTCTTAAATTCCGCGAAAAAATAATTTCCCAAAACAACTCTTAAGTTGTAATATCTTCAAAATCTTTAAAAAAATTTAATTTTTCACAAATTAAATCACGCCTTATTTTTTGGCGTTTTTTAGGGCTCTATGAAAATATCGAGTCCGATTGTTGGCCTCTAACCCTTAAAGTTAAAAGCACCCCCTTTATACCACGCAGATATGACTTTGTCAACAAATAATCATTCTGAGAATTTTACACTGTCAATAGAGTTTCTGATTTTTGGGCTCCTCCAAAATACCAACTTTGATTTTTGGGCTCCATCCCTTAACGTTAAAAAAAATCTCCTTTATACCTCGCAGATAAGACTTTGTCAAAAAATAATCTCTTTAAGAATTTTACAGCGCGAATAGTCTCTGAATTTTGGGCTTCTCAAAAATACCAACTTCCATTCTTGGGCTTCAACCCTTATCGTTAAAAATCAACCCCTGCACACCCCACAGATATAACTTTGTCAAAAAATAATCATTCTGAGAATTTTACAGTGTCAATAGAGTTTCTGATTTTTGGGCTCCTCCAAAATACCAACTTTGATTTTTGGGCTCCATCCCTTAATGTTAAAAAACAACAAATAAAATATTTTGACAAGTCATATCTGCGTTGTATAAAGAAGTTGATTTTTAAAGTTAAGGGTTGAAGCCCAAAAATCGAAGTTGGTATTTTTGAGAAGCCCAAATTTCAGAGACTATTCGCGCTGTAAAATTCTGAAGGAGATTATTTTTTGACAAAGTCTTATCTGCGAGGTATGCAGGGGTTGATTTTTAACGTTAAGTGTTGGAGCCCTAGAAATCGGAGCTGTTATTTTTGAGGAGCCCAAAAATCAGAGACTCTATTGACACTGTGAAATTCTGAAAAAGATTGTTTTCTGGCAGTCATATCTGCGTGGTATTGTGGGGTTGATTTTTAACGTTAAGGGTTGGCCCAGAAATCGGGCTTGGTATTTTTGAGGAGCCCAAAACTTGAATGGTTTTTTGGGGACATTTTTTGCAGAATTCAAGACCCAAAATTAGTAAATCACATTTTTAAATCATTAGAACAAAGATATTATATATGTAGCTGAAATCAAAATGTTGGAAGTCTGAATGTAATGTTATTTATAAATATTAAAAATGTCTAATTGAAATGAAAACAGCATTCAGTCACAAAGCTGATTTAAAGAAATCAAAGTCCATGGATCGGGGATACGGTTGGCTGTTTCAAAAACAAAAATTCTTTTCTTCAACTATATTTTAGTTCTCTTGATTTGATTTTTTGGTATTTTAATGTTTGAATTATAATTTTTTCCCATGTAGCTCAAAAACAATGTATAACAATGATTACAGAATTTTCAGCATGGAATTAAGTTTTGCATTGATACACACGGTTCTAAAAAATATAGTGTGTCGTAAATACTACAATTTGTTATTAATTTCATACGTTATTTTTTTTTGTATTATTTGAGAACATCTTCATTTGCTTTAATCGCAAATTGTCACAATAATAATGGCACAGATCAACGAAAATGGTGAAATCGTCGATTCAAAGATTTTGCAATATACCGGGTGAAGAAAAATACATGTCTCAAAGTAAAAATTTATTTCTGCTAGTAGGAATTTTTTGCAGAGATGTAGCATATATAGTTGTTTAGAAAAGAAATAACGATAAGATTTATTACTATAAGATTAGAGGCAGGTTAGTGAGTGAGAAAGATCGATCTAATTTCTGATTTTTGCCAATTTTCATGATTCGTAGAAATGAAACCCAATAATTTTTTTGCTCATAGGATCATTTTTGGAATCGTCGAAATTTTACTTTTTTAAATTCAAAAACCGAACAGTGCGCATTATCCGACATCAAAAAATGTTATTCACTTCTTTGGGATGTCAAAAACCACACCTTTTCTGCTCACCTTTTTTGCGGACTAAAAATGCTGAAATAAATGAAATCGTTTGAGGAGGGAAAAATAAACTTGTGGATTGCCATTCGACAAAAGTTAAACTAAATTTAAAGACAGTAAAATTGAACGATTTCAGATTCAAAATATTTCCTATAGGTTCAAAAATTATGACGAATTTGTTATATTTACAGCTTTTAGTAGTGAAAAATTTTTGGGGTTTCATTTTTTTGTGCTATTTCGGAAGTTATAAACACCACGAAAAAAGATGTTTCCCATGAATACAAAATAATAAAATGTTTCTTTGGTTCAAACTGAAGAAATTTCAGATTCGAATCAATCCAAAAAAAAAACAACAGGTTTTTGCACATTTTCAAACAAATTCTAAATAAGGCAAATTTTTTTCTTTGAATTTTTGGAATTTTGAATTGTAAATTTAAAAAAGAGAACAGAAGATATTAGCCGATTTCAACATTTTTTTCCTTTACTTGTTTGGGATGTCGACCCACAAATTGTTATCCCTCAGCTCAAATGATTCGATTAATTTGAGCACTTTTACTTCGTTCTACTGAAGAGAGTAGTTTTGAATTTACATTGAAAGTATTAATTATAGTAAGTAAGAAATGGCAAATATTGGAAAGAAATATTAATGAGAACGATGTTGAGCATATCAAAATTGTGTATTTAACTAATTTTATTTTTTCTCTGACTTTTTTATATATCTGTGAATAGATTTCCAACGACCTAAGTATATCCTTTTTAAAAAAATTCTTTAATAGCAAAAATCATTGAAAACTCATTAAAAAATATGAAAAAATATAACATGTCTTATAAAAAGATTGTTTGTTCTTTTCGACATGTAAAAGTAAATGTTTAATCTTTCCCTTATTTTCCCCCTCTTTCGTGAGCAAATTAGCCTATTTACCTTTTTTGAGCACATTTTGCGCTGTGATCCCTGATTTTATTTTTTCAATATGAACAGAAATTGCCCTTTAACATCTTGTATATTGAATAGAAAATATTATATATTATACCGTAATATCTATATATTATGGTTAAATACCGAAGGCTTTAATATCTCCTTTTCAATATTTAGTTTTCTCCGTCTGCATAAGACTTTGTTTTTGATTAAAATATATCTTATTACGTTTACCATAGAACTTGTATAGAATTTATCAATCGTGGCGGCTTTACAGTTAAAGCTTGGTAATTGTCAGTATAAATAAAAACCCGTGATTGTAATGAATATTTATCATCAGTCACGCTTACAAAATCCTTGTATAAAAAAAAATGAAGATTTTTACTGAAACTATTTTTCTTACAATCACGTTTTTCAGTTTTCCTGCTTAATTCTGTTGGTAAGTGCAATTATATATATTAATATCAATAAGAAATATGGAAGTGTCTACGTATGCCGAAATTTCGGTACAAATATCTCCGAACTACGACTTCGGTTATTTGTGCCCAAATGCAAGTTTGTGCGTTGCCGGCGCCGGCAGGCTAGCCATTATTATTATTATTATACCATTAAGCCATTTCCCTTTCGGGGTAGGCGTGACTTGCTCGGTTGGAAAATAGTGAAATAGGTATATAGGTATAAGGTAGGTCTGTATATGGGTATAGGGCAGATGGGTATATAGGTGTTAGGTATAGATGTTTTAGATTTATCTGGAGTTCTCGTGTTATTTATATAAATGACACTTTCACTCCGCAACACTGCTCCGACCCAGGTTGCTGATCAATCTCTCTAGCGATCACCCCAAGTGAGGAGCCTCAAAAAATTGTTATGTATGGTTCCCCACTTGGGCCCATTAGTATCCAAAGTCTTTGTTTCAGGCATCATTCACTCTATTGTCACTCTGTTTACAAACTATTTGTCGCCACACTTTTCTGTCCTGGCATACTCTTCTAGCTTCTTTTACTTTCATGCATTTTTTCATGCAGGCTCTTGTATTTCTATGGCTTCTTATGTCTCTTCGGATTAGTTTCTCATTCACAGATTCTAACCATTCTTTCGGCGCGGCGGTCTACCTCTGGGCATTCTGCCATTTACTTTACCTTTATACACTTGCTTGGTCAGCCGTTCATCTTTCATTCTTTCAAGATGTCCGAACCACCTTAGCTGATTTCTTTCCCATATGTCAACTAGTGTCTCCCCTGTACCACATTCTTTGAGGATTGTCTCGTTTCGTACTTTGTCTATCAGTGTTCCCGCAGATTATGCGCAGAGGTTTCATGCCGATCGCGTTGATTTTACTCCTGTCCTTTTCTTGACAGGTCCATGTCTCGCTACCGTATAGTACAGTCGGTACGAAAATAGAGTTATGTATGGCCATTTCAGCTCTTTTTGAAATGTTTTTATTTGTGAGGATGGACCCTGCTCTACCGATAACCTGCTTACCCTTATTTATGCGCCTATCTAACTCCCCATCTATTTTTCCGTCGTTAGTGAATAGACTACCTATTATAGATATACGTACTTGTCAACTTGTTCTAATCTCTCATCATTTAGGACAATGTTGCATATTGTTTTCTCACTTTTTCCCTCAAACACCATGATTTTCGTTTTATTCACGTTAATTTTGAGGCCCATGTTCTTCATGCTTGTATTAAGTTTATTCAACATTCTTTGCAAGTCTTCGACTGATTCTGCCATAACAATCTTGTCGTCCGCGAAAGCCAACCCACGTACCTTGACGGTTTCGAGATCTACACCTTCTTCGTCGAAGATGGCAGTTCTTAGACACTTATCCATGAATATGATAAATAGCCACGAGGACATAACGCATCCTTGTTTCACGCCTTGCATAATATCGAACCATTCACTCTGTTTCCCATTTACCCTTACACTCGCTTTACTACCTGTATATATATTGTTTTTATTGCTTGTAGGCCATTACGTTTAAAAAACTCAAGTAGTTTCTAGCATGAAAAAATACTTGATATTTATAATCGTACAGTTTTAAAGGATTTGATTTTAAATTGTATAGTACACAAACGGGTCAGAATTAAAAATCACTAACTTTTAAATACCTTAAATTCAGTGCTTTAGTTTAAAATGTTCTATTTTGAAAAAATTGTTGAGCCTCAATGCTTCAGTAAAAAAAAATTATTTATAATTTGATAATATATATATATATATATATATATATATATATATATATAT
>CAKNXH010000050.1:689455-723750 GCA_932178445.1 Andricus quercusramuli | reverse complement strand
TTCAAAAGATTGTTATTTAAACTAAAATGATTACCTAATTGGGAATTAGATGTTTGTAATGTCGATCCAGGGAATTCGATTCACTTTTTCAAAAACTAATTCGTTTTTAATTCTAGATTGCAAAGTAAACTGTTTTACACAATAAAAAAGAATTCTCAAAGTTATATTCGACGTAACTTCAAATTTGACATGAAATAAGGAAGCAACTAAATTAAAGTATACACACTATTTGAATTCTATCTGTTTATCTACCTATCCTTAATTCAATTTCATCTCAGCCCTTTCAGTATAAATATCGTCCTAATTTCAGGGTTTCACTACCGGAATTGCAGGTCTTTACTACCTTAATTTTAGGTCTTCACAACCTGAATTTCAGTCTTTCTGTTTGCTTACTTCAATGATTAAAACACGTTCTTAATTTCATTTCTCATATGCTTCTTTTTCTCACACCTTAAAATAATTCCAATTTACTTAAATTAAATGTTTGCTTTTTCTGTGAAATTTGTCGGAATTAGGTAATCTTAAATTTAAATCACCCGAAATTGAACAATGAAACATAATTATATTTAAAAACATGAAACAAAAATAAAATGTGTACTAGGTCATTCTTTAAAATCGAGAAAAATGTTTAGTATAAAATTAAGAAGAAAATATCTATAATTATAACTTTTACAATAGAGCTGCGTGAAAATGATAAATTGAGTACAACTTTTTGAGCTGAAGGAAGACAATTTGTGGGTTGGCATCAGAAGAAAGTGAAATTTTTCTTTTAAAGCGGCTAATATCTTCTGTTCTCTTTTTTCAATTGAAAATTTTAAAAAATCCTATTGATTTAGAAATTATGGTGAATTTTGTCTATGTACAGTTCTTACTAGTGAACAGTAATGAAAAATTATAATTGAAAAAATGTTGTGTTCTATTTAGAATCATATGTTATGAGGTGATATAATGTGATATGTGTAGAGATCCTCTGAGAGAGTTCAGAAATGTTTCCTCCTCCGATGGTCGCCGCTGTACGGGAACCTTGATATTTTTATGGAGTACGAAAACTTTGAACTGTGTAATTTTGCATTATTCCTATTTTTGCGAAAAATTTCAAGTATATACGTTTGAAAATAAATATCATTACCCTGCCAATGATTTACGATCTTTGTGTGATCGCTGTTGTCTCTATTCGGTATTGCCTCTATTAGGTAATAAATCCGCTTGAAATTGAAATTGTGTTTTGAAAGTCGCGCTAACCCAAGCCAATAAAATTCAATAAAAGCTCAAATATTTCCGGTACAGCGGCAGCAATTAGAACTTCAGTACCCTGTTTCTCAACTCTCCTCTGAGGTTCACTACGGCATACGTCTCCGGAACGCACATTCGGTGAAAGCAGTGGAATTCTATCACTATTCTTTGCAATTTTGCACACCATTTCCTTGTTTGTAGAAATCTTGTAGTAAAACATTTATTCAGCTAAAGTTTATTCGACCTTTGAAGAATGTAAAGTTGCAGAAAACTTTAAACAAAGCGGAAAACAATATTGAGAATTCTTGGAAGAAATTCCGTAATTGCTGAAATGGCTGAAATGCAAAGTGTTTAAAGAAACTGTGTTGAAATCTTCAATTTTCGATCCCTTTGTTCACTACGGAATGAGATGTTCATTTTACTAGAAAGGTAACTGGATTTTATGGTTATTATAAATATATAATCATAAGTTGATTCAGACTGTTAAGTCTGCTGGGCTCTGGATAATTCTTTGTGTTTTATTTCACGTCGAGGTCGTTCAAGTATTATGTTTATTTATTATTATTATTATTATTATTATTATTATTATGGCGAAAGAAAAGGTCAGTCTCAGCCTCGGCCTCAGGGTTACGGGTTTATGATTATGAATGGGTATTTTGGGAATGGTATTAAAAAAGACCCATAAAATAATTTAGAAGATAATTTAAAAGAATAATTGTGAACTAGATGTTTCATAGAGCTACTGGGGCCTCAAAATACGGATCCTCTAGTTATAAATCCAAATGTAGTTTCTATTAATTTTGGGTAAATGAAGCCAGTTCGTGCATTTTTTAATAAAATTACCTTCATTGGTTCATTTTTGCAATAATTTCCTTCCTTGAGAATGGAGTAAAAGAATTGAATTTTTGGATCCCCGGAAGGGTAATGGACTTGCCAAATCGTTCTGGGATATTGCATCACGACTTTTGTTTAAGTCCTTTGCGAATTTAAATAAATTCTGGGCGTTTACAGTTTAATTATCCAAAGGTCACTGTAGACTTGCTTGAGTAGCCACTCTTTTGAGTGCAACAAATTCAGCTAGAATGATTTAAAAACCCGTTAGAAAGTTAATTAAATTTCGCGTCGATTGAGGCCTATTTGAAGTATGCTCGATAAATACTGCTATTACTACACTGTATTCTAAAATTTCTTAAATACTAACAAAACTAATGTGCTGTATTTTTCTGTACAGATGAAGTAGCCCTTTTATAAGAACGATTTGTAAAGTCGATTTCTATTCCGGGAACCCAAAAATTTCATTTAGATCCTTGTATTTTTGTTGTTTTAAATTTTACGATAAACTAAAATTGCCTTTCCGGTGTTTGTTTTAGAGTTCATCCATAAGTATTTATCCATAATCACTCTGGGCAGAAAGAACTGTCGGTGAATATTTTATGGAGATTTTAGAAAATTAAGATGGCAACTTTGTATCAAATAGAAAAAATATTTCACTCAGCAGTGCAGGAAGGAAACCTTGAAATGATAAAAGGGTTTATGGATTCTTTTCCTGTTTCGTATTATAAAAGATGGTTTCCCGATTTCTCTTTGATTTGCACTGCTTTGGAAAGGAAGCATATTGAAATAGCTAAAATACTAATTAAAACTTGTGTTGGAATAATCGATCCAACAAGATTGGAGCACGTTTCGGATTGCTCTAACGTCATTAAGTTAGCTGTTTTGCACGGAGATCTAGAAATCATCAAAATTCTCGTTGAATCTCTCACGCTTTTTGGCGACTCATATGACAAAACAAACGAAAGTAATCTTCCAGTATCATCAAATGTAATTTACCTTCCGTTGTTCTCAATTGCAAAACGAACTCCGGTTGATGAAGAATGTTGTCAAATTTTCAACTACATTCTGGACCAAGCTCTTCGTATTAACGACAAAAGTAAATTCAACCGGTATACTTTACTTCACATCGCAGCAGAAGAAGGAAATGTCGATATAATACCGCTAATTTTTCAGAGAAAGCCGTATTTAAATGTAATGTCGAAAAAAAAGCAAACTCCTCTCCATATAGCTGCTGCAAAAGGACATTTTCAGATTGTTTCTTTGCTTTTAGAACATGGTGCAAAATACATCAGAAAAGATATTAATCCAGAAACTCCATTACGCTTGGCTCTCAAAACTGGTGAAAAGTCAACAATAGAGATTCTCTTGCATCATGTGCTTTGTCAAGAGAGCTTGGAGAAAAATCAAAATTTGCTATTGGAAGATGTCTTTTTGGTGGTTTACTGTGCAGTTTTCATAGGAATGAAAACAGTTGTTGCAATGCTTTTACCGCGAGTTGATATTAATAACTATTTGCCAGAAACGCGTAAAACGTATCTTCATGTTGCTGTGGAAAAAGGATTTGAAGATATTGTCAGACTTCTCCTAAAACGTGGTGCAAAGTTAAACAATGAAATCATCGAACACGAATATACCCCGTTACATTTTGCTGCTGAAAAAGGTAACGAACGAATTGTCAAACTTCTGTTAGAATATGCAGTCAATGGTTGTTTACTTTCGTCGATGTTCAATCTAGCTGGCAAAAATGGCTATTCTCCCCTACATATTGCTGCTGAAAAGGGTAACGAACGAACTGTCAAACTTTTATTAGAACACGCAGTCAATGTTGGTGAACTTTCGTCGATGTTTAATCTAGCTGGAGAAAATGGTTATTCTCCGCTGCATATTGCTGCTCAAAATGGCCATGAAAATATAGTTAAGCTTTTATTGAAAAGAAAAGATATTTCTGTGAATTCGACGACAACAAATGGATTAATTCCTATTCATATTGCTGCTCAAAAAGGGCATATTGAAGTAGTACTCCGTCTCTTAGAATGCGGAACTCAAGTGGATGCTTTAGGAGGAACGGTGAGGAAAATAAAATTATATAAACCCCAATGTTTTGAAGATAACGTGGAGTATAACGAATGGGATTTTCCGTGTTCAGAATATTTAATAACATTGGAGGAATTTTATACTTCATTGTATATAGCTTCTTATTACGGGCATCAGAATGTTGTTGAAACTCTGCTAAATAAAGGTGCCGATCCTAATTATAGTTTAACACCTTGTAAAAAATGTGTAACGCCGATCTATGTCGCAGTTCAAGGAGGTCATGAGAAGATTGCGGAACTGCTTTTGAGGCATGGTGCAAAAGTCGACTCAGTACAGGATTCTGATGATAATGATGAATATAAAATTGTATCAACGCCACTTCTCGTCGCTTCTCGGAAGAGACATGAAGGAATAGTTAAACTCCTATTAGAAAATGGAGCGGACGCTAAAGCTAAATATAATGTGCCTTTTGATTTTTGCTCAACGGCAATTGAAAATCTTTTTTCGCGTAATGAATTCCGCGGTAGTAATTTTTACCGATCCGAAGATATTAAACTTGGTTATACACCTCTTCATTATGCTGCAGAATTGGGCAGTATAGAAATGGTCAACATACTCCTGAATTATGGAGCTGATATAAATGATAGCTCCAACATAAAAGAAAAAGTAAGACCTCTGAGTCTTGCTATCAAAAACGGGCACGAAGAAATTGTTCAGATTCTTTTAGATGCTGGGGTCGATCTGTGTTATCAAATTTATCCCTCCAATGAAAGTTTGCTTACGTACGCATTAAAGTTTCGCAATGCAAAGATAGTTGAGATGCTTTTGAAGAAGGGATTAAATCATGACGTTGAAATTTGTAAAGATTCTTTCTATAATGCTCTTAAATATGATTCTTTATGTTCCGAGAGGTTCTCTCCAATTTTTGATATCATGATATCAGGGGATGAAAATTTGATTAAACTTTTCTACAAAGAAAATGTCTCTTTCAAGGTAAAATCTAAGGATGGTACGCCTTTACTGCACTATGCTGTGCAATCTCATCATTATGATGAGGAAGTGATTAAACTTTTGTTGAACTGTGGGGCTGAAATAAATGCCAAGAATAAAGATGATTTGACGCCACTTCACTATCTTATAGAATCCAACACGGATAAATATAATCTATATAATAAAGATAAATTATTATTTTATAAAATGAAATTACTTCTGGAATATGGTTCTGATCCCAATGCTTGGTCTGAACTAAGAGGAGAAACTGTTCTTCACACGGCTGTTAGAGAAAAAAGTAACTTTGTAGTCGATCTTCTGATTCAATACGGTGCGGACATAAACAAAACTGATAAGGAGGGAGTAACTGCTTATGAACTCGCTGTGAAAAATTTTCAGTTCTTTGCAAAAAGATGTAGTGTTTGTCATACTCTTACATCTGTAGATTGGCTTAAGCATCAAATATCTTACAATAGTGATTTCATATCATGCCAAGCGATAGTGCAAACCATGACAAAGGAAATAGCAAGAAAAGTATTTATGAAAACGGATATTCATAAACATACAGCGAATTTGATTGAAACCGATTTAGTAAAACCTTACTACGAATGCTGTCGGCAAGAGATTAAACTAACTCTCACTTCGATAGGAAATACTGTTTGTTTCTTGTTTAATATCTTGATTTTTAGTGACCGCAAAATTGCTACATTTGCAAGTAACAGGGCAATAACTGAAGCTGTAGAAGAAAAATCTTTGAGTATAAGGTTTCCAAAGTATGCCAGAACTATGAGGGCTCGTATTAGGAAAGCGGAAAAGAGGAGAATGTTATTGGGAAAGAACGGACAACAATTTAAGAAAGCTTTACATTGGGATGTACCTCTCTGTGTTGTCTTTAAAATATTTACTTATCTATCAGAACCTGATTTAAGGATATTAAATATGGCATGTGGACCTTTTCGTCCAGATAAGGAAGAATATAATGTTTCAGACCTTGAGGATTTTGATTTAGTTTATGCAGAAACGGTATTCGACAAGGTTTTGTGAGGGTAAGTTTTATTCTCTCACCCTATACATTCGAGCAAGGAATTATTACCTCACTGATTATTTTTGCTTTAAATTGAATTAAATATTGATTTGAAAAAAAATATATAATGCCTAATTGAACTTTTTCACTTCAGTGTCTATTTTGATATGTGGTTGGTTGCACGCCAAGTGCATAATTTATTTCCACGCTTATAAATAACGATCACGATTCACTAGTTCAGACAGTCAAAACATCACGATCATGTCTCTGGTGCATTCCAAAAATGAATGTTGATTTTCATAATAAAAAAATCAAATGAATATATAACCTCTTTATGTCTTTATATTGTCCTATTCATTACTTTAATGGAAATCGAAAGCTTGGTTTTAAAAAAATGTTCAATTCTTTTGTTAATCCTTGTTGAATGCTGTCCCCAGATTAGTGCGTCGCGGTCTGGCACATAAGTAAAATGTAGATTTTTTCGAAAATGAGCATCTAAAGTTGGTTTGGTATGTTAATATTTACATTAAATTCCTAACAAATTAAACATAATATATTGGATAGTATGCGATCGTACTGAGGTAGTGTATACCAATGTAGGAAATGTCGATAATGGTCCAAATCATTCTTGAATTTGTATAAAATGAATAAATTTCTGCGTCACGGTCTGATGGAAGGTCACAGTCTGGCAATATTTTTATGCTTTTTGTTTTTATCAATTTCGAGCCTATTAACTTCTTATGTTCTATTGTATATAGACAATAATACTTACGCGAGTATTTCATCTATGAATTATATCATTTATTTAATGAAATAGGAGAAAATCTTATTTAAAAATATTTTCCGCTACTTTGTATGATATTGTATGTTCTCTGTTCATTTTTATGAAAAGTGCACATTTTAATTAGAAAATTTAAAATCTATTTCTTGCAAAAATCTTCTGTATACTTTGATTTTATTTCACCATTTTTATTTTTACATCAGCTTCGTGAAATATGTTATCAGTAATTCCTGAAAACATCATTTTTAACCCTTAAAGCGCCATGCTATGTAATGATAACACAAAGCGCCATGTGGGGTCGTGTGCGACCCCCGTCGGAAAATGTCATATTGCAAGGAGAGTAGCCGTTATTTAATTTCCAAAAAATTACTGAATACTCTTCAACTATCCTTCTAGTGTGTAGATAAGGTTTTATTTACGAAGAAAATTTTGCTGCGTGTTAGAAAAATAAAAATCTTACAAAAACGTGAAAAATGAATTTTTTCACGAAAAAATCATAACTCAGTCAATTTTTGATATTTTATCCTAAAAATTTAACCTGTAATTCTCGAAATATAGATCTTCAAGAAAAAAAATTTATTATAGTGCGGCTTTGAAAAAAGGTGGCGTCGTGGGCGACCCCCGACGAGACGGCACGGCGACTACTTCACGCGTATGCAGAAGCTGAACTAATCTACGCAGCCACTTGCCAACTGTGTCGATCGAAAGAAGAGATGTTCAACTAATGCTAAAGGTCATCACAGAACCCGAATTAAAAAAGGTGGCTTCAGTATAATCGCGCGCAAAAAAAGTGGGGTCTTCTCATACCCCGTTGGCGCTTTAAGGGTTAAAAGTGCCCATGAATTATGCTTGAGACTCCCGTTTCAAACCCTAAAACTTGCGCTGAGCTTCTTCAGCTGAATTGTGAACATAAATGAAAATGTTCAGTCAGTTCAGTTAGTTCAGTTTTAGTCATCAAGAACCAAAATGTTGAAAATTTTTGATACTCGAATTGTGCGCTTTGCATAGAATAACCCACATGATTTAAAAGATATTTTATATTATTCCGACTTAATTTAAATGTCCTTTTTTCAGTCTTGTTTGACAAATCACGTATAAAAAGGACCCTCATAGGAACTTCCAGTGCCAATCGAGGATGCTGCATATAAACATTAATTCTGGGCATTTTTTACGTTAAGTGGATACAACAATACAGACGTTAACAGTTTTTCTCATGTGTAGTAGAATAAATACACACGAATTGCCTTAATAAAATTTTGTTCACTTATATTTTTCCCTTTGTCATTTTTACTTTTGAAGGTTTTCGTAAGGACAGATAATTTCATATTTCTCAAGTTTATGACTTTGTGAAGCTCTTTACTTAGGATGATTGCTAGATAGATTGATCAGCGACCTGAGTCGCAAGCAGTGATGTGAAACGAACGTGTTATTTAAATAGGCATCACGCTAATTCTAGATTTTTTCACTCCTTTTTTGACCACCTGCTACACTTCCCTCCCTCACTTTTCTCATGTGAACTCTTTGATCCCCGACAGTATAACGAGGCTGGAACCAAGTGAGCCATGCTTTATTTATTATGCTTTAGTATTGTCTACTAATAATAAACAATTACATTCTCGAAATTATAATGTACAAAGTCTCAATCTTCTATAGAAAATTAATAAAATTGAAGAAACTGAACTAATTGTAAGACGAATTTTAAAGGTAAGTTGTGATATAATACTTTTACGAAGAATCTCTGAAACTGTTAACTTTCTAAATAGATCCAGACAATTTTCACCGTTCCTTTAGAAAAAAATTCCCCTTCTGATTACATAACAATTATAATTATACAAAATTCAATAGCGTACGCTTTACATAGTAATTTTTAAATTCTTCCAATCGAAAATTTGAAAATAATAAAGTATTTCAGCCTTAAGTATTAAAGTCCAGCTTTTCCCACGCCACCTCGCATCTAAGAATATTTTGGAGACTCTTATTCCCTGCCTTATCAACTGCACGAAACATCTTTATATTCTTTTTTCCCCTCTTTTCTCAAATTTCCGCACCTTAGCTTCCCCCACTGTACTTTAGTTTCATCACTCATTTTTGCGTCCTCCCAATATTCCTCTCTCCCGGGGATTGTTTTCTATTTCTTATATTCCACATGATGGATTATTATCTATCCTAGACCAATCGTTCTGCAATTCCTGAGCGATTCTTGTTTCTATTACCTCCATAGGTTATCCCAAGGTCTTCTCCTCTCATCCCCCTTCTCACAGCTATTTTATAGTTTCCCCGTCTCCTACCTCTCTGCTACCCATCTCGAAGGATTCCATTTATTAATTATCTTATTTCCTCTCTCAGGCAAATTTTTAGCCATCTTTCATCCTTCATCCCACATATTCTCATTAGGTACTTGATCGCTCTTGTCCTAGCCTCAATTTCCATACTGTGTCTTCCCGATTCCGTTCTCCAGATGTAGCCAGGTGTTTACTGCCCAGCCCCATTGCCATTTTGACCAACCTACCCTGCAGCCATTTCATTACCTCGCTCCTTTGCCACCCCCATACTTCCACTCCGTACATCCCTTTACTTTGACCAAAGTGTTCATCAGATACAATTTTTTCCGCAATTCGTTAATCCTCGTCCTTTTTATCACTCCCCATGTTATGTTCGATGCGTTCCTTGCTTTCCTTGCTAATCTGGATATGTGGATTGTATTGACTCCCCTTGTAGAGAACCAGTACCCCAGCGATTGAAAACTACTTACTACTTCAAGCTCTTCGCCTCCTATTTTCTAGCTCTCATTTTCTTATCTTCTTCCTCCCTTTCTAAATATCATTATTTTTGTTTTCCCCACATTAATCAATGGACACCCCTACCTTACCCCCCTCGAGCCGTTTTCAAGCTTTCGGTTGTCCCTTCTGCCATGATAACCTCATTTATTGTCTTGCTGTATATTTTTTCCAGTATGTTCAACATTTTCCCCTTAATCCTAAATTTTCCCAGTTTTACTATCAATAGGTCCCTATCTACAGTGTCAAAGACTTTTTTTAAATCAATAAATGCCGTGTAAAGTTTCCCACCTTCGTTTTTTAGTTTGTCATTGATCAACAAATTCAGGACCCACACATGGTCTCTCGTTGCTCTCCTTCTTCTAAAGCCTGCTTGGCTTTCTTCGTATAACCCTTTCTTTTCTATCCTGTCGCTGATCCTTTCATTCAGAATTGTTGCTAAATTTTGCACCCTACATCCAGCAGCGCTACTCCCCTGTAATTTCCTGTATCATTTTCGTCGCCCCCCTTGCGAATCGGATAGTTCGTGCAACCTTCCACCCTTTGGCAAGCCTCGCATCCTTCCAGACTCTGTTCAAAATTTCCCTCATTTCCAAAACCCATTCCTTAGGCATCCACTTAATAAATCCTATGCGAACCCCGCCCTCTCCTGCAGCTGTCCCTTCTTTCATTCCGCCCACTACCTTCGTTATTACCTTGAAAGAAATTTCCTTGTTCAGTTCTATCTCCGCTTCCCCCTCCTCCTCAATCCCTACTTCCTCCCCCCTTTCCGTCGGTGGCCGTCCTTCAATATTATTCACCCTGACCCCCGAATCCTCTGGAACAGACATGCACAACTCGGAGAAATTTCCTCCGGGAACACATGTTCCGAGTCCCCTACTCTTTCTTCTAGAGAGCGGGAGTGGTGGTAGACGCATGCGCGTGGTAGACGCGTACGTCACAGAGGAGAGATTCTCGCAGGCGTTTACCACCACTCCCGCTCTCTAGGAGAAAGAGTAAGGGACGCGGAACATGTGTTCCCGGAGGAAATTTCCCTGAGTTGAGCATGTCTGCTCTGGAATGTCATTTCCCCCCTCGAGGTCTTCCCCTTCAAGTAGTCCCATAAAGTGCGTCCTCTCCTCCTTTTCAATCCCTCTCCCCTTTTGCTTCGGTTTCGGTCTGAATCCGTTATTGCCTGCCATAATTCACCAAAATTTTTACTGCTCTTAACTTTCTCCCATTTTCTCTTCCTCGTCTTTCCCCCAAACCTGGTCCTTCTTGCCCCTCTTCCTCACCCTCACCTTCTTAAACATGCTTAATGTTTGATCCGCTTGTTTAGCCGCATCTAAAAGACTGTCCCACCTTTCTTCCCAGCCAGCCTTCCCATTCACTATCCTCTTTCCCCGAATTGTCCCCAGTTCCTTCCTGTATTCCTGACTTTTCTTTTCGTCCCATATTAGCCTACTTTCTGTTTCTGTACCCTTTTCTGGCTCTCCATCCCTCTCCTGGCCCATACCCCTTTGCAGCATTTTTCCCACTATCAGGAAGCTTACTGACAAGTGGTCAAATTTGGTTTTAGCTACGATTTTCATATCTCTGATATCCGTATTCCCAACTCCCTCTGACCCTATTATGTAATCAATTACAGATTCCCCATCCTCTCCGATGTGCGTCCATTCTCCTCTAACATCTTTCACTAACCTTCCATTAAGAATCCTCAATCTGTCTTCATCGCAAAATTTCAATAACTTTTACCCTTTCGGGTTTACAGTCTTATCCTCCTATTTTCTTACAGTGTTGAAATTCTTCGCTGGCGCTAGATCGTCTACCTCCCCTCCCCCAACTCCTCTCCTACTTTCGCATTCCAGTCACCTAATATCACAATTTTTTCTCCCTTCTCCAGCATACCCTTGACTAAAATATTCACTTTGTTTCTCGTGTCCCCCAATATTTCTGCCCTTATTTTTAAATCTTACCGCTGCTTTGGTTGTCCGTACATATTCCTTGTCCAGTAACGCTGAAAAAAGTGTCCTCCTTTTCTTTCTCAATCCAAGTCTCTTGCAGTATCACTATGACAGACGACTTGAGAAAATCCCACACACCCCTAATCTTTCTCCCCCCGCTATATTCCATACTACACCTTTAATTGCGCCCTTGCCTTCCTTCTGTTTCCCTTGATTGCTTGCGAAAAAGTATTTCTTACACCCTCCCCTCCCCTCCCTCTCGTCCCAGTAGTATTCCCTATCGTTGATTCTCCATCTCATATACAGTAGTGCACACTCGTAGTTACTCCCCTCCTTTTTGCTGCTTCCACTTTCTTGTTGATCCATTACAAAATTTTCTTCTCCCTGAAGGTGAAGTCTTCCTCTGTGATTCCCGTTCCAATTAGCTTGAAGCTCTTAGACATCAGCCTCTTTTTATTTGCTAGTGAGTCAACCGTAATTAATGCTCCACTGGCTATATGCCTCAGGTCTTCTACGAGTATTTCCGGGCTGACTCCTATCAGTTCCCTAAGCTTGTCCCCTATTTCTTTAGCTAGAAACTTTCCTCTGGATCTGAAACCCCTCACGAATTGCGAGTGTACGAAAAGATTCCGTAAAATTTATTAATCCATACTGAGTAGTTTCAATTTCAAATATCAAGTTTTATATTGATTAAGTTTGAATTAAATAAGCTCTAAATCTAATAATGAGAAACTAATAATTAGATATAATTTCAAGATTAGACTTTTAAAGTTAAACCAGTTATTTATAGTTTAACAACTGCAAATGTAAATTCTTCAAAATTTTGAAAATTTGAATCGAAAATGAAAGTTTTACATTCTCATTTGTGACAGAATGTATTATTCATATGTATTTTTACTTATCCGGTTTTTGTCAATTTTCACTGATAAACAAAAATGAAATATGTCCTCGCTGAATGCGACAAATCATTTCGGAAGTGCTTTTCAATGCTGAGCATGAAACTGGCTTCTATTTTTTGCTACCACGTCTACTTTAAAAGATATCTGTAATTAAAGTTTGCAATTATAATTGTTAAGCAATTTGTTTAAAAGGTAAAAAATATTTTCCCGTCCTCACCGGAGGTCGCATCGATGCGTTTTAACGCAGTTTGCAAATATCGTCTTACTTTAGCGATTTCTAAAACAGTTTCTAAGATTTTCTAAAAAGACTGAAAAAACTGCGAAAAATTTACTCAAATTTATTTATATATTTCATATAATCATGTCATACAGGATATACTTACTTTTTTACACAAATCACAGGTCGACTTGTTTGTTTTTTCATGAAGAATGTTATCCGGAAAAAATTGAAATTCGAATTATCCGTTTCCGAGATATGTTGAAAAATGTGCACCCTTCTTTTCAATTTACGAAAAATTGTACTTCATACTGTTCTTGGCATCAGGGTTTCAATTATTGTGGGACATAAGACGATCACTCAGAGGTCATTCGTTTCAGAATTTCATACAGTTGTGAAACATAAGACGATCAATCACATTTTTACTTGTTTATGAATTTCATACAGTGCTAAAACATAAGGCGATCAATCACATTGTTACTTGTTTATGAATTGCATACAGTTCTCGAACAGAAGACGATCAATCACCCTGTCATTCGCTTCTGAATTTCTTACGGTTCTAAAAAATAATGCGATCAATTAGACTGTCATTTGTTTCTGAAATTAATGCATAATAAAACATAATACGATGAATCATATTGTTACTTGTTTATGAATTTCATACAGTTCTAAAATATAAGTCGATCACTTATATTTTCATTTGGTTCTGAATTTCATTTAGTTTTAAACCAGAACACGATCGATCACATTGTCATTCGTCTTTGAATTTCTTACAGTTCTGAAACATAAGGTGATCAATTAGATTTTCATTTTTGTTTGTGAATTTCATGCAGTTCTAAAACATAATACGATCAATCGCATTGTTAGTTGTTTATGAATTTCATACAGTTCTAAAATGTAAGGCGATCAATCACATGTTCAGTTGTTTCTAAATTTCATGCAGTTCTAAAACATAAGACGTTCACTCACATTTCGTTCGTTTCAGAATTTCATACAGTTATGAAACATAAGACGATCAATCACATTGTTACTTGTTTATGAATTTCATACAGTGCTAAAATATAAGGTGATCAATCACATTGTTATTTGTTTATGAATTTCATACAGTTCTAAAACGTAAGGCGATCAATCCCTTCTATATTTGTTTCTAAATTTCATGCAGTTCTAAAACATTAGACGATCACTCAAATTTCATTCGTTCCAGAATTGCATACAGCTGTAAAACATAAGGCGATTAATCATATTGTTACTTGTTTATGCATTTCATACATTTCTAAGATATAAGAGGATCACTCACATTTCATTCGTTCCAGAATTTCATACAGTTCTGAAACATAAGACGATCAATCACATTGTTACTTGTTTATGAATTTTGTACAGTGCTAAAACATAAGCCGATCAATCACATTGTTACTTGTTTATGCATTTTATACAGTTCTAAAACGTAAGGTGATCAATCCCTTTTTTATTTGTTTCTAAATTTCATGCAGTTCTAAAACATAAGACGATCACTCACATTTCATTCGTTCCAGAATTGCATACAGTTGTGAAACACAAGGCGATCGATTTAGAAAAAAAATAACAATGTGAGTGATCATCTTATGTTTCATAACTGTATGAAATTATGGAATGAATGAAATGTGAGTGATCATCTTATGTTTTAAAATGACATGAAATTTAGAAACAAATGACAATGTGATTGATCGTTTTATTTTTTAGAACTGCATGGAAATTAGAAACAAATGACAATGTGTTTGATCGCCTTGTGTTTTAGAACTGATGTAAAAAATTCAGCAACGAATAAAAATGTTATTGATGGTCTTCTGTTTTAGAACTGTATGAAATTCAGAAATAAATGACAATGTATATGATTGACTTATGTTTTAAAACTGTATGAAATACATAAATAAGTAACAATGTGATGAATCTTCTTATGTCTCACAACTGTATGTAATTCAGAAACGACTGAAATGTGAGTGATTGTCTTATGTTTTAGAACTGCATGAGATTCAAAAATGAATGAAATGTGAGTGATCGTCTCAGCTTCAACAATTGCACATCTGATGCCAGAACAGTATTAAGTACAAGTTTTCGGAAATCGAAAAGAAAGGTGCACATTTTTTTCATGAAAAAATAAACAAATCGGTATATAGTTTATGTCAAAAAAATAAATATATCCTGAATTACACTGCATTGAAATTTGTATAAATTTTTCGCACTTTTCTCAGTTTTTTAAGAATATCTCAGAAATGGCCTGCGGAAAAAACATTTTTGGACCAGGTAAAAAATGGTTAAACAATTTTTTATTGTAAACTTTAATTGCACATATATATTAAACTAGACCAGATAGCAACAAACGGAAGCTAGATTCGTGTTCAGCATTGGGAAGTACTTCGGAAATGAAATGTCGCATTCAGCGAGGATATCGATCACTTTTGTTGATCAGTGGACGTTTCAAGACATTCTGAGTCAGAAAAAATAGCTTTCGCGAGCATGTCTGTCGGTCTGTCTGTAGTATTACGTTATGATAACTTTCGAAAGTATTTTATAATTAGAATTTCCTTTCGTACATTATATGTTGGGGTCCAAAAAGACGGGTCAAGTTCGTAAGCCAGCCTTCGACCGCCAATATTCATAGAGGCACGTGATAAGAATGTATTCGTCAAAGCCAAAGGAGTTTTCATAAAAGGGAAAACAAATTTTTCATTACAGAATTTATTGCAGGATTTACCAAATAAAGCCCTAAAAAATGTACTGAAGAACTTCTCACTATTTCTAAAAAAGAATTTAGAAAAAGGTTTACTAGCAAAACCAGAGTAAATCATAACTGTATGAGGAGATGTTCCAACAGACTTCTCACAGTATTAATCAAGATTTAAAATACAATCTCTGAAAGATTTTCGAAAAAATGTTACAGACCAAATTTTTCAGAGGTTATGCTACTTAATAATAAGTGCACGATTCACGTCAATCTGGAACGAAATTCAAATTCCAAAATTTCTATTTTGCGCTTTAAAGCTCCCAAGTCTGTATAATATAGACATCTTAATATACAAAATGTTACAAAATACTTCAAAAGTGAATAAGGTCTCTACTAATTGAAATTTTATTGTGTTTTCAGGTGCCGGAGATCAAAGACTTCAAGATAGTCAAGCCAATCAGCAGAGGAGCCTTTGGGAAGGTTTTCCTCGGCTACAAGAAGACAAACCCAGAGCAGGTTTATGCGATTAAAGTGATGAAGAAAATCGAGATGATCCACAAAAACATGGCCTCCCAAGTGGTTATTGAACGAAACGCCTTGGCCATAACCCGAAGTCCCTACTGTGTTCAACTATTCTATTCTCTTCAAACTCTCACGTGTGTTTATCTCGTCATGGAATACATGGTCGGCGGTGATCTAAAAAGTCTCTTGGGCCACTACGGTTACATGTTAGAGTCCATGGCAGCGTTTTACACGGCAGAAGTGACTCTAGCCTTGGAATATCTTCACTCTCATGGAATAGTCCACAGGGATTTAAAACCAGACAACATGCTCCTCTCGAAAGAAGGCCACGTGAAACTAACAGATTTTGGTCTAAGCAAAATCTCAACTCTCCACAGAGACCTTGAAATATCAGACCTTGTAAATTGCACCCCCAGTTTATTAGCGAGAACTCCTGGTCAACTTCTTTCCCTGACCTCTCATCTTTCTTTCGGATCTGGCCAGAAATCAGCGAGCGATTCGAATCTTCTTGATTCCAGTGAAAGAAGCAATCCTGCCTGCAATTTGCTTCCAGCTCTTCAACGTAAGTCTTTTCGAGCTTCTCTAAGTTCCTGTGGATCGACACCTTCTGCAGACTCTTCCCGGCTTTCCGGCGTCAATCCCTTTCACTCTGCTGAAGATTTGTCGAAATTTGCAATAACGGATGATGGGGATTTCAGCAATTCTGGAAGCTATCATACTTGTAATGCTTCTTCGAATAGTGCCTTGAGGACTGAAATTTCTCCAGCGATGCACGCTACTAGTCAGAATACTGAAGATGAGGAAGAGTCAACTTTGGAAGCTGAAAGGACGCATGCTTTGTCGCAAATAAGTCCATTAAGCAGTTGCGTGAATTCCTTTGTTAGAGGAACCAAGAGAAAAAGACTGAATAACTATACGGCGAGTACTGGATTGACGAGGGAGATTAGTGTGATGGAAATAGAAGGAAATGTGACTCCCAAGAGAAAGAATAGAGGACCGATGTTTGATTGTAATAAGAGCCCGATTAGTATGGCTTCTAATTTTATAAAGGAAAAGACTAGAGTTAAAGAGAAATCTAGTGGAGAGAATGGATCTGGAGGAAGAGTGGCCTTTAGTACCCCCGTTTCTGCGAATAAACTGAAGGCTTGGCCTGATAGGAAAAAGCAGCTGATGGAGGAGGAAAAATTTGGACTGGTCAAGACAACTAGATTCGATTTGCCTTCTAGGACTCAAAGTTCAGCCCCGGATATGAGCGTCGATGCTCTTCATGAGCAACATAGATCTCCTCAAGGTATTTCGCCGATTAAGACTCCAGCGCCTACTGGAAATGGCAGCTTTGCTCCATATAGGTGTGTATAGTACATATATAAAAGCTAAAACCTTCTAGGATTTATAGTTCCAAGCTTAAATTTAAATAATTCTATTGAAAATTGGGTGGTTGAAAATGAAGCACGCTTGCTCTGAACCAAGTTTCACTCAAAAGAGGATGCTACTTGTTGTTTTTTCATCCATTGTTGTAATTTTTTTCGAAAGGAACAAGTAATAAGTCAAGCTTCATCTGCTTAAACCTTTAATTCTGAGTCCAAAAAAGTTCCTATTGGATTAATATTGATTGACTTTTCGCTCCATTTCAAAATTTGGAAAACGTGCGGTCTGTAATAAAGTTCCACAAAATCAGCTTACTATGAGAGACATTAACTTCTGTTTTGTGAGAGCTTGCATTTTTTCAGTTTTAATAATAATTTGAGGAGTAAGCAAACAAAACATGATAAATACATTTGAGATGATTCTTCAATAATTAGACAAGTGCTGTATCTCAAAGACACCAGATATAGATGAAAAATGTAAATAGTATCAAATAGATAAAACCATGAAACCGATTATCCAACATTATCGAATTATCGAACCTATAAGATTTGGATTTATACAGTTTCTAAAGCAGATTGAATATTCTAGTACAAAAGAAACGTATTTTAATTTTTAATTCTTGATTGAAGCGGATCCAGAACATTTTTCGAAGGTGGCGATTATAAATTTTTTTCTACAAATTCGTATTCAAATTGAATATAATTAGGCGATAAATTCCACTTTATTTATATTTTTCAATTATAGTGTTAACATTCATAAAAAACCTGTCGCGAATAAATTTTGCGTAGTCTTTTGTTTTCTAGGCGGTCTTATATGGGGTACATTTTTTGTTAAGAAGTCCCTGGTTCAAAGTTGAACTACTTCATTAAATTTCATTTTTTTGTTAAATATTCATAATTTCATTTAAAAATTCGAATGTTTGGTTGAAAATGAACTTTTTTGTCGAAAGTTCATATTTTTGGGTTGAAAATTCGTCTTTTTGGCTTGAAAATTCAACAATTTGGTAGCAAATTCATTTTTTTTGTTGTTGAAAATTCATATTCTCAAGTAGAAAATTCAACTGTTTTGAGAAATTTTTACTTTTGACTTTCAAATTGAACAAATTGATAGGAAATTCAACTATTTGATAACAAATATAACTTTGTTGTAGAAAATTCGCTTTTCTGAAATGAAAATTCAAGTATTCCATTTCCTATTGAAAAGTTATATTTTTTAGACTAAAAATTCAACTATTTGGTTGAAAATTGGTATTTTTTGTAGAAAATTGATCTTCTTCGTTGAAAATTCAACTATTTAGTTAAAAATTTATGCATTTTGTGGAAACTTCATTTCTTATTGTAGAAAATCAATGTTGTTGGTTAAAAATGCAAAGGTTTGTTTAAAAAATAATCTGTTCCAGTTAAGGATTCAAGTATCTTGCTGAAAATATGTCTTTTTTATTGAAAATTAATACTTCTTATTGAAAATGCAACTATTTCGTTGAAAATTTATGTATTTTGTCAAACATTTTTTTGGGGGGTTAGAAATTAATTTTATTAAGTTAAAATTAAATATTTTATTAGAAAATGATTTGTTTGTTGCAACTTCATATCAAAGTTCAACTATATAGTAGAGTATTCAACTGCTTTGTAAAAGATTAGTTTTTTTCTATAAAAAATTATTTTTTCAGATGAAAATTTAACAAATCCATTTTTGCTTAAAAATCAATTTTTTTAGTTCAAAAATTGAACTGTTTGTTTGAAAATTCATGTAGTTTATTAAAAATTCTACTTTTTTGGTAGAAAATTAAACTTTCTGGTTTAAAATACAACTGTTTGGTTAAAAATTTATTTTGTGGCTCAAAATTAATTTTATTAGATCAAAATTTAAGTATTTTATTGAAAATGAATTTTTTTGTTGAAACTTCACATTTTCCGGTCGAAAATTCGTCTGTTTTATATAGAAAATTCGTCTTTTTGTCTTGAGAATTCAACAGTTTGGTAGAAAATTCAACTGCTTCGCAAATGGTACGGTCTTTTTATTGAAAATTAATTTTTTTTTAATGAAAATTTAACTTTTATTTTTGGTTAAAAATTGATCTTTCTACTTTAAAAATGCAACTATTTCGTTGATATATAATTTGTTGAAAATTCGTATTTTTTGGTAAAAACTTAATCGTCTCGGTTGAAAATTCAAGTGTGTGGTTAATACTGTATGTATCTTGTTAAAAATTCGTCTTCCTTGGTGAAAAATAATCTTCTTGATTGAAAATTCAACTGTTTTCTAGAAATCATTGAAACCCCTTCAAATCACTTTAAATCTGTTAAAATTCCTTAAATTCTTTTCAAGATCTTTTTAAATCCCATGAAATTCTTTCAAATCTTATGAAATCCCTTCAAATCCTCTGAAATCTTTAAAATTTCATTAAAATCCCCTGATATCTTTCAAAACTTGTGAAATAACTTTGTTATCTCTTAAAATGCTTTGAAATCCCGTGATTTCTTTTACAATATTTCGGAATCTCCTAAAATCTCATAAATGTCCTTAAAATCCGCTTAAAAATCTTGTAAAATTCTTTCCAAATTTGAGATTCTCTCTGAAATTGTACTGCGTAATTTCTTCAAGTTCTTGAAATTTTTTAAAATCATTTGAAATTCGTGAAACCTCTCGTAATCGAGAATTGTGTAAATTTCAATAATTTCTGAAAAGCCCTTTACATTTGAAATTATTAATAATAATTTTCAAGAAATTGTTGGTAACGAGAACAATGTTTAGAAATTGAATTTAATTGACTGATTTTTTTTAAAAAGTAGACCTTGAGAATCTGGAAAAGTCATGGAATGTTAAAACGAGACTTCTGTAGGAACCCTAATATTATCTACAACTTTTTTGCAAACATTTTTACAATATTATTCGCTACATAAGTTTTTCTATACAAATCGTTCACCCAGAGTTTTTTTACTAAATATTGCAAATTCTGAAGACAAGCCAATAGAAAATATCCGATTGATTATCTCTTCAGTAAAAATATTTGCTTTTCTGAAAATGAAGTATGAAAATTCTTGATAGTCGATTATTCTCTTGTAAAAATTAAAAAAAATATATACTGCACCGTCCAGATGTATGAGGACACCTGAAAAACTAGCGATTAGAAACATGCACTCACTTCTCGCAGGATATCCATTAAGTTTTCAACTGCAAAACAAAAGTCTTGCACAAAAAAAATACTTCAAATAAGTCTCATTTCACTCAGAATTTAATTAACTTTCCAAAGCTCTTAAGAAATTATTCTATCTTATTTTATTTTAGAAAAATCCTGCGAAAAGTTAAATCTTCAACCAAACAGATGAATTTTCAACCAAAAAAATTAATTTTTAACCAAGAAGATTAATTTTTTGTCAACAATACTATTTTCAACCAAATAAATGAATTTTTAACTAAAAAAGATAAATTTTTAACCTAACAATGAATAGTTAAATTTCCAGTTCAAAAAAATTATGTTCGACCGAAAAGAGATAGATTTTCATCCAAAAAAGATTAATTCTCAGCAGAAAATGTAATAAGTGATTAATAGAAGATTAATTTTCTGTAAATTTCGAACCAAAGAGTTGAATTTCCAGTTAAAAAAATTAATTTGAAACAAAAAAAAACTGGTGTTCAACAATATAGTTAAATCCAGTAATAAAAAGGTATCCAGGTCGCTGATCAATCCTTCTAGTAATCACCCCAGGCGAAGACTTCACAAGGTCAACATGTAAAAAATAATCTTTGAAAATTTGTTATTCTTCTAGGACACCAAAATCCGTAAGAAGAGGAGCCCAATCAGGCTTGAATCGATCTGACGATAGAATCCTTGGTACTCCAGATTATTTGGCACCAGAATTACTTACGAGGCAAGGGCACGGTCCGGCTGTGGATTGGTGGGCTCTGGGCGTCTGTTTATACGAATTTTGTACGGGAATTCCACCCTTCAATGACGAGTCGCCGCAGGCGGTGTTCGCCAATATTCTTGCGAGGGATGTGCCCTGGCCTGAAGAAGAGGAAGCTCTTTCAGAATCTGCTATAAAAGCGATCGACTCTCTTCTTACTCTGGACCAACATGCGAGGCCCACTGCAATCGAGGTTCGAAAAATGGCTCTCTTTACCGACTTTCCTTGGGACGAACCCCAGAAAGCAATGCCACCTTTTGTCCCTCAACCAGATGACAATTACGACACGTGTTATTTTCAAGGTGATTATTATATGTACACTCGACTCCCGATACAAGAACCCCCGGTTTACGATATTGCTAGAATTGATGTGCTCGGACAAGTGTGACAAGCGGCATGATGGTGGTACTCTTAGCGCACTAGTTGCATCAGGTTGCATCATGCGTCGAAATCCACAAGAAATGGTTCATGCGGCCCTGCCTGTTTACATTTCTATTCCCCCGATTCAGGATCAAGGCCACTGCAAGCCATGTCCGAACCCGTTCTTATATCTGGAGTTGAATGTATTCTATTTCATTTTTTGTTCTCGATTATTAGTACATATATTTGAAGAGTGCTGTTTACGTATAGACTAACGGCAAGAAGTGGGTCATTTTCACATAACTAAAGATTTTCACATAGGTGTAAATTGATTTTTTTACAAACGATTTAGAATTTATTTTCTACAAAGGATGTTAAAAGACTAAATTGATTTTAATGATAATTTTACTATGAAACAAAAATTGGGATACGACTATTACCGGATACTACTGAGTTATACAACCGTATTAATTTTATATAATAATACTCATCATTTGCCAGGGAATTTTTATATACCTTGAACAATCTGGAATCGTCAGGGAATTTTTTTAAGTCTGAGCATTTTTTTGAAAACTTGCTTAAATTTTTTTAAATTGTGTTATCAAATTAAATCACTATTTAATTATTTTGCCGAACACTCGTTTTTTTGGTTTCAAATTCATTTTTTAAACTGAAAACTATCTTTTATCTTTTTTAGTCAAAAGTTCATTTATTTGATTGAATATTCGTCCTTTTTGTTAGAAAATTAAGCTTCTTGGTACAAAATTCATCTAGGTCTACTTTTGAATCTACTTGTTTAAAAGTTAAATTCTTTTGTTGTTGAAGATTCGTCATCGTAATTGAAAATTCATCTCTTCGGTTGAAAATGTAAATATTTTGTTGAAATTTTTTTTGTTTAAAATGGTTACCGTGGGTCAACTTAACCCGGACAAACTTTCCAATTCATATTTACAAGCATTAGGCTCGTTAAGTCACGAGCTCATTAAGTAACGCTCAGAGTACATTTTTGGATGTTCAAATAATGCCTCTGAATTTTTCTCCTCTCAAAACAATGTTTTATTTTTACTCAGTACTGCTTCAAAGATCGTCCGGGTCAAATTGACTCTGATTTTTTAAACTGAAAATTTAACTATTCCATTTTTGGTTAAAAACTGATCTTTTTTGGTTCAAAATTCTTATATTTGGATAAAAATTAACCTTTTTAATTAAAAATTCAACTGTTTGGTTGAGAATTTATGTATTTTGTTGAAAAATCGTCTTTCTTATGGAAAATTTATCTTTTTTTGTTGTTGAAAATTTCAAGCGGTTCAAGTTGAATTTAATATAGTGCCCACATCAATTTTACCTAATTATTTAATTAATCGATAGTGCGAATAGATTTAAGAATATTTTGTAATATAATTTGCCGTTTTACAAAACGTGAAATATTTGAATGGCTCTGCACTATGAAAAATTCATTAAACTAATGAAAAACCTGGAAAACATTGAAATACCTGGAAAAAACCTTGAATTTTCAAAGAATTTTTATCCAGGTTTTGAGTAGACACCCTGTAATCACTCAACTGTGAATATTACGTAATTCCTATGAAGTGTGACCATTAAGGGTCAAAATTATTTTTTATATCTGAAAATTTAACTATTCAAATGTTTTATGAAATGAAAATTAGCCTTTTTTGGTAGAAAATTAATCTCCATGGTCGAAAACTCATCTTTTCGTTGAAAATGTAACTATTATGTTGAAAATTTTTTTTTGGTTTAAAATTAATTTGTATGACTAAAAATATAACTATTCAATTTTTGGTTGGAAATATATCTTCTTCTGGTTAAAAATTCCTTTATTTTGTTGAAAATTCGCTTTTTTTTTTTGTATCAAATTAATCTTCTTGGTAGAAATTTTATCTTTTTTGGTTGAGAATGAATTTGTCTGGTTAAAAGTTGATCCTTTTTGGTAGAAAATTAATCTTCTTGGCTAAAATATCATGTTTTTTGTTAGAAAAACAACTACTTGTTTAAAAGTTAAACTCTTTAGTTAAAAATTTATTTCTTGGTTGAAGAATCATCATTTTAATATAAAATTCATCTGTTTGATGGAAAATTGATCTATTTTGTTGAAAATTCGTCCCTCTTGGCAGAAAATTAATGTTTTTGGTTGAAAAATCAACTACTTGTTTAAAAGTTAAACTCTATTGTAAAAATCCATTTTTCATGTATATAATTCATGTATTTTGCTGACAGTTCGCTTTTTGGTGGAAAATTAATATTTTTGGAAATTTTTTTTTTTTTTTTTAACTAAAAATTGAATTATTCACTTTTTGTTTTGACAATTTTTTTATTTAGTTGAAAATTCATGTATTTTGTTAAAAATTCGTCTTCTTGGTTAAAAATGTAACTATTCATGTAAAAGATTCTTTATTTTAGTTTAAAATTCATCTTTTTGGTTTAAAATTCAATTATTCCAGTTTAAAATTCATCAGTTTCTTTAAATATTTAACTTTTCCATTTTTGGTTGCCAGCTGATTTTTTTTAGTTAAAAATTCCACTATTTGGTTGAAAATTAATCTTTTTTTAGTTGAAAATTCAACTATTTCTTTGAAAATTTATGCATTTTCCTGAAAAATTTTTTTGTTTGTTTGTTAGAAATTAATCTTTTTGTTTGATGATTCATCTTTTTGGTTGAATATTCAAGTATTCTAGTTAAATATTCATAATTTTAGTTACAAATTAATCTTTTTGGTTGAAAATAAAACTATTTAGTGGAAAGTTAAACACTTTTGTTAAAAATTCAGCTTTTTGGTTCAATATTCATCTATTCTAGTTGAAGATTCATTATTTTAGTTTAAAATTCATCACTTTGGGTGAGTTTTTTTTTAGCGGAAAATTAATTTTTTTAACTGAAAATTTAACTATAACATTTTTGGTTGAAAACTGATATTTTTTGGTTCAAAATTCTACTATTTGGATAAAAATAGATCTTTTTCAGTTAAAAATTCAACTGTTTGGTTGAGAATTGATGTATTTTGTTGAAAAATCGTCTTTTTTATGGAAAATTTATCTTTTTTTGTTGTTGAAAATTTCAAGCGGTTCAAATTGAATTTAATATAGTGCCCACATCAATTTTACCTAAATTATTTAATCAGTCGATAGTGCGAATAGATTTAGGAATATCTGGTAATATAATTTGTCGTTTTGAAAAATGTGAAATATTTCAATGGCTCTGTACTATGAAAAATTCATTAAACTAATGAAAAACCTGGAAAACGCTTGAAATACCTGGAAAAAACCTGGAATTTTCGGAGAATTTTTATCCAGGTTTTGAGTAGACACTAGGGTGGGTTGAAAATAAATACTTTTGAAATTCGAAGTCGCTACAACGCGGAAAAGTAGCGTATTGGGGTCCTAAAAAAGTATAATTAATTTGGAATCGATCGACATGCAGCTTGGTTACCCGCGCTCGAAAAAAAGGTTTTAAAAATTACTTCTCTGTAGAGATTGTAAATTTTATTGAGTTTCAATTTTTTTCTACATACCTGTTAACATACGTGTTAAAACGTTTGCAAATTGGAGAATCATTTGAGGTGCATGAAAACTTTTAAATGACAAAATTGCATTAGAAAAAAAATCCCAAGACCCACGAACCGAAATTGGCAATACAGCGAATTTTTATAATTTGGATTTTAGTATTTTGTGAACTTATCTTCATAACTTTTAGTTAAACATTTTTGTGAGCATGTGTGGGTTTTTCAAACATAAAAATATACTAGACAAAAATCTACAAGACCCAGGAATCGAAATTGGCAATACAGCAAATTTAAAAAAATTTATTTTGGTATTTTATGAACTTATCTTCATAACATGTAGTTTAAATATTTTTGTGAGCATGTGTGGGTTTTCTAAACATAGAAATACACTAGAAAAAAAATCCCCAAGCCCCAGGAATTGAAATTAGCAATATAGCGAATTTTAAAAATTTTGATTTTGGTATTTGATGAACTTACCTTTATAACTTGTAGTTTAAACATTTTGGTGCGCATGTGTGGGGTTTTTAAAGATAGAAATACACTAGAAAAAAATCCCTAAGACCCAGGAATAAAAATTAATGGAGTGAATTACAAAATTTTGATTTTGGTATTTGATGTACTCATCTTCATAACTTGTAGTTAAACATTTTTGTGAGCATGTGTGGTTTTTTTAAAACATAGAAACACAATAGAAAAAGAATCCACAAGACCCAGGAATCGAAATTGACAATAGAGCGAATTTAAAAAATTTTATTTTTGTATTTTATGAACTTATCTTTATAACTTGCAGTTTAAACATTTTTCTGAGCATATATGGGGTTTTTAAACATAGAAATACACTAGAAAAATCTAGAAGACCCAGGAATCGAAATTCAATGACCGCAAATTTTCTTATTTTGAAATTTGGTAGTTAACAGAATTATTTTATTTATTTATAAGTATAACATTTTTCGAGCTTGTGTGGAATTTTTAAGCCTATAGAAATATACCACAAAAAAATTCGGCAAGATCCACAAATCTTAATTGAAATTTGCTGTAATTCCAATTTCGATTCCTAGGTCTTGTCGATTTTTTTTCTAGTGTATTTCTATGTTTCAAAACCCACACATGCTCAGAAAAATGTTTAAACTACAAGCTATAAAGGTAAGTTCATAAAATACAAAAATCAGAAATTTTTAAATTCGCTCAATTGCTAATTTCGATTTCTGGGTCTTGTGGATTTTTTGTCTAGTGCATTTCTATGTTAAGAAAACCAACACATGCTCACAAAAACATTTCAGCTACATGTTATGAAGATAAGTTCATAAAATACCAAAATAATTTTTTTTTTAATTTGCTGTATTGCCAATTTCGATTCCTGGGTCTTGTGGATTTTTTCCTAGTGTATTTCTCTGTTTAAAAACCCCACACATGCTCACAAAAATTTTTAACTAAAAGTTATGAAGATAAGTTCACAAAATGTCTAAATCAAAATTTGAAAAATTCGCTGTATTGCCAATTTGGATTCCTGGGTCTTGAGGATTTTTTTTTTTTAATGCAATTTTGTCACTTAAAAATTTTCATGTACCTCAAATTATTCTCCTCCTATTTGCAAATGTGTTGAAAATTTTTTTCGAAAACAATGGTAAATTAAATAGGAACTATCTTTTAGAAAATAATAGATTAAAATCCGAAAAAAATTGGGAAGACATTTTTGACCTCCAGGTATGTAGAAAAAAATTGAAACTCAATAAAATTGAAAAACTCCACAAACAAGAAATTTTTGAACCTTTTTTTCGAGCGCGGGTAACCAAGCTGCATGTCGACCGATTCCAAATTAATTCTACTTTTTTAGGACCCCAATGCGCTACTTTTCCGCGTTGTAGCGACTTCGAATTTCAAAAGTAATTATTTTCGACCCACCCTAGTAGACACCCTGTAATCACTTAAATGTGAATATTAAATAAAAATATATTCTCCTTTTCAGCACGGAACATTTTGCAGCACTTGGACGTGAGCAGCTGCGAGACTTAGCCCTTGTCATAAACAATTTGGAAATTGGAATAAGAAATAAAAGAAGAATTAGGGCTTGTATTTTATTCTTATATACTAGAGTGTATGTATAGTCACCTAAACTAGTATCTTTTACAGTCTGTAACACGAAGTAGATTTCTAGAGGATTTATAAAATAAACACGACTTTTTAAACTGCTTTTAATTAAAGATCGAATCTAAAACTAACAATCTCAATTCTCATTTCCTAATACTCTCAACTTCGACTTAAGTTCACACTTTTTATGTAGAACTTAAAGAAATATGGCAATGAAAACTGCGTCCTAATAGTAAATATTATTTAAAAAAATAAATAAAGTAAGTAATGACCGCCATTGATTTAAAAAAAAATTCTTTCGATAAACTCAAATCCATTTCGAATAATTGCTTCGGAAATCAAGTATCAATTCCTGCTAATCATCGGACGCAATATTTTCTTCAAAGCTAGTACTTAAATCTTCCATTCATTTAATTAATTTCATTTAATGTCCCTTCATTACTCCAGTGCCTTGGAATCGAGCCACGATTACCATAATTATTTTCTGAGGACCGGTTGGTTTTCAAGGTTTCAGATCCACTAGGAAAAAAATCGACTGGCGGAAACTGACGATTTCAACGTGATTATGACTTGGCAGCTCTTACTGAAGATTTTTGTTTATCCAGGGCAGGAAGTGCGTGACTCTCGTATAAACGCCTGGATACTGGCCCTTGCCGCATCCGATTCCCCAGCTCACGATTCCTACTTGGGTCCAGCGGCCGTCGAATACCATCAAGGGACCTCCACTGTCACCCTGGAAAAGAAAACAAAACGGTGTAATGATACGCGTATTATTTACTGGAACAATTATCTCGGGGGAAAAAATTGCCGAAGGCCACTTACGGAACATGAATCTCTCTGTGCTTTACCCGCACAGAGGAAACTGTCGACTATTCCACCTGGGGCGGCTGCTCCGTATTTCGATTTACAGAGTGAATTCGACCAGATTGGAACTGTTACTTGCTGCAAAATTGCTGGTTGAGGTCCACCTGTTTTGAAGAGGAAAGAAAAGGGCTTTGAAATTATAGGCTTGGTTTAAAATGTTAAGCTATAAACAAGCTGGCTCTCAGGGGTTCAGTAATGGACTTCCGCGGACAAATTAAGCTGCAGGTAGCAATTTTCAACAGATTAACTTTTTCTTGAATTAACTAAAACATTGTTATAATATATAATTACCTTTCCTTTAGAGAATAAAAGTTGAAATAAAATTTTCTGTTAATAAGGCGAGAAAATTCTAGTATGATCAATTTACTATTAATTGGCATCCAAACAGTTGCGTTTTTAACGAAAAAAGATTAATTTTCCAGCAAAAAGACGAATTTTCAAAAAACTACATGGATTTTTAAAACATAGTCGAATTTTAAACAAAGATGCGATTAATTTTCTAACAAAAAAGACAAATTTTAAAAAAATTTCATAAATTGTCAAGTAAATAGTTGAATTTTAAACCAAAAAAGATAAATTTTCAACGAAAACTGGAGTAGCTAAATTTTTATTGAGGTAAATTAATTTTCAATTAACAAAACCGAATTTTCGACCAAAGAGTCTAATATCACACGAAATAGTTGAATATTATAGCGAATTGTTGAATTTCAAAGCCAAAAAGTCGAATTTTCTATAATGCAGTTGAATTTTTAACCAGAGAATATGAACAGGGTTCACAGTCTTTCCCTTTTTTTCTTAGTTTCCCCTTTTTTCTTGAAATTCCCCTGTTTTCCCCTATTCTCAAAAACTTCCCCTTTTTCCCCTTTCCTCTTCAAATATATGATATTTAAAATTGTACCCAGTATTGAATAATAATTAAATCAATTGGAACAATTACAAAATATACAGTACTTTTCAAACAAGTATTAGGAGATTAACACATTTTAGTTTAAATGCAGAAAGTCAAATACTCAATTAAAAAAAGGAATATTGCAAATTCATCAACTGCAAGTTCGAATGTTCTAACTTGAGCAATTTCTAATTTTTTTAAATCTTCACTTGAAAACTTAACTATTGTAGAAAATTTTTTTTTCGTTGAAAATTAATTTTTTTAAACTCACAATTGAACTATTCCATTTGTGTTTGAAAATTCATCTTTTTCAGTCGAAAATTCAACTATTTTGTTGCAAGCTCAAATTTCGTTCAAAAGACTTTTTGATAGAAAGTTGGTTAAAAATGTAACTATTTGGTTGAAAATATATTTATTTGGTTGAAAAGCTCTCTTTTGGGTTGAAAATGAAACTACTTTGTTAAAAATTCATTTTTTCAAACTGAGGATTGCAATTTTTGATTGAAAATTATTTTTTGTATTGAAAGCTTATATTTTTGAGTTAAAAATTCAAATATATTGTAGAAAGTTCTTTTTTTGCTCAAAAATTCAATAATTTGGTAGGAGATTGGTTTTTTCATTTGAGAATAAGTTTTTTCAAATGAAAATGTAGCAATTCCATTTTTGGTTCAAAATTGATCTTTTTTATTTTGAAAATTCAAGTATTCGGTTAAAAATTTATGCAATTTGTAAAAAATTCGCCATTTTTTAGTCAAAAATTCATCATTTCAGTTAAATTTTTGGTTTGTTTGTTAAAAACTAGTTTCCTTAACTAAAAACTTTAATTGTTAGTTGAAAATTTTATTTTTAATTGAAAATTCATATTTTTGTGTTGAAAAATCAACTGCATTGTAAAAAATTCTTCTTTCAGGCTTCAACATTCGACAGTTTGGGCAAAAATTCAGTTTTTTCAATTGAAAATTAATTTTTCGAAACGAAAATGCAACTATTTCATTTTTGTTTAAAAACTGATGTTCTTCATTCAACAATTGAACTATTGTGTTCAAAACTTATCTGATGTTTATTTTGGTTTTGCGGAAAAAAATTTTGTCGTGAGTTAGGATTTTTGGGATTGCCTATCTTTTTTGCGATTTTGGAACGTTATAAACACCATGAAAAAAAAGGTTTCTCATGAATAAAAGATAATAACATGTTTCTTTGGTTCAAGCTGAAGAAATTTCAGGTTCGAATCAATCCAAAAAACATGTTTTAGTACATTTAAAAAAAATTTAAAGAAGGCAAATTTTTTTTCTCGAATTATGAAAATTTTTAATTGTAAATTTCAAAAAGACAACTGAAGATATTTACCGATTAAAAATTTTTTTTCTTCACTTATTTTGGATGTCGATCCACAAAATTGTAACTCAAACTATTCGACTAATTTCAGTATTTAATTTAATTTAATTTTCATTTCGCTCTACTGAAGAGAGTAGTTTTAAGTTTACATTGAAAGTATCAAATTTTTAAAAATAAATTCTTTAATGGCAGAATTCATTGAAAAATCCTTGACATTTTTTTAAAAATGTCACATTTGTTATAAAAAGATTGTTTTTCTTTTCGACATGTAAAAATAAATGTTTAATCTTTCCCCTATTTTTTCCCTTTTTAGTGAGAAAATTACCCTATTTCCCTTTTTTGAGCTCCTTTTGCGCTATGAACCCTGTATGAATTTTCAACAAAAAAGTTAATTTACATCCAATCAATTGAATTTTCAATAAATTGTTAAACTTTTAGTTTACAAAATTTATTTCTAACAACAACAAAACACGAATTTAACTAAATCTTCAATTTTGAATCTTGAGGGATCAAGATACTACAATTTTATTTGAAATTGGAGATATGATTAAACAATTATAACATGACTAATTTAAAAATCAAATATTTAAAAAGTGTCCCAATTTAAAATCTGAAGCTTTGATGATTAAGCAATTTTAAATTTCAAGTTTTAAATTAAAAATCTGAAGACTTAAGAGTATTTGAAAGTAGAAAGTTTTCAATTGAAGATACTAAAATTGAATATTTTCCAATTCCGGGCGTTCGAAATACTGGTTGTTTTGAATAAAATAGGTTTTTGTAACGCACGCACGAAATGTTCGCTTTTCGAGGCATGTATTGCGTGCGGGAAGTGACCAATTCCAAAGCCGTGGTAAAAAGCAGTTATAAAAAGACTTTTTCTAGCTGCTGCGCTTGCGCTCTTTGAGCCAGATTACTTTTTTCTAGCTGTTGCGCTTGCGCACTTCCAGCCAGATTACTTTTTCTTGCTGTTGCGCTTGCGCATTTCGATTCGGATTTACTTTCCAGGACTGCCGAAATAATAACCTTACTTCATTATGATTTGATGATTGAGAGACTGATTGTGAGTAGTGAATAGTGATTGGACAAACTCGAAGTGATAAGTTACCATAAATGATTGATAAATTACCATAAATTACCGATAAATTACCGAAAATTTCCGAAAATTTATCAATTTTCCATAAATTTCCGGAAATTTATCAATTTTCCATAAATTTCCGGAAATTTGGGAAATTCAGCAATTTTTCACTTTTCGGAAATTTTTGAATGATTGAAAATTTTTCATCAAATACCGGTAAACTTTCGAAAATTTTAGAAATTCTTGGATAGCTGAAATTTCCGGAAATTTATCAATTTTCCATAAATTTCCGGAAATTTGGGAAATTTATCAATTTTCCATAAATTTCCGGAAATTTGGGAAATTTAGCAATTTTCCATAAATTTCCGGAAATTTGGGAAATTTAGCGTTGGAGACCAGAAATTTCCGATAATTTAGCAACTTTTCATAAATTTCCGGAAATTTTGGAAATTTAGCATTTTCCGGAAATTTGTGAAATTTTCGGATTTCTTCCAAAAAGCTTTCGATACCTTGAATTTCTGGGAATTTTAGGTAATATACATATACACTGGAAATTTCCGGAAATTTTTGGTAATTTTACCATAAATTTCCAAAAATTACCATAAATTTCCAAACAAATTATTCTTATTGTTTTTCAAATCGAAAATTTCCTGCATTTGTTACAAAAAATATCTTGTGCAACAGGTGCTGAAAGTAGACAGTTGCAACTCTTGTGAAGTTTACAGTACTTGTCATCGGCTCATCTTCGGTTCGTTTCCGGCTTGTCTTCGGCTCGTTTACAGCTCGCCTTCGGCTCGCTTCCAACTTGCCTACGACACGCCTACAACTCTCCTTCGACTCGCCTCTGGCTCGTACAGCAAACGTCACACTCGTCTGGAACTGCCTACTTTCCGCAATTGTAGCACAATATACTATTTAAAAACTTTCAACACTTGAACGTTTGATTCACAATGTTAAAAATCGAATAATTTCAAATTAAAACTTTTAAAAAGAGTAATTTAAAATTGAAAGCGCTTGAAACATTTCATAAATTCAAAAGCGCACGAAATCCAAAATCTTCTGAATTTGTGAAGATAAATTATCAATTTTGAAAACCCTAAAAATTTCAAAGGGTCACTCGAATTTAAGAAAAGTATTCATTCACTCCCCGTTTTTGAAACAAACCCAGTGAAATTTTTTCAATTTGGAACGTATAATTTAAAGTTGAAAGCTTTCAAAGCCTGAATAATTTTTTTCTTTAACTATAACCAAAAAATTTTCACACTGAAAATTGCCCACTTATTACTATTTGCGTGACGACTGAAAACCCCCGAAAAATAAAATTCCCGTCACTGTAAAATTACTGAATTGGAAAATTTCCGAATAAGAAAATTCCCGAAAAGATTATAATATTACCGAATTGGAAGATTCCCGAATAATAAAATTCCCGGCAGTTTATAATATTGCCGAATTTTAAAATTCCCGACAGAAATTGCCGAATTATAAAATATCCGAATTAGAAAATTACCGAATATTTTTGATAAAAAAAATTATTTTCAATATTTAAAGTTTCCAAAATTATTGTTTGAATTTAAAATAACAATAATTGAAAGAAATTCATCCAGAAATATATCTTTTTTAATTATTTTTATTTTTAATTAAAAACAATAATTTTAGAAACTTTAAACATTAAAAAATTTTTCTTTTTGATAAAAATATTTGATTACACATATTATTTTCGATAATTGAATTTATACAAAAAATGCCCTAATTGTTTAAAATCGGGAATTTTATTTGTATTCGTGAATTTTCGTGACATTAAAAGAAATTGCATTTCGATAATATATATTATAAACTGTTTGGAAATTGTATTATCCGGGAATTTTATTATTTGGAAATTTTATTATTTGGGAATTTTACAGTGTCTCTGGAATTTTATTTTTCAAGCTTTTTTAGTCGCCCCAGATTTTCTATTGAAAATTGTACAATATTGAGTGATATAAATGTCAAATTAACCATTTTTAAATATTTAAATGTGAAATTGATCGTTTTTGAACTTTTTTAGTTAAAAAGTGTTCAAATTTAAAGCTTTAATTTGAAAATTCTTCAAGTTACAAAACTTCAGCCCGAAATTATTCAATCTGGAACTTTTAGATTTTTAAATTTTTATTGAAAGGGAATTTGAAATTGTCGTATAATAAATGACTTAATTTGTTAAATTTTAGAATAAAACAATTTGATTTTGAAAGGCAATATACGTAACAGTTAAAAAAACTTGGGTTAATGTTGACAATACGATTTAAGAAAATTGGACTTACTTTCTCTGAGTGATCCCCATCCAATAACAGTTGCATCTTGATTATTGTAAAGTTGTGACCCAGTAGGCAGGCAAATAGCTCTGATTTGTTCTGTAAATTCGACGGGTTCGTTTAAAGTCAAAAGCGCAACATCGTTGTATAAAGTGCGCGAGTTGAAGTTTTTGTGTCGAACGACTCGCTTAACTCGTCTCTCGATATGCCGAACCTCGGTGGGTGTTTTTATATTGTAATCTCCAAGGCGAACAGTCAATCTTGCAACGTCCCAGGAATTCATGCTAGGAAGGAAAAACCACATAAAATTAGTATTACAGATGAAATCGAGTCTTATAAGTTTTATGAAAGAAGCGCTTTCATTCAATTCCGTATCTTTATAAGACAGGCTACCCTGCTTGGAAAACCTGGAATTGTCAAGGATTTTTTTCAAGCCAGGGAATTTTTATATACCTGGAAAAACCTGTAAATTTCAGGGAGTTTTTTTCAAGTCAGAGAACTTTAATATAACTGGAAATACCTGGGAATGTCAGGGAATTTATTTTCATCTAGGGAATTTTTATATAACTGGTGAAACCTGGAAATGTCAGGGATTTTTTCTCAAGTCAGGGAATTTTTATATGCCTGGAAAACCTGGGAATGTCAAG
>CAKNXH010000050.1:621155-689445 GCA_932178445.1 Andricus quercusramuli | reverse complement strand
ACCTGGAAATGTCAGAGATTTTTTTTCAAGTCAGGGAATTTTTATATACCCGGAAAACCTGGGAATGTCAGGGAATTTTTTCTTATGTCAGGGAATTTTTATATACTTGGAAAAACCTGGGAATGTCAGGGATTTTTTTTAGTCCGGCGATTTTTATATCCCTGGAATAATCTGAAAATGTCAGGGAATTTTTATATACCAAGAAAAACCTAGAAATGTCAGGACATTTTTTTCAAGTCAGGGAACGTTTATATACCTGAAAAACCTGAGAATGTCAGGGAATTTTTCCGAGAGTGTGCTTATTTTGTTTTAAATTTAAATATAAAATTAAATAATGGTTCTTCATTTGTAAAAGTAGCTTTATATTACTGTATTCAACTATTTCGTTTAAAATTAGTTTTTTTCTTTGAAATTAATTTTTTTTTAACTGAAAGTTTAAATATTCTATTTTTGGTTGAAAATTCAAGTATCTGATTGAAAATTCATGTATTTTGTTGGAAATTCGTCTTTTTTATAGAGAACTATTCTTCTTGCTTGAAAATTCATTTTCTTCTGGATGAAGATTCATAATTTGTATTGAAAATTCATCTCTTTGGTTGAAAAATGAGCTATTTTCTTAAAAATTAGTTTTTTCTTTGGCTGAAAATCAATTTTGTTTCTACTGAAAATTCGAATATATCAGTTAAAGATTCATAATTTTAGTTAAAAATTAAGCATATTGTTTCAAAATTAATTTTTTAATTTAAAATTTAACTGTTCCATATTTGGTTTAAAATTTATCTTTTGTAGTTTGAAATTCAACTATTCCAGTTAAAGATTGATCATTTTAGTTAAAATTTATAACTTTGTTTGGAAATGTAACTTTTTTTTATTAAAATAGTTTTTTTTTTGTTGGAGATCATTTTTTTATACTGAAAATGGAACTACTATTCCAATTAAATAGTCCACCATTTCAGTTGAAAATTCATTTCTTTTGATTTAAAATTCAACTATTTCAATTAAAGATTCATCATTTTAGTTGAAAATTCATGAGATTGGTTGAA
Source organism: Andricus quercusramuli (assembly GCA_932178445.1). Taxonomy (NCBI): domain Eukaryota; kingdom Metazoa; phylum Arthropoda; class Insecta; order Hymenoptera; family Cynipidae; genus Andricus; species Andricus quercusramuli. Next base: position 688,402 of record CAKNXH010000050.1, on the reverse strand, counting down.
AACAATTTTTTTTTAACTGAAAATTTAACTATTCTACTTTCGGTTGAATATTGATCATTTTGAGGTGAAAATTGAAGCATCTGATTAAAAATTCATGTATTTTGCCAAAAAATCATTCTTTTTGGCTGAAATTTAACTCATATTAAAAAGTGGTCTTTTTTATTGAATTAAACTATATTTGATTAAAAATTAAAATCTTCTTTGGTTGAAATATCAATTACTAAATTTTCCGTTCAGAATTCATCTTTCTTGGAATAAAATTTCAATTACTTGGTTGAAAGTTAAACTCTTTTGTTAAAAATTATTATTTTTTGGTTGAAAATTCATCAGTTTAATGGAAAAGTCATCTCTTTGCTTGAAAAATGAGATATTTCTTTGAAAATTCGTTTTTTCCTTTTGCTGAAAATTAATTTTGTTTTTCCTGAAAACTTAACTATTCCATTTGAAATTTTAACTATTTCGTTAAAAAAATTTCCTTTCGTTAAAAATGAATTTTTTCAAACTGAAAATGTTACTATTTATCAGTTGAATATTCCATAATTTTAGTTGACAATTGATGTCTTTGGATGAACATTAATTTTTTTCAACTCACAATTTAACTATTCAATTTTTAGTTGAAAAAGATCTTCAAGATTCATCACTTTAGCTTAAAATTTATTTTTTACTTTAAAATGCAACTATTCTAGTTGAAAATTCATCACTTTTTTTGAAAATATAACTACTGTGTCAATTAAATATTCCATCATTTTTGTTGGAAATTTATCTCTTTAGTTGAACATTAATTTTTTAACTGAATATTTAATGATTCAATGTTTTGTGGAAAACTTATATTTTTTACTTGAAAACTCATTTTTTTGTTTTGAAAATAAAACTACTTGGTTCAAAGTTAAACTCTTTTGTTAAAAAATCATATTTTCGGGTTTAAATTCATCTATTGCAGTTAATGATTCATCAATTTAGTTGGAAATTCATCACTTTACGTGCAAATTATTTCTTTCTGTGGAAAATTAATTTTTCTAACTGAAAATTTGACTATTTCATTCTTGGTTGAAAAGTGATCTTTTTTAGTTTCAACTATTCAAATTCATGGACTTAAGAGACAAATTGAGGAATTGATTAGTCATGTTTTTTCTATTATTCAATTATTTAATTAATCGATAGTGCTAATATATTCAAGAATATTTTGTAATATAATTTGTCAAAGCTTTCTAAACTAAAAGTATTAATTCAATCCTTGAAAACAGAAAAAAAAAACATTATTTTACTTGGAATTGCCAGGGAATTTTTTTCCAGGATTTTAGTATTTCTTTATTTAATTCAAATTCTTCACATTTACTGTTGATGCTTTTCAATTTGCGTCTCATAACATTTTTTGAACATCTAGAAAAGAACTTCAGCAAGTCCAGTAATTTGTAAAGAAGTGCACAAAATTAATCGTTTTTAAATTTAAACTTTAAAAATATTGTGTGGTTTGTAAGTATTAAAGTAATTCAAAATTGAACTACGTATTTGAACAATTTTTTTAATATTGCGAAGAGTTAAAATTTCAATTTTTCAATTAAAATAGAAATGGTTGAATTTTCAGAAGTATGCGGTATACTTTTACAATTAATTATTTTAAACAATGGAAATTAAGAGCATTCAACAAAAAGAGTTTAAAATAAAAAATAATTTAATTTCACAACTTTGGTTTATAAGTTGTCCAGTCTCTTAATTTTTAATTGTTCAGTAATATGGAACTAAGAAAAAAGTCATTTTGTAGTAATGAATTTGGTAATTAATAACTAATTTATTTTATTTGAAATAGATATGTTCTCTTAGTTTTTAATAAGCAGACAAAAACCCAGCAACAAATATATTTGTCTTTGGGCCATATTTAAGTAATTTTAATTTGAACCAAAATTATAATACTTCAATTTGCAGTTAGAGAAGTAAATTTAAAAAAACGAGTTTTCAGCAAAATTCATTAATTTCCAACTAAAATATGCATTTATGGCCAATTGGTGGATTTTTCAACCAAAACATGAATTTTCTAGCAAAAAAAAAAAAAAAAAAAAAACGAATTTTCAAACAAATAGTTTTTTTCAGCCAAAAAAAATGAATTCTTAAAAAAAATTAAATTGTTCAATTTTCTATTAAACAGATAATTTTGTAACGAAAAAGATTACATTTCTATCAAAAAAGGTAAATTTTCCACAAAAAATAGAATAGTTGAAGTAAATTTTCAACTAAAATGATGAATCTTTAACTAAAAAAATTTAATTTCTAACCAAATACATAAATTTTAAACTAAAAGGATAAATTTTACACAAAAAATAAAGTAGGATAATTTTCAGTTAGTAAAAAAAAATTCCAACCAAAAAACAATTGAATTGTAAACAAAACAGTTAAATTTTCCAACAAAGAAATGAATTTTTAACCAAAAAGATGAAATTTTCAATTTATGAGAGAACTCTTCATACAAAGAAAGACGGATTTTCAACAAATAGTTAAATTCCAAACTAAAACAGATAAATTTTCAACGAAATAGTATAATTTTTAACCATTGAGATTACATTTTTATTACAAAAGATAAATTATCGACAAAAAATGGAACAGTTACATTTCCAGTTTAAAAATTAATTTTAAATAAAAAAAAAACTAATTTTCAACCAAAAGATCAACTTTCAAATTTTTAACCAATGAGATGAATTTTCTAACAAAATAGATGAATTTTTAACAAAGTACAAGAATTTTCAAACGACTATTTGAATTTTTGAAGAAATTTCCAACCAAGAAGATTAATTAGTCACCAAAAAAATTTAATATCCTTCCACAAAATTTGAATTTTCAATCAAATACAGAAATTTCGAACCCAATATTTGAATTTTCAACTTAAAAAGATTAATTAATAATTAATTTTCACCTAGAAAACATAATTTTCAACAAAGTAATTAAATTTTGAACAAAAGAAAGGGTTTTCAACTAAAATGATGAATCATCAACCAAATAAATGAATTTTTAACAAAGTAGTTACACTTCCAACTAAGTAGTTGAATTTTCTTCGAAAAAGATGAATTTTCTACAAAATGGTTTGAATCCTCAAGCAAAACGAATTAATTTTCATCCAAATAGTTGCGATTTTTAACCAAAATAATAAAATTAACTTCAACTTTAATTTATCGAAAATTCCCTAACTCTGCCGGGTTTTTCCTGACATTCCCTGACTTGCTGGAATTACCTGACCTGTACGAACTCTGTAATTTGAAAAAAGTATAGGTTCATTTCACTCTAGAACATTTTTGTAAAAATATATGTAATAATTATGATATATATTTGTTCAAACAATAAATGCTTTAAATTCTGTATGTTGAGCATTTGCTCAACATACATTTTTGAGCATTTAAGAACTCTAGGGAAGAAATTTTAATATGGATTTAATAGCAACAAAAAATCTTAAATTTAATAATTTGAGACCATAGTATAATACTTCGGATTAAAATGAATTGATATTCACTCCTCTTTTTCATTAACATTGCTCTAAGAACTTTGAGATACCCAATAGTTCGCGTGTTAGATGGTGCTGATGTAAAGGTCAAAGAGGTACCCCACAGGCGTATTTAAAGCGTGTTTCTCTGCGATGGAAAATAAATTTTTTTAAATATTTTGAAATATTTCTTACTTAACGACGCAGTGAGCTGCCGTGAGAATGTGAATATCGTCAATAAGAGATCCGCCACAGAATTGTCGTCCGGCATTAAAAAGTGCAGCGATCCAGGGCCATTCTCCAAGTTTAGCATTTTCTCCTCCGACGATTCGATCTGTATCAATCATTTGATTTCCGTTTTTGGCACCACAGGAAGCTGAATGGATGGGAAAAGAGGTAGGTGCAGGAGTTGGAGGTTTAGTGGGAGGTTTTGTGGGAGATAACGTTGGAGCAGTTGGCAACGCTCCTGGGAATCCCGGTAATCCTGCTGGTAGCCCTGCTGGTAACCCTGCTGGTAAACCTGGTACTGCTGACGGCGTTGTTGCCCAGTAAGGAGGTTTTTTGGTCGGCCAGGTTGCACTTGGCGGTTTAGCAATAGGCTTTGAAGTAGGTTTTGTTTCAGGATCATCTTCTGGGATTGCTGCCAATGGGGGTGCATGTGTTGGCAGAGGAGGAATGAGCGTGTGGTGTGGTGGATGTGTAGGAAGTGGAGGTGGCCATGCAGCTGCAGCAGGCTGTGGTCGTGGTCTCATACCTTCGATTTTGCCTTGGTCTTCTATTTCAGTTATCTGATATAAAAAAAAAGTAAATGGAATTAAATTATTGATAAAACATTTATTTGTAAATATATATCCGAGGGTTCATTTTTTTGACAGTGTTCATCTATTCACATCTTGATTTTAGTACAACTGGCACTTTTTTCTTTTATAATATAAAATTTTACGAAATAAAATTTTCATTAATAATTATTAAATTATTGCAAGTTTTCTTTAAATTTTCCTCAAACTGATATGCTTGAAATTTTATTTTGATGAATTTTTACTTTCGGTTTACACTGATATATTTGAAAAATAAATTTACTGTACTAAAAAGTTTTTAAAAATCTTAATTTTATAAAAAAAATTTTAAATTTTCATTTATTATTTTTTAGGTTCAATATTAATATTTTCATTCAATCTGCTGGAAAAATTTTCTACTAATTATAGTCAAAATTATATATTTTTATTTTTTTTTTGTAATTTAAACCAAAATTTTCGTGAATCTTATCAGTTTTTAATTTTCTTTCGGTCAATTTTTTCTTCCACTTAACTCTGTTTTCCTTTTTGTGATGAACAATTTTCCTGCCTCTTCAAGTGGTTATATTAAGATTCTCATATTATTCCTTCTTTCTAAAATGTTGTATCAAATAATAGAAAATGGGAGGAAAATATTTTTTATAATTTGTGAAAATTTACATCTTAGCTTCAGGATTAATATGCAATATTCTTCTACAATATATAGCTAATCATAATGTTGTAATTTTGTCCAAAAATACCAATTTCCGATGCAAATTTTTAAAATACACTATTAATGTTTAAATACTGTAAATATTCGTTTAAATATCATGATTTTTTCTTAAAAATTGTAATTTTAGACGAAAAACACTGACATAAGATAATAATTGTTCTAAAATTGTAAATCGTCTTTAATATCTATGCCAATTTCGCTAAAACCCCCGATTATAATATACAATTTTTGAAAAATTTGTAATCCTTGAAGTATCCAATGATTTTTCAGTAAGAGTACCAATATCCGGTATCTGAAGAATGTTATAATTTTCTAAAATTCAAGATACCAATTTTCGAGAAAAAAAACGCCAATATACACAAAACAAAAAATTGTTCGAAATTATAAATCTTCTTTGAAAGTTAATTTTTTTTGTTTAAAAAAAAAATTAACCTTAAATTGTTGAAAAATTGCAAATCTTCCTTGAAATCTTTACCAATATTTCCGGTGGAAACTTCTAGCTTAAACTAAGTAGTACAACACTTTTATATATTTTTTGAAATCTGCTGATTTTTTTTACTAAAAATATCGATTTCCGATATAAAACGCCAATATAACCTAAAATTGTTAAAAAGTTTTGAATCTTTGTTAAATATATTTTTCCTTCAATCAATTTTTTTAAATAACTGATTTCCTATGAAAAGAGTGAAAATTACCTAAAACTCTTCAAAAATTGAAAATATTGTTTGATCTATAATGATTTTTGTTCTAAAATACCAATTTTTGGCGTAAAATGTTAAATGTGACCTAAAATTGTTCAAAAATGACGAATTCGCAAAATTTAAGAACTTGTTTTCAACGGAAGTTTCCCGTAAAAAAGCGCGAGTAAACCCTAAAAACGTAAATAGCTTGCAAAATTTTCAATCTCTGAAATCTAATAATTTTTGAATGAAAACACCAATTTTTGTTTTGAAATTCTAACAACCTAAAATTGTTGCAAATTGGGATTTTTTATGATTATTTTTGTTCAAAGATTTTCATTTCCTGTAAAAAAAAACTAATACACCCTTAATATTTTTGAAAGTATAAGTCTTCTTCGAAACAATCTGATTTCATATTAAAATGCTTTTAAAAAATACTAATATACAGGCAAAACACTAACATAAAACATGTATCTATCTATCTAATTTAATATACAATTACTTGTAGATTAAATTTTGAAATTGAACATATAAAACAACTTCAAGTATAATTAAAAGCCAATCAGGTTTTCGAAAACAATTAGGTATTTTTAATTTATAATATTATTGTTATTATTTCATTTATTTATTAAGTTTGTTTACCCCTCAGCAAGTGAAGCAACGAACGCAATTTATTCATATTTATTCAAATTGAAAAAGTGAGCCAAATATTATTGGAACCGTTTGAAATTTAGTATTCACACGCAATATACTCTAGTGATGCCTCATGAAGAAAAATGTAAACTGACTATTGTTTAATAATAATTAATTGAAATTGAAACCGGTCGGTAAACAAATTTTTTTAGTTTCACCGAAAAAAAATATCGAGGAAAATTCAAAGTTAAAAAGTTTTCCAGCAAGGCATTTGTTTCTCACTATTCAAGGATGATTTTTGAAAATTTTCAATTTTAGGTATGTAGGTGTATGGAGTTAAAAAAAATAGTTAAAGGGTTGACTAAATAGTAAAATTTTCAAGACAAAAAGACTAATTTTTTTGAAGACAGTTGAATTTTCAACAAAAAAGTTAATTTTCAGCCAAGAATGAACAATTTTCAAATATGAAGCATGATTTTTTCTAACATAAAAGATGAATTTTTAATCCAATAGAATGAATTTTTAACAAAATAGTTTTAGGCTAAAAAGTCGAATGTTTTAGAAAACAGTAGACTTTTGAATTTGGAAAAGATGAATTTTTAACAAAGAAGATAATTTTCAATCCAGAAAGATGAATTTTTAAAAAGGTAGTTGAATTCTCAACTAAAAAAGTTGGCTTTTGAACAAAGAAGAATCATTTCCTACACAAAAAGACGACTTTTTAACGAAATATATGCATTTTTTTACCAAATAGTTGAATTTTCGACAAACAAGATTAGTTTTCTACAATATACAATATACAGTTTATACAATATACAATATACAGAATGAAGTTTCAATCAAAAATGGAATAATTAAATTTTCAGATAAAAACTCTGATAAAAAAAATCTTCGACAAAAAAAAGACGAGTTTTCAACCAAAAAGATAAATTTTCTAACAAGAAGATGAATTTCCAACTTATTTAGTATACAGGATAAAGTTTTAACAAAACATAGAATAGTTAAATTTTCAGATGAAAAAAAATTCAACAGCAAAAAAATCAATGTTCGACAAAGTTGTTAAATTTTCAAACAAAAAGATGAATTTTCAATTAAGAACATTAATGTTCTACCAAAAAAGACAAAACTTCATTTTAAAAATTCCTTAATTTTTTCCTGACCAATTTTTTATTTACCTTGACCATTAATAATCAAAGAACAAAATCTTAAACTTTTGTAACATTTTTAAACTAGAATCTTTTATGAACGAAAAAAAAACAATTTCGAATAAAAATAAAAAAATTTCAAATTTATTCTTCTTGACAGTTATTTCAAGTTATAGAAATTCCCTGACATTTTCCAGATTTCTTTCTCTGAATTACCTATTATATATAAATGCCTATTACCTGGTCAATAAAATTCCCTGACTTTTCAACTAATTTTCTAATTATTTTAACAATTATTATTGTTCAAACATTTTTCGCCCGTAAATCGTAAAAAGTTATTATTTTTCGAAATAAATTGTACAGTTTACGAATTTTGAGAGTAATATATTTTTTGTACGATATTTGGCAATTATTTGAACAATTCACATTTGTTTAAATAATTTTTTCCATGTAAATCGTAAAAAGTTATTATTTTCTGGAATTAATTACACAGTTGACGAATGTTGAGTGTAATATCTTTTTACCGATATTTGGCAATTATTTGAACAATCTTTATTAGTTTAAATAACTTTTTCTCCTGTAAATCTTGTAAAGTTAATACTTTGTGGAATCGATAACGCATTTAATGAATGATGAGAGTGATATTTTGTGTGAAAGACAGTTTACAATTAGTAAGAAAATGTTAATTTGTTTAATGAAATTTCTGTTTTCTCTCAATTTCGATAACTTAATGAATGTTAACAGTGATGTTAATTGTGGAAGACAGTTTGCAATTATTTAAACAATTAATTATTATTTACTTGCGCCTTTTCATAGGAAAGGCGGAGAAAATTCTAGTTTCTTTGAATCTCTCACACTATTTACCTTATTATTTAGTACTTCCTTATTTCAGAACTTATACCCTAATTTTTTAAACAATCATTTTTTAAAACATTGTTTCAGTTACGTTATTAATTCTCAAAAAGAATAACTTTTCACGATTTACATACAGGATTTAAAAATTGTTTAAACAAATGAAAAATGTGTAAATATTTACCAAATATTTAAAACAAGAATTATCATTCTTGAAATTTATCTTTACAAAATTTCAAGGGATTTTAAACAATTTTCAAGAATTTAAAATATGTTAGTGTGTTTTAAAAGGTTCAAAAGAATCTTCTATTGACTTCTGTATAATCTAGTGGGATTTCAAAGGATTTGAAATATTTTAGGGTATTTAAAAAGATTACATATAAGTTTAACTTGGTTAAAAAAATTTGAAGGAATTTCAAATGATTTGAAATATTTTAGTCTACTTAAAAAGGTTACAAGGAATTTTCATGAGATTTAAATAATTTCAAGAGATTTCCTAGGATTTTTAGGATTTTAAAAGCTCTCAAAGCATTTCAATCAATTTTCCAGGATTTCAGGAAATGTCGCCAGATCCCTAGTTCTTTTAAATTCTTTCGAATTCTCTTGAATTTTTAGAATTCACTTGCATTTTATAAATTCACTTGAATTCTCAGGGGTATCATCAAATTTTTTTGAATTCCGTTGAATATGTATGATTTGTTTTCAGTTCACTTCATTATTTTTTTTAATTCACCCAGATTTTTTATGAATTTCATAGAAGTCTTCTCCTTTCCCTTAAATTTCTCCTTCCCTTAAATTCATTAAAAATTTTTTTCAATTCAAAAGGACATTAGTCATATTACTAATTTATATTAGTCAATTTTGGGGTAAAAGATTATTCACTTTTTTGGGTACAAATAGGTGACTTTTTAAAAATAAATTAGGCTGTGGCCGCCTTAAGAATAATGCATTAAAAATGTATCAATTTAAATTTGAAATTGTTTTATTTCATTTATAAAAGATTTTATATTTCACAAGATTGGGATTTTTGTCTTTGAATATTAATGGTCAGGAAAAATGAAAAATTAGGGAAAAGTCAGGGAATTTTTCAAATGATGTTTTTTAATTAGTTCGCGGATAAATAAATATCTTTGAATTTTCTAAAAATTACATTTTGTTTCCATCAATGATAATTCCCGGCCTGTTTTCCATATTTTTTCTATACTCTAAGTATTTATGTCGCCTCATCCCCATTAATTAATTAATTAATTAAGAAAATAATTTTTAAATTACAAATAATTGATAAACTAGACTGATTTGTGGAGTGCTAGTTTCCAATTATGAGTAATAAATTATAAAATAAATATAGAGCTTGCGGATTTTAAATTAAGATGGATTGATGACTCAGTCTTTGGCCGCTGAATCGTGTCAAATTCGTGCCTTGACTACAAATTACTTCTCATTTCTTTTCAATCACACTGTGCTTGAAATATCGCTCTTGGAAATACCTGAGAAAAAACTTATTCAAGTCACAATTTTTTGAAGGAAGATGTTGATAATAATCTGATCAAGTTTTTTATTAATAATTAAAATCTTTCTAAAATTTTCCTAAGACTGAGTCTAAAAATGAATGACCGCTTATAGGTTCCGTTTTAAGGAACTAATAAAGAAAGTAGGAATTTCTAGTTTTTATGACTAAAAAACTAAAATGATAAATTCTAAAAATATAAAATTCCTTAAATCCTATCCATATATTGATTTTTGGTAGTACATAGTGAAGCAAGGGAAATTATACACCATTTTTGTGTGTAAATCTCTATTATGGTAATTATTTCTACAATAAATAATCAAATTTTCAGATTAAAATTATTATATTTATTGTAGCCGGAACTTATTTTATTGGACAAAATAAATTTCTCTATCCCTGCTTTTATCAACAATTTTTGTTTTTGAAAAAACTGGCACGTTTTATATTTCATCGAAGATTTTTTAAAAAGCACACCAAAATTTCGAGTTTGTGTGTCAAAGTATGAACATATTCTTTTACTTCAATAATTAAAAAAAAAAGATTAACTCTGGATAAATAGTGCTTTTATTTTCACACGCACGTATAAAACCAAATAAATCATTTGTAGCACAAGGGCGTTATATGTAAAGCGGCTCAGATGAAACTTTATTTCTGTTTTTTCTTCTTATTTCTGTTAAATTAATTCTTAATCAATTATTAGATATTCTTACCTCGTCTGGATTTTCGACTGGAACTTCCTCCTCTATATCCGGTAAAGGAGAAGTGGGCTGATAATCAGCACAGCAAATTCCAAAAGCTGGTAATCCATCTGATCGAAGATAACTGCAGCTATCATAGACACCCAAGACCCAACCATCAAGAACACCTAGGTCTGGAATTTTGAAGTAAGGGTAGCATTCTTTGAAGGTCGTGCATTGACCAACTTCACCTTTTGAAGTTAAACATTTTCCAGGAGGGCCACCTTCTTTTTTATAATTTAAAATCTGTCGGTCTTCCCGTCCTCGTTTGTCTAAATCTGCTGCTGCAAAATCAATACGAAGCAGAGTATTACTTAACTGATATGAATTCAGAACAAGGGCGGGTCCAGGGGGATGGGTGCGGCTGGGGAAAAATTTGATCCCCCTAATTATCAGAACTGATTTTCATTTTTTTTAAACCACGTACCCCTCTTTGTTAGGGAGCGTAATTAATCTAAAGTAATTTTTGCCGTATACATTTTTTTCGTGAATTTATCTACAGATCTTTCAGTACTATCGAAAGACGATTTGGGGGGTGGAGAGTTTGGTCAAGTCATATTGTTTCTTATTAATCAACAAAATAGATCAATTTTCAAACAAATAGTTGCGAATATTCAACCAAAAAAGATGAACTCACAAGAAAAGATATAATAGTCGATATTTTAACTGAGGGAAGATTTCAACAAAATACTTGAATCCTCAAAAAAGAAAGATTTTTCAGTCAATAGAGGGAAAAAATTCATCCAAAATTTTAAATTTTCAAGTGAGGAAAGATGAATTTTCAGCCAAGACATTAATTTTTCATATATATAAAAAACGGATCATCTACAAAATAGTTTATTTTTCTATCACACTATGTAATTTTCGAGACAAATAGACGAATTTTCTATATAAAACAGTTGAATTTTCAATAAAATAATTAGATTAAAAAGAAAGAATTTTCAACCAAGAGGATTAACTTTCTACTAAAAAAGAAGAATTTTTAACAATTTACATAAATTTTTAACCGAATAGTTGATTTTTTAAATTAAAAAGATCAACTTTTAACCAAAAGTGAAACAGCTCAATTTGCATTAAAAAAAATCTCAATATAAAAAAAACAAATCATCTACAAAATAATTGAATTTTCTACCAAACTACTGAATCTTCAAGACAAAAATACGAATTTTCTATATAAAACAGTTGAATTTTCAATAAAATAATCAGATTAAAAAAAAGGATTTTCAACCAAGAGGATTAACTTTCTACTAAAAAAGAAGAATTTTTAACAATTCACATAAATTTTTAACCGAATAGTTGATTTTTTAAATTTAAAAGATCAACTTTTAACCAAAAATAAAACAGCTCAATTTTCATTAAAAAAATTCTTAATATTAAAAAAACAAATCATCTACAAATTAATTGAATTTTCTACCAAACTACTGAATTTTCAAGACAAAAATACGAATTTTCTATAGAAAACAGTTGAATTTTCAATAAAATAATTACATTTTCAACCGAGAAATTTCATTTTCTACTAAAAAAGACGCATTCTCAACAAAATACATTTTTAAACAAAAAGTTTTAACCACATAGTTGAATTTTCTTCCTATTTGCTAAATTTCCAAGACAAAAAGATGAATTTTCTATACGACCAGTGGAATTTTAACCCGAAAATATGAAATTTCAAAAAAAAAGTTCATTTTCATCCAAATAGTTGAATTACTAGTTTAAAAAATTAATTTGTCACCCCAAAAAGGTAAACTTCAACAAAGATTCTCAATTTTCAACCAAAGAGATGAATTTTCTAATGAAATTATGAATTTTTAACAAAAAAAATGAATTTTTAGGAAAGTAGTTTAACTTTCAACGAAGGAGTTTAATTGTAAACCTGAAAAGACGAATTTTCAATGAAAAATATAATGGTTGATATTTCAACCAAAAAATATTTAAATTTTGAATAAAACACAATATAATTTAACCATAAAAGACGAATTTTCAACCAAGAAATTTGATTTTGTACCAAAAAAGACAAGATATCTACCAAATAGTTGAATTTTTGGTTCAAAAAATATAATTGCAAACCAAAAATGAAATAAATAAATGTTGATTGAAAAACAATAATTTTAAATTTAGGAAAAATAATTTTTTACAAAACATATGAATTTCCTACCAAATAGTGGAATATTCTGCCTACTTATTGAATTTTCAAGCTAAAAGGACGAATTTTCTACAAAACAGTCGAATTCTAAACTCGAAAATATGAATTGCAAAAAAAATCGAATTTTCGACCAAATAGTTGAATTGTCGAGCCAAAAGGACGCCTTTTCAACCCGAAAATATAAATTAGGGAAAAGATAATTTTCAAGCGAACAGTTGAATTTCCAATTAAAAGTATAAATCTTTAAACAACAAAAAAATGAATTTGTGATGAATTTGTACAATTTTTAACCAAAGAGTTTGATTTCCAACCTAAAAAGATAATTTTTTAACGAAAATTCTAGATTTAAAACATAGATTGAACTCGCGCTTGGATTCTTAGCAATTCCACAGAATTTTTAATAAATTTCAAAGAATTCAAGGTTAATTCCAACCAGTTTAAAAATTAGTCTCAGGCAAAATTTGCCAATATAGGAAATTAAAGGACGCTCCTATTGAGTACCCAACGCTATTTTGTTAATTAGAATTCGTTTTTTCGGTTACTTCGGTGATATGCCGGAAGGGAATACACAGCGAATTATTTATTATTTAGTTCTGAAACTTAATTTTGAATCATTTTTTACAGTTTTTCAAAAATATTTCACTAACATAATTACCACATTTTTATTTTTGTTAAAAAAAAATCAATTGTAAAATGAGCTTCCGAAATAACAGCGGAACGATATATGGAAAATGGTGAATAGGATACTTTTTCAGTAAAAAAATATAGGATATAAAATCCGGAGATTGAGAAACATATTTTTGATGTATATGAAAATACGTGAAAATACATGTTTATGCTTTTTCGTGATTTATTATTTGACTGTACATCTAGAGCTTGAATATTTATTTTCTATTTTACTAGTTTTTTAAAATTATATTTGAAGGACCTTAACTTTAAAATATTTAACACAAATTCCGTAAACTTAAAATTTAAAAATGATTTTGGTAGTATTGACGATGTTTTATTTTTAATTCATAGTAGGAGACTATCGAGGAGACTGTTAGATTCATTTTTATTTGTTATTTCTGAACAAAGTAGTGTAAAATTTAAAAATACATAGATAGAATAGTTTGATCTAAAACCTGATAGTTTTTTGCTTAAAAAAACTTTCAACAGTAAGACTTTCAAAAACACACTTCATATGACTTTTATTTTTCTAGTTGTAATTAAAAATAGTAAAGAAATATAAGACAAGATATAAAAACTGAGGCAAAAATTTTCAAGCACCTTTATAACATAATATACGTTAAATACGAAGGGCTATAGAGTTTGAAACTATCTGAATTTTGAATAATTCGAGTTGAGAGAGTCCTAGATATGAAAAAGTAAAAAAAAATTTCAAAGCGAAGATTCCTTCAATTTAAACAGTATAAAAAACTTAAAATCAATTGATTTGTGTTTGGTAATAATGAAACGATTGATAATATTAATTTTAATTAATGAAATTTCTACGTTTATAGAATTTTCAATTCTCTTAAGTAGAGGTGAAGGTAAATAGGAAATTGAAAATAAAAATTCAAATTTCAAAGATTCACAGTCTTTATGCTACTTTGAATTATATTCGATCTTGTATATGGTTTGAAATTCAAGCAGTCTAATGTTAAATATTTTGAAATGTGAAGTAAAGCAATTTTAAAATTTTTATAATGAAAATGATTCAAAATTCGGATAAAAAATATGTTTATTAAAAAAAACATGTCAAACTTTGAAGTAATTTTGTGTCCAAATTAAATTAAGAAAAGTCAGTTTAAGCAATTTAAAAAAATGCAATAAAGGGAGGCTGCCAAGTGCAGCCAAATTTGTCCTAATTTTAGACCAATTTTGTTTCGATCCAGAAAACTATTTCTTAATTTCATCCAAAACATTTTTAAGATGTCACAATTTTGAGTATGCCCTTTTTCCGAATAGGCACTGTAGAATAAAAAGATTTTGTAATTACAGGTTAAAAAAAGAATTAAACAATTTAAACAGGGTAGAATTTGAAAGTTCCCTTTTAAAAACTAGAATGTAGCCCCAATTAAAAAAGATAAGCAGGAAAGTGTCGAATTTTCAAGGCAATTAAATTTGAAGTTTCTTGAATTTGAATACGCAACTTTAATTACAGAAATCATTGAAACTCTACGCTGAACATTAGAATAGTAATTACTTCCTCATGAGGTGCTCATAAAAAACATTCCTCACTCTACGTTTTGCATTCAAACCCCATAACAGTAAAGAAAACTGCACTCTAAAATATAAAATAAAACAGCCTACAAAAGCAACCGTTACACCTTGCGTCATTCTAAATCGGAAAATCGTATTGTTGTCTCTTGTCCGAGGTGTCTTACTGTATTTTACTGCGAATCGTAGCGTGTAAATATGCGCGTCCACCTTGTGCCGGTGTACGCAGCCAACATAATAGAATTCCACTTGGCTCTGTCGCGAGTTCGCTGACCGACTCTGATGAGTCGATCTCACTTAAATACCAACATGTTCTGTCCAAATTGGTAAAATAATAAAAATAATAATACTAATAATGAAAAACAATTGATGATTCCTGGCTCTAAAGTCTTCCTCTTTCCTTCCAAAATCAAAATGCGGAAGTTACTCACCAACGACAGTAATAGCGTCATCGGATGCCTCGTTACCACTTGCTTCTGCACCAATCCAAAGAATCACCATTAGAAGGGCAGCGATTGTCACCGGAACCTCCCTCTGGCGAAACATGACTTTGAGTTTACAATATCACTCGAATTTATTTCCCGGGTTCACCAGTTTCTTTTTTCAATTAAATAGTTCGAATGAAGGTGTCACTTGTGGAATAAGGAAAAAAAAAGAATAATTATACTGGAGGAACCAGTGGGACCATCGCGACCAACTTTGGGTCCGGGATGTTGTCTCGAAGGCCGCCGACTAAGCTGCTAAGCCACTCAATAGCCAAGACTTCGGCTTATAACGGGCTTGCCCTCCCCTGGCTAACCTGCTTGCCCCCCATCGTGCCCCTGTTTTATCGTGATTCTTCTTCTTCGTCTTCTTCTTTTGCTTCTTTAGCTGATTCTTAACTCTTCTTCATCAGTTTCATGGAGTTCTTCTTCTGTTCTTTTTCACCTTCCTCCAAAGGGTTAAGGTAAATCTGTTTTAGCAGGGTGTAGACTTTTCATTGAAGTTCCATAAAATCAGTAGAAATTGTGTAAAATTCGAAGGTTTATCCTTTATTTTGGTATTTTGGGTCCGGGAAAGATGATGAAAGTTTTTAATTTCTATCAGATGTTTCAGCATGACGAGCCGCAACCATCTTCAATAGTGCGGAGCGGCAGCATTTTTTCCCCCAAAATCGGAGAGGGTCCAAAAGCTGTGGTTTGGTACCCGGATTTTATCCAAAATATAACTTTTTGTTAAAACGGTAAGTATTGATGGAGGTTATTCTACGAATCTACACTAAAAAATGGTTCAGCTGTTCTAGCTTGACAATTATCTGGATTTCGTCTACTAAGGAAATATAGCTGTGTTACCTCAATTTCTAGCTGCGTTACCTAAATATCTAGCTGTTTTAGCTAAATTTTATCATCTAGAAATTATCTAGATAAATTAGCTAGATAATTTCTAGATGGCAAAATTAGCTAAAATAGCTAGATATTTAGGTAACACAGCTATATTTTCTTAAAAGACGAAATCCAGCTAAAAGTCTAGCTGGGACAGCTAAACTATTTTTTTCAGTATACGGAGCTTGCAGCAAATAATTATTCACCGAAAGCTCCGTAGCAATAAAAAAAATGTCATACAGTATAATTAGTCATTATATTTAAATAACCCATATGAAATCATAATTTTTCACTGTTCGAGACTGATTTTTGTACATATTTTGAGTTTAATATTACAAAAAATATTTCTGAATCATTGTACTTTTAACATGCAGTCAGCAGATGCTACTTTTATAAATTATTTCTCTTGATATACTTGCATATATGGGGAATGTATCAAGTGCTCTCACTAAACAAGTCAAATTTGTCAGATTGGACTGAAGCATTCCCAAATCGTGGTTATATTGGATGGTAGTTTATGGGAAAAATATTTGCCACTTTTACAACATTTGTCGGGGTGGTGGAGAGGTACATTTTTTTTACCTTTGTGTAGATACACTTCTGTTTTGAGTGTTATTAACTCTTTCTATAAAAAAATAATAAGAAGAATAAAAATTAAGAATAACAATAATAAAAAGAAATCATAATAAGGAGGAAGCATAATAATAATAAATAATAATAATAGTCCGCGGATAATGGGGTAAAAACCTGGCTTTGCCCAATATGTCAAATTGGGTACACTGCTATTATCAGATATATATGCCATTATCTGACTATTCAAAAAAATCCAACTTTATCAAACATTTCTTCGACATATTGGGCTGTAACCATTTTAAGCTCGAAACAAAAATATGTTTCCTCAGTTTTGTATTCTTTGAAATTGATGAAAAGGGCATAATTCAACTTTCCCATGAAACCACACTCGATATGACAAATAGTCCAAGAACAAAATTGTTACTTCTAGAAAGTTCGATGAAATCGCCTTCATTCATTGATAGGCATAATGGATTTTGTTTTAAACGTGGAAAATGCCATTTAAAATCAAAAATTCAAATTTATAACGAAACAATGAAAAATCCTCAACAGTTTTTTGATACCACCCATAGTTTAGCCATGAGAGTAGAATCTTTACATTCTCATAATTGATGATGGAAGGTTTTACAGTAAAAAGTTTCAATAATTATAATTATAATAAAAAAGTTCTAAGAGGATGATTCTTCGATAAGTTTGCGACCTGCCTATCTTGGCCGTCTTTTCAGTTTTCGCTACATTTTGATATATTCCAACCTGCTGGATTTGGGCACCAAAATTCATGCAGACAGTTAAATTACAATTTTCAGACAGGCATCGTTCGGCGATTGGAGATCTCCTTTATCTTACTCCACATCGACTCAGTAAGCCAATTAGGGAACAGAAGCCCCACTCTAATGTCAATGACTAGTACCAGCAAGTCCTCCCCCACTCCGCAATGGCTGACCAATGATACGTTGTTGCGGGATAACATAAAACAATGAACTGTGAAGATTTAATTCTAGTCGCCGAATAGTTCGAGCTTCAGTAGAAGATTTGCGAAAATCAACCCTCTCTGCTTTGTGTGAAAATATTTGATTACTGCGTATAATCTCCGACATACAAACCACCCTTCTTAAGTTCTAAGGTCGTTTACAGGTCGTCAAGTACATCCTAGTATTATGAACAAAACGGGGGTTCCGAATGAAATATAATTTCATAAGTTGGCCACATTTTGATGGAACAGCGGCTGGCTAGTTTTACTGTCTGTCTGTAGTCTGGCTGCACTAATATTGATGGTTTAGCCATCAATTACGGAACATAATGATTATTGCAAAATGATAAATATTAAAATAATAATAAAGGCTGAAATTTGTACTTTCTTTTACAATATCTGAATAAATAGCCCAGGGCTACTTATTATACATTTTGGGTGAGGTTGGGTGTATTTTGTTCGTGACAGTTTGTTTTCGTTTATTTTCGTTCAAGTAATTCGTTGCATGAAGAGATTAAAGATATTATTACAAGATAAGGTGCAAACGGCAAAAAAATCATAGAAATGGATTTCGCTGACGAAGACAACAAGTTTCGATGACCTACAAAAAATGATAGAAGAAGCAGACAATATTGTGTTATTTTCAGGAAAGATAAACATTTTTGGAGATATTTTTTGTCTTGCGGAGGCCCCGCCCCCCAAACCCCCCGCGGGGGCTCCGCCCCTCGGCCCCGCTGGGGCTTCGCCGAAGCCCCCCCCCCCCAATTTTCGTCAACTCTACATATCTCGGGTTTTGCATAGTATTCTTTAAAGAAAAATAGTGTTCAATACTATTCCCGACTCTCACTACCGTATAGTACAGTCGGTACAAATGTAGAATCATGTATGGCCATCTTAGCTATTTTTGATATGTTTTTATTTCTGAGCATGGAGCCTGCTCTACCAATCACCTTCTTACCCTCATTTATGCGCCTATCTAACTCCCCATCTATTTTTCCGTCGCTAGTGAATAGGCTACCCAGACATGCGTACTTGTCAACTTGTTCTACTTTGTCATCATTTAGGACAATGTTGCCCATTGTTTTCTCACTTTTTCTTTCAAATACCATGATTTTTGTTTTATTTACGTTAATTTTGAGGCCCATGTTCTTCATGCTTGTATTAGGTTCATTCAACTTTCTTTGCAAGTCCTTGGTTGATTATGCCATGAGAAGCATGTCATCTGCGGAAGCTAACCCACGTTTCCTCACTGTTTCGAAATCTACACCTTCTTCGTCAAAGATGGACATTCTTAAACACTTATTCTATATAGTATGATAAACAGCCGTGGGGACATAACGCATCCTTGTCTCACGCCTTGCATAATATCGAACCAGTCGCTCAGTTTCCCATTAACCCTTACACTCGCTTTACTACCTGTATATATTGTTTTTATTGCTTGTAGGAGCCACCCATTGACTCCGTACTCTTTGAGGACTTCCCAAAGTTTACTTCTATTTACCTTGTCAAATGCTTTTTCTAGGTCAATAAATTCACAGAAGACTTTCTTTCCTCCTACTCCTAAGCTTTTTTCTCTGATCTGTCTTAAGCTAAATATTTGACATGTACATGATCTTCCTGGCATAAACCCACTTTGGACTTCCCATATCTATTGTTCTGTAATTTTTAGTACCCTAAGAATAAGTATTTTTGAGTATATTTTACTTACAGTACCTAATAAGCTGATACCTCTGTCATTATTGCAGTTGCTTTTATCTCCCTTTATTTTGTATATTGGTACGATAATAATCGCTTTTCTCCGATCGTCTGGGACTTCTCCCGTCTTGATACATACATTTATTAATTCGCACAACCTGTGAGGTATATACTCGCCACCGTATTTAAGCATTCCAGCGCTAATACTGTCTACACCAGCAGCTTCACCGTTTCTTAAGTTCTTAATTATATCTCTAACCTCAGTGACACAGACTTTTTCAGTTGGGTTTTCTAATGCATTATGTTCTATGCCGCAGTTTTATTGCCCCATATCTTCACCTCCTGATAATTTTTCAAAATAGTTTTCTTAAGCGTCTACTATCCCGTCTGTATCATACAGCATTTCACCTTTGCTGTTTCTCATGCTGAATAACTCTGTATTTTAGCTTTACTTCATCTCTTCAAATAATGGTTCCATGGTTCCTTCAAAGTCCTTTTGTATTTTCTTCTCTTCTTCTGTTCTCATTTTATCTTTACTTTCCTTGACTAGTCGTTTAATTTTCCTATTTTTGTGTCTGCAATCATTTTTGAGTCCATTTCTCTCCTCAAATTTCATCATTCCACCATGCATCATCAGATTTCCTTCCTACAACCGCCGTTCCACAGACTTCGATCGCAGTTTTAACAATAATATCCCGTAACATAGTCCAAGCGCTATCTATATCTTTATTGCTTCTAAGCGCCTCCCAAGTTACCTTATCTATGCGTGTGTCCATCTTATTCTGAAAATCTATTCGCACTTCTGGTTTCTGTAAATTTTCAATCTTAATTCGCGTTTGTTCCGTTTTTTTGTTCTCTTTCTTCTCCATCCCCGCCCATAGTTAATTTTGGAGACTAGAAGGTAATGATCAGTATTGCATTCGGAACTCCTCATGACTCTTGTATCCTTCACTAGTGGACAGTCTATTTGTAATGTCAGTCCTTCCAAAACTTCTGTTACTGTGAAGGGGGGGGGGGGCAGAGAATGGAAACCGAGAGTCTCAATTGGTTGGTGTAATTCATCGAAATTCTCATTTTTAAATACAATTGCATTCAATTTCCGTAAATCCCTCGTAATTTTTCATAGATTATAGAACATCTTGACTTTGTCGGATCAGATATTATGAAATAGTTTGCAATAAGTAATTATTATCTCCCGGGTATTAAAAATCCCATAATTGTGTTTGTACTAAAAGCTTCTTAATCTCTGAAAATGTTCCACAATAGCTTTTCATCCTTTGCAATCTGATGAAATATTTTTAGATCTCTAAAAATTATTTCATTTCCCTCGAATCTTTTTATCTTATTAAATCCATCAGAACTAACGATAATATTTTGAATTGCTTGTCTTGAATTGTCTTGAATTGGTGTTAAAATAACCTATAAAAAATCAACACCAGTATAGGAGGATTTCTTCTAATCTTTGAAAACCCAATATGTATCTTCTGTAGCCAGCAGTATATACCGCAGAAACCCCTGACTGTGGACACCGGCAAAAACTGCAGACACCTTCTTCTGGGGGGTTCTAATTATAATTAGAAATAGGCCTGCGAAATTTGAGGTTTTATCATTTAACAGAAATTACAAGAGATTAATATTGTAGTTTTGTTAACGCTGGAGATGAACCTCGTGGCAGAAATTGTCTAATATGTCAGGTTTTAGAGTTACTTTATGTTAGATGGTCAAAAAAGGGCCATTTTGGTCCAATTTGTAAATTTATTGTGCGGAAACGGATTTTTCATTTATTTCTGAAAACGGCATCATATTTATTATTATTATTATCGAATGATGATAATCGTCCAGCCAGTGAAGGCATGATCAGATAATGATGATGATGATTTAGCCAGTGATGACAAGATCAAATGATGGGAGAGGGAAATGACCCTCAGCTCGCCCAGCACATCTGGAGTTGAGAAGCCAGTCCTGAAAAAGACCAGGACCCAGGAAGGTGTGGCCTGTACTAATTGTAAGGTTGGCAGGAGAAGGAGCAAAAAGGAGAGGATGGAGAATAAGAAGAAGTCTGAGGAGGAGGTGGTGCCTCAAAGGGACATTGCGCCCGAGAAGAAGAAAAGGAGAATTCCCCGGGAGGCCGTGACCATCACGCCAGCCCCGGGGATGAACTATGCGGATGTCCTGAGGGACATCCAGAAGAAAGGCAAGCCTGAGGACCATGGCGTGAATGTCAAGTCCATTAGGCAGATGAGGACGGGCGATGTCCTCATTGAGGTGTGTGCTAAGGCGGAGCAGCGGCAGCACTTCGGTGATGCCATATCGGAGGCCCTCGGACAAGACGGGTGTGTTCGACACCTCGCTCCGAAGGCGCAGGTCGTGGTCTACGACTTAGTCGAGACTACGGAGTCTGCTGAGGTGGAGTCAGCGGTGAGGATGGCCCTGAGAGAGCAGCTTGGTTCCCCACCTGGGGTGAGCCTCACCAGGACGAGCAGGGGAGGCCGCATCCTAGCTTTCGTTGAGCTGGATGCGGTCGCTGCTGCCAAAATGGAGAGGATTGCCCGACTGAAGGTGGGTTGGGTGAACTGCCCTATGAAAGCACACAGCGCCGAAATCAGGTGCTACAGGTGCCACACTCTGGGGCACGTTGCCCGAGAGTGTGCCGCAGAGGATCACAGCAAATGCTGCTGGAGATGCCTCAAAGAGGGCCATAAGGCAGCGGAGTGCCAAAATTTGGCAACACCCCGCCCGCCGGCTACGGCCAGAAGAAAGTAGAAGATGCAGAAGAAGAAGTCCAAACCAAGATATCGAAGGCCGACGCGCCCGATGAGCGGTATCACCGTTCTACTGAGGACGATGAGTACATCTTGGTTGGGAAAAAATGCCGACAAAGAAGACCAGAAGAAACCCCAGTAGGCTAAGAAACGGCACCCCCTGAAGTAATGCGAAAGCGGTTCCGGGGGAATTTCTGCCAAGGAGAAAAGGGTGGTGGTTTTTAGTGGGTTCCTTGGTGGCATTATTATAATGACAAAGTTGATATTGTATAATGTATAATTATACCCAAGGTATAATTGAATATTATATATGTCGGGGTCATTGTGGTGACGCGACTAAGATCCCCACACTACCGAGAAGTGCGGACCTTCACGGTGTGTTTTTGAACATTTTCCACCAGCCCCCAGGACGATGATGATGATTTTTTTCCACGAGGGCTGGTGAAAAAAGTTCTTGTAACACACCGAGAAGGGGTCACACTTGATCTCACATATGATCTCACAAATAGTCTTATTTTAGTACTGGTTTCTGTCTTGTTTAGTTTGCTAACTTCAGATTGATAAATGATCCGAGATAGCGAACTGAATTGATTCAGAGGGTGCATTGTTTCAATTTTTCCAAACTTCACTCTTACAAAAAACAAGAAATAGATGAAATTAAAAGTTCGTAAAAATTAGTGTTGAACCGTCAGACTCAGACGTAGCGAACTTCAGCCCTATGGGTTACGTTGGTTTCTAAACTTGACAGATTAGAATTTGTTTTATCAGATTTAGTTATTGACTGATGATCCTCATTTCGAGCCTGTTTCAATCCACAAATCGACCTTATTTTATTAGATTTGCGGATCAAATTGA
Source organism: Andricus quercusramuli (assembly GCA_932178445.1). Lineage (NCBI taxonomy): Eukaryota > Metazoa > Arthropoda > Insecta > Hymenoptera > Cynipidae > Andricus > Andricus quercusramuli. The sequence goes on along the minus strand of CAKNXH010000050.1, from coordinate 665,318 downwards.
AGTGGGATTCTTTTGTTGCGTGAACTGTTTTAATACCGAATTAAGTTCTAAATCGAATCCTAGTTTTTACAGTGTAGTGTGAGGATGCCGATGTCATCACTACAATGATCCTAACACAAAGATCTTGAATTGATCATTATAGTGATGTCATCAACGACCCACTAAAAAACACCACCGCTTCTTCTTGTCAGGAGTCCCCCCGGAACTGCTTTCGACATCTTGATTGGACATGGCTGATTCTCATAGTCGGATAGAGCGACTCAAGGTCGATTGAGGCTCTGTTCCTTCTTCATACCGCATAGTCTCTACGTATCCAGCCACTTCATCCCAGTTTTTGGCACTGGTGAGCATTCTTTCAACGATGGTTTCTTGCGTTATATGACCGATCTCCCACTCTAGCTTCTGTCTCTCAGCGGCCCATCTCTTGGACACGAAGAACGTATGGTGAGCGTCGTCCATTTCTGCATCACCATGTTCACACTCTGCGCTGTTGTTTCTTCCTCTTTTGTGAAGGTAGGCTTGGAAGGGCCCGTATTCCGTGAAAAACTGCGTTAGGAAATAGCTGGTTTCGCCATGTTCCTTCTCTACCCACTTATAAAGTCGGCTTATGAGTTTGGCTGTACATTTGCCGCTAGTGTCCTCTCTCCATCTCGTTCTACATTCTTCCATGGTGTGAGCTCTGGCTTGTTCCTTTGCTTCGAGTTTGCCTACTTCTGCCTTATTCCCGTATATGCATTCACGCTCTATGGCTTGGAGATCAATTGGAATTATTCCAGCTACCACGAGTATAGTTGGCTTCGAAACCGGGCAGTAAGAGCGGGCCACTCTAACCCCCATCCGCTTCCTATATTTTTCCGCTCTGAGTGCGTCCGCCCAGATTTATGCTCCATAGAAAAGAATTGATATTGTCACAGACATCAATAGGTGACGCTTGCTCGATTTTGGGCTTCCAACGTTGACCATGAGTCTGCTTAGGACTGTGGTTACGTTGGCAGTTTTTTCGGACGCTTGCTTTATCTGCTTCCAGAATGTTAGCTTAGTGTCTAAGTAATCCAAGGTGTTTCACGAACTTCTTTGTGATGATCTCCTGGTTTCCCACCTGCAGCGGAATGGTGGTGTCCATTTTCTTAGTTGTCAATACGACGATGTCAGTCTTCTGGGCGGCCAGACTCAGACCGTGTTCCGCCGTCCATCCACTGATGCGCATCATCACTTAGGCACATGCCCTCTGGCATCTCCATACGAATCTTTTTTGCGAATTCCTTCCTCTGTGTCATACATGAGAACTCCATCTTGCAGATAATTATTCACCATACGCAAGAGATATGGCGGTACTCGAAAGTTGTGCTCGAGTGCATATAATTTTGGAAAAACGACGCAAGGTACGAAAAAAGATGAACAGAAAAAAGTTGTTCAACCAAAAAAGATCTACAAATTTGTTATAAAATTTGGTTACAAAAACACATTTAAAATTATAAAATTAACTTCTTGGGAAAACGATACATGCTACAATAACATTTCATCTAACGAAATTTTTCGCCTAAATTACATTTACAAATTTTCTTAGAACGATTTTACGTTAGGATCCATATTTTTGGTTCAAATCGTAAAAAATAACATTAGACATAAACATATTAAATTTATGGAAAAACGACACAAGTTGCAATAAAATACATAATAATACATTTTTTTTTCATAGGATGCGCACTTTTTTCCATTTTAAAAAAAAAGACAAGGAAAACACGTTTGTTCTTAATACCAATGCATATTATGAATTGTAATAATATACATTTATTGAAATTATATACAATTTTCAGGGTAGCTGAGAATAATATTGAATGCAAAATCAGGAACAAATATTAGAGTAATCATGATAAATACAATTCGTTCTTTATTTTGCAATATCGAAATAAGCAATCATAGGCCGACGTACAGAAATAAATGTAATATACATTTGATTTAATAATGTTGAAAATATAATGTAGTAAATTTTGCATTTTGGACAAAATTGAGTGCGAAGCACGAGGTACGTGATGAACACAGTGCGAGAATGTGCCCGCCAGGCGGGCAGATTTTTTAAATCTCATATTACGCCATGTCCAAAACCAATTTTCCACATCAGCTGAAATACATTCATAATAATATTAAAAGTTGTACTGATATGTTCTTGATCACGAATTATTTGTCACCGATAAATTTATTTTGACATCCAATAAAGGTTTAATAGACTATCATATGATTAAATTTTGAAACTTGTTTGCTCAATTCGCCGATTGAGGGGCATAGTTTAGTATAACTATGGTGTGACGACATTCGGACTTGGAACAGAGAATTTTGGAAATTAATTTGATTGTGACTTAAAATAGTTACGTAATTTCGTAAAGAATTCAAATTTTGTCTTTAAACAGGTAATTTTTTACATCGATCGCGGAATTTTGGAAAATAATTCCAATCTTATTTATAAAGAGGGCACTTTCGTAAACGATCCCGTTTCCGAGTCATAATTCATCAGATTTTGAAAATTGCCTCTTCCAAATTTTAGAAAAAGAGAGGTGTCACATGGAACAGAGAATTTGATATTTTAGACTATGGTACAGAGTATGTCCACGAAGAATGATCATTTTCACATTTAAACAGGGAATTTTCGCAAACAATTATAATTCAAACTTTGAGACTTTCCAACAGGGAATTACCTCAAAAAATTATAGACCAATTCCATTTTAAATCAGGCAGAGCGGTCCAGCTGAGGGTTTCAGAATTATTTGGTATGTGGATATATCATTCGACGATAACAATAAAGGAACATGTACTTGACACATTAATCCAACAAATGTTTTTTGATTTTTTACAATTATTCGCAGTTACTTGCGAATTCCCAAAAATTGACGGAAAGTTTTTTTCAAAATGCTGGTAATATGTACTATACTCATCTCGTGAGCTTCGTTCTTGGTCAGCCATTGCTTCACAATGAAACAAATTATATTTGAAAAATCGAATTTCTGCATTTAATATTTTTAATATTTTCTCGCACTCGAAAATGGTTAAGCCCCTATTAAACTGATAGGATTCCTTTCTTATATGAGTAGAAACTATAAAAAAAATATAAGAAAAAAAGTTAGGACTTTCCAGCTATTTAATGAGAACAATCTTTATAAAAGTATGTTTTTTGAGAAAATCGAATCTCAAGAATCTTAGAAAAACAGCCGTTAATTTTGCCAGGTAATGAGTACAAATCGAAGAAAAATGGCTGTCCAAAGTTAGATGATATTTGTGTGTGTCTACATACCCAACCATGTGCCAGTTCATTTCTCATCGACAGAGCTGCCGCACAGTCATTTAAGTACTTTTAGACACTTTTCTTCAAGTCACGTTTTAGTCACTTTATAAAGAAAAAGACATTTTTTTAAACGGTGAAGGTCACTTTTGTAAACTTCTCCATCTCATAGTAGATTTCATACAAACAAAAGGAAGAAGAAAATCTATGTAATTTATGTATGGAATCTGTACCTTTTTGAGCCTATTCGATTTGATTTAGTTAAAATCTAAAATAACTTTATAATTGAGAAATTTTTACTATTCCTAATAAGATTTTTGATTGATGGGAGTTTGTTCCTCACGCTATTGTACCGCGTGGTCATTTTTTTAGTGTCTTTCGATCGAGACCTTGCGACCGCGTGTGTGAAGAGCTAGTGGTGTTCTTATGGTGGCTCGCTCGGTTCGGCTGTGCGGTATCATAATGCTAACTCTAACGCAAAGTGTTCTGAATTCAAACAAGTGAGTAAAGTCAGATTATGATTACACTAAATTAGTAGAATATCGGCTGGCCCTTTTAAATATCGGTTGATTTTCACTTTTGTAAATTAGAATTTTATGTCATTGACTTTATAGGAGATAATACGTTGTTCCTTTGCTGCTCCACGCAAGCCGTCGTTATTTCGCTAACAGAACCTATATATCTATATATCTCCAACAACATATTCCACGAATATAACAGTATTTTGTTTCTTTTTATTGCTACTCGTATCAATTAATACCGCTGCAGCAAAAACGATATCTTCAGATTTAGTGTGGTCGCGGTCTAATTTGTAAATATGTTGATACTCGACCATAATAATACTAATTGTTATTTGAAGTTATTTATCACATACATGTATTAAATTACTTTGTTTTTATTTTCAAATTAGATTTTAAAAATGCGAACTTACAGAATAATGTCACATTAATTATTATATGTGTATTTGAATTGAATTGAATCAAATCAGGTGTACTAAACAGTCTTTAAACTTTTACTACTAAACATTTGCAAAAGTAATTTTACTGTGAAATAATTAATGAAAATTGTGTTTTTAAAATAACTAATACATAAATTGTTACGTTCAGTTTTTAAAATTAAAACTCACCTCCTGAGGTTAATTTTTGGTTAGACTTTTCGTAGTTGTAGTTCTTGTTCCAAATATTTTTGCTGAATATGACATTTTTGTTTCGAAATTCGATACTTTTCTGATTTTGTTCATTTTTTCACATGGACAAAATAAGTTATCGGAATTTTACTTCCCTGTCCAAGTCTTCGGATAGGCCACAAATTTCTGAAAATTTTGTATAACGTTAGTTACGATGTTCAAGACAGTTCTCAAAATAATGAAAGAAGTCCGCGTATTCAATGACTTTTGAAAACTGATTTTTTTCGTGTACAGCTATGAAAAATCTGACCAAAAATGAAGGTTGGGAGGTAAGTTTTAATTCAAAAAACTAAACACAGCGTTTTTAATTAAAAAATGGTTATGCTTTATTTCTTGTTCAAACACAATTTGTACTTACGTTCATTATTTCTCAATGAAGCTACTTTCGAAATTTAATGGCTGTTGAATACCTTCGATTTGTTTCAATTCAATTTTACATTGCATAGAATGTTGAGTTTTTTCTATTCTGTAATGCACATAAATGCAGTGTGGCCGCAGGTCAAGGAAAACATGGAAATGAGGGAAAAATCAGAGATTCAAAAAAAAGTAAAAGTTAGCGAAAATCTGTAAAAAGTACTTGAAGTAACTGTCAAGAATAATCAGGGCTACTAAACAGTCACTTCAACTTTTCGGGTTGAAAATTCAACTGTTATCTAAAAAAATTCTCTTTTCGGCTTTGAAGTTCAAATATTCGGTTGTGAATGCAATTGTTTGGTTGAAAATTAATTTTGTTCTTGGTGAAAATTCAAATATTTAGTTGAAAATGTAACTGTTCTTTGTTGAAGTTTAATCTTTTTTTTTTTTTAAATGCGAATATTCGGTTGAAAAATCACATTTTCATCTTGATAATTCTACTGCCTTCTAAAAAATACATCTTTTTGGTTTGAAAATTCAACGATTTAGTTAAATAATCAACCACACTAGAACCTGGAATTAGTTACCTTGGATTTACTATATTCCTAGAACTGATGGTCCCCGCAGTTTCGTGATGGGAGGAGCCACGGGGCCAAAAGGGTGGCTGTGCTCAGTCACGCGTGACAAACAGCCTGGCGGCCGCAGTCAAATCGTTAGTTGCATCAGGTTGTGGCATGCGTCCAAATCCCACAGAAATGATCCATGCTACCCTGCCTGTTTACGTTTGGATGCCCTGGAAATAGTATCAAGGCCAATGCAAGCCCCCGAAACCTTAACTGAATCCAGGTTCCAGTGTGTTGAAAATTGGTCTCTTCTTTTTTCAAAATTCAGTTATTGCTTGGATATTCAACTTTCTTGGTAGAAAATTCATCTCTTCAGGTCGATAATTGAACTGTTTTGTATTAACCTCACCCTTTCGTCTTGAAACTTAAAAAAAAATGGTTAAGATTTTTTTTCTTCCTTGAAAATTCAATTACATGGCTAAAGATTCAGTTATTTTGTTAATAAATCATCTTTTTTGTTGAAAATTCAACTAAAATAATAATGGTTGGAGAAAATTTAGAATTGGAGAAAGAAACATAAGGGAGCATTCAAGGAATTTTGAAAATTAAGTTTTTCGGCCACCCTGAATGATTATTTAGTTTTTAATCATTTGAATTACATTTTTTCCAATTTACAATTTAAATTAAATCATCATGTGTTGCTGACGTAAATTTGGAAAATAAAAATTCATTTCTTAATGGGTAAGTTCTTGCCTCTTTTTCTGCATAGGCATCTTCTGCCTAATTTTTCTGAATAGGTAAGTTATTGCGCAAACCCTATGATATGGTCTTTATCCAGTTGCCATTCTCATGTCTTCGTGTTTACTCTTCCTGATGAAGCAACGTAGGTGTTGGTAGGAAGGTACTTTGTATGCAAATCAGTGCCATCCATTGATTCAATAACAGTTGCTGATATTTGGGAAAGTCGCACACGATATACGGTTTGTCTACATCGACTTGAAGAAGTAACCTTGGGGAACATGAGGTTGTATTCAAGACGGCCATGAACTTGCCTCTCCATTCTCGCTCGAGTTGTTCTGCGAGAATGCAACTATGCAGGTGCAGATTGGTTTTTCATCATTAGATTAGCATTCGATAACCATTCATGGAGAGCTCTTTCATCTTAATTTTTGTTTAAAGTAGCTTCATATTTTCGCATAGTTCCTCCGGATTTAGAAACAGTTGAGCAATAATGCCAATTATTCCTCATGGACAAGGAAGATATTTGATTTAAAAAATTGGTATTCGACTGACTGATTTTTTGATCATCGCCAAGTTTCTAGAAATAATTTACATACCGCTCGTCTATCCCGCTAAGGATCTTTAGAAAAGTTAGTCTAGACTCTAGAGGGTACCAGTTTGACTCGATTTGGATGCTTTAAGAAAAATGTAAGTCAATCCATTTTTCAGATTTTTCAGGAAGCCTGTGAAACTCTGACCTACTTCTGTGGAAGTGCTTTAAAAGTTCTACAATTCTTTTTATATAAAAAGCCTTTTGATATTTGAGAAAGTGCCCTATAAGATGGTTACAATTAATACCTTAATACGTCTTCTTCCTCTGAATTGATCTTTTTCAAAAATTTTACCTTACCTCTCCTTTTACCATGAACCAACGTAACATTTAGAAATTTTCATGAAAATTTACAGCAGAAAAGGTATTTCAGATCATTTTCACAAAGGAAGTGTCTCGTTGTCCCGAAAATCGAGATGAGTAGTGAAACATTTTTCACACGTTTGCCCAATCATCCGGAATTTTCGGGACCACCAGTCCATATCCTTTTCAAACTCCCCCTATTTTTCGGGACGACTAGACTCAGCCTTTTACAGAATAAGTAACATTTTCAATGTTTAAATTCCATCAATTTCATTACAAGGAAACACAAGGTTTTTCTCTGTAGTCTTTGTCCATTAAAAAAATCTACTACTAAGATTGTATTTTCTCATTTTCCTTACTACCGCTGTCCGCAAATAATTGGAAAGTATGCAAACTTCATAATTTGATTTTGAAAAAGAATGATTCTGAGACATATTTCAGGGGTTGCACTTAAATTACGTAACGGATTAGTAGACCTCTTCACTACCCACTTCTCCGTGTAACATACCGTAACAAAATATTTCTCCCCCCCCCCCCCCCCACTTATCATTGTACGTAATTTTTTTTTATTTTTGTGCTCTGTCGTTAGACATACATTTAACTTAATTAAAGCGATTTTATGTCAGGAATAATAATGCCTGAAACTTCAAAGCAGTGCCACTTTTTAGTGTAAGATAATACACGCTTTCGACTCTCCAGGTGAAAAATTATGTATCATTTAAAGTTCGCTAGACACAGTTTTCTTGGCACGTAAAATTTAACTCAGCACTTTCTGTAGTGTAGAAGTACTGCGAGTTGTTTCTTTATTTTCCGAAGTCCAAAAAATTACGATGACTTAACCCCCCCCCCCCCCCTCATTCTATCTTAACAGATCGTAACAAAGTTTCTTGACCCCCCTCTCCACCCTAGAGCCGTTACGTAAGTTAAGTACAGCCCCTCAGAAAGTATTTGACAAGTTTGTAATTACAGACAACACGCTATTTTCCTTATTCCTCTTTTTCAAATAATTCCTTTTTTGCTTCTTCATAAAGCTTATTAATGGTAAGAATTTAAAAAAAATTTCATTTCTTCGATATAGGTTGTTTTCACTTTGTTCAGAATTACAATTTTATGGTGCTCATTTAAAAAACATTTCGTTTTCCCATTATAATTAATTAGCAAATATATTTGCTTCTACATAAAAAAGTCAAAATAAGAAAATAGATATAGGTCAATCAAAATGTCTCGAATCAAGGAGCCTTTTCTATTCTTGTATAAACTTTGACTCATGTTAATGATAGAAGTTATTATGTTTAAAAGAGATTTTTCAAATTATATAAATGACCATAATTTCCTTACTCTTCAATAAAATGCAATAATATAATAGGTCAATCATTTCTTCCTCAATCAACGGATCTCTTCTGTTCATGCATCAACTCTAAATTATATGATTGAGAACATTTTCACCATAAAACTCAATTATTTAAATTAAATAAATGACCATAACTTCCTCACTCTTTAATAACATGTATTAATATTATAGGTCAATTTATTCGCCTCGAGTTAGGGAATATTTTTTTATTGTTGCATCAACTTTGAATCATGTGAATAAAAATATTTTCACTATGAAACCGATGTTTCCAACAATATAAATGATAACTTCCTTACTCTTCACTAAAATTTATTAATATTATAGGTCAGTCAACTCGACCTCAGTGAAGCAATATTTTTTATTCTTGCATCAACTTTGAATTATCTGGATGTCAATTTTTTTACTATAAAAATCGATTTTTCAAATAATATAAATGACCATCACTTCATTAATCTTCAATATGATGTAATAATATGATACTAGTAGATCAATCGAATCGTCTTAAACTAAAGAATCTTTTATGTTCTTGCATTATCTTTGAAGTATGTTCATAAAAAAAGTTTTACTATAAAAAACTCATTTTTAAAATATTATAAAGTGCTAAAAAAAGGTAATAAATATTTTCAGAAATTCTTTGGCCAGTTTTGAGATATTAGTAGTGAAAATGTGCCTTCGAAATATCGTCAATTTATCTGCAACCGTTTTCAAGTTGTTGTGTCCACAAAAAAGTGTGACGTCTACATATACATTCATTCACACATCAACACACCCCGGACAAACATTCCGGACAATTGTTTAGAACATTGTTTCACACATTTTTAAATTGAGGAACGTTCATTTGCACGAATTTTAGTTTCTTCGAAATTTTTACCATTTCAAAGCTTCCTCTAGGAGGAAGCAAAATGTCTAATACAACACTCAGAAAAATGTTGGTTTAAGTCAAACAAATTCTTTCTTTGATATAGGGTCAAACAAATATTAAATTAATTCAAACCAATATTTGTTCAATTCAAATCAAATTTGGTTAAGAAGCCATTTTTTGTTCACAAATGTAACTGTTTTGTTGAAAATTCGTCTTTTTTTATAGAGAATTCGTTCTTTTGGGTTTAAAATTCATCTTCTTGCTTGAAATATAACTTTCGGTTTCGAATTCAAGAGTCTTCTGAAAAATTCGTCTTTTTGCTAGAAAATTTAGATATTTGGTTAAAAATTCATTTTTGCAGATTCATAATTCAACTGTGTTGTGAAGACTTCATCATTTTGGCTTGAAATTAAAAAATTTATTAAAAATTGGTTTCTTTCTAGGAAATTCAACTATTTGGTTAACAATTCAACTATTTGGTTAACAATTCAACTATTTGGTTACAAACTCGCCTATTTTTATTAAAAGTTCAACTATTTGGTTGTAAATGCAACTGTCCAGTTGAAAATGATTTTTTTGTTGAAAATGTAACTATTTGGTTGAAAATTGATCCTTCTTGGTTGAAAATTATCTTTTTTGTTGAAACATTACATTTTCATGTTGATTATCTTACGGTCTTTTTGAAAAATCTTCTTTTTGCTTTGAAAATTCCATTATTTAGTTCAAAATTCATTTTGTCAGGTTCATAATTTAACTGCCTTGTAAAAACTCCGTCTTTTTGGCTTAAAACTTGAAAAATTGATTAAAAATTGGTTTCTTTCTTAGAAATTCGACTATTCGGTTGAAAATTCATTCTTGAAATTCAATAAATTTGTTGAAATGTCTCATTTTTTGGTCGAAAATTAAAGTTTCCTATTAAACTTTTTTCTTTTTGGATAGAGAATTAATCTTTCTTGGTTAAAAATAAATTTTCTTGTTAAAAGTTCAACTGGTTTCTAAACAATTTTTTGTTTGCTTAGACATTCAACTGTTTGGTTAAAAATTCAACTACTCTGTTGAAAATTCGACTCTTCTGAATGAAAAATCAATTATTGAGATTCAAATGCAACTGGTTGATTAAAAAATCACCTTTCTTGGTCGAAAATTCGCATTTTATTGAGAATCCATCTTTTTGGGTTTAAAAGTCATCTATTTTTCAATATATTTGACTTTCTAGGCTGAAAACCTTACTCTTTTGTTGACAATTCATCTCTTTTAGTAGAAAATGAATCGTTTTAGTTTGAAAATTCAACTATTTTGTTGAGAATGTAATATATTTCGACTTGAAGTCTTCAGCGCTCCATAATGAATTCAATATATCTTTACATACATTTAATTGAAAGAATATATTCCCCTATTATATTACCCTTTTTGTGAAAAATCACATTATTTTCACTGTTCTGAGACCCTACATTTTGGTCTGTGAACTCTGGAAATTATATTTTTAAAGTTTTTATCTTTGAAAATGATCATAATAATTCGGGTTAACTCCTCTTCAATTCATGTACATTTTGGATTTAATTTAGTGAAATTCATTATTTTTTTTATTTTTTTTATTTTTCACTTCAAAATCATCAAAATTAGATATAATTGTAGAATTTGAAGATAAATAGAAATACGGAATCTGTACCTCTAATATAAAGAAGAAAAAAGGCTCGGTTCCTCTTATCGTGAGAATTTTGTAATTAGGAAATTAATTATGAAAATTGTATTTTATGAACGTCAAACACGTATTTCCTGCGGGCAAATGCGACCCATAGGGAAGTTGACTTTGATATCGTTAAAGTGTCTGTCAAATAAACGCTTTTATCACGGGAAGTCTGGAATTATATCAAGTACTCGCTACTTAATTTGAAAAACTCCAGTAAAAATGTTACATTGAGAATATAACATATTCCTTGGAATAAATAAAGGATATAAGATATGAATCGTTTCGACACTTTTCCACCTGGTAATTCCGTAAAATTTTAATGGACGACGTTGAATTTATATCAGGAGCAAAATAACTGCATCATTTTATGTTTTATTCACATTGAACTTGTAAGATAACTTCATCCATTTAACTATATTCATAAAAGTTTTTATTGAAACGATTTCAAGTACAGTCAAGATGCACTTTTTTTCTACTCATCAAAATGTAGCCTATAATAAATTATTATTTGCTTAGAAGAATATATCTTGATTGAATCTACGTATATCTTGATTGAATATCTGAAATTGATGCTTGCAATGGGTTGTTATTTTGAACACTAAAATCTTTTCGTCTTTAAAAAAGAATGGCTATTAAAAGATTCTTTGTTAAATAATAGTTGAACTTATACATTTTTCCTTGAATTTTTTCTCATCTGGGAATTTTGCAGATTTGTTTTTACTTTTGCAATAAATATCGTCTCGCTTTTCGAAAGATCATTTTATATTTAAGATTTTAAAGTTATTGTTTCGTTTAAAAATGAATGTTTTCTTAATACTGTAATGATTGATTGCTAAATGAATTCCTACCGAAAATCTCCTAAACTGTGACCGATAAAATCGGTCCTTTTTTGCGGAACGTCACAATGCATATTATAAAATAACATAAGCTGCTTCTTTGTTTCTTGCGGAGAATTTTCACTGCGGTTAATCAAATCACTGATCTCAAACTCTTTCCCTTGTTCCCTTCTTTTCCCTTTTTTAAAAGAATTCCTCTTTTTTCTTCAGTTTTCAATTAAATTCCTTTTTTCCCCATTTTCTTGTTTTTTTTTCGCTTAAATGAAAAGAGAATTCTTAGTTAATTCTTTTTAATTCAAAATTCTATTATCATAATTTTGGTTCAGAATTCATCTCTTTTAGTTGAAAATTCAACTGATCGAGAGTTCATCTTGTGGTAGAAAGTCATCCTCTTTGTCTGAAAGTTCAGATATTATGGTTGAAAGTTCATTATTTTCATTGAAAAGTCAACAATGTAGTATATATTACAACTCATCTCTTTTGGTTAAAAATATGACTATTTGGTGGAAAATTTCATCATTTTATTGAAAATTCAACCATTTGCTTTAAAAGACATCGTTCTGGGTTGAAAGATAATTATTTTTAATTGAAAAGTCTACTATTCCATTTTCCATTCAGAATGCATCTTTTTTGGTTGAAAATTCTACTATTTCGTGGAAATTTCATTATTTTCATGAAAATTCAAATATTTTTTTGAAAAGTCAGCTTTTTGGGTTGAAAGGTAATTCATTTTGTTTGAAAATTTTAAGATTCCATTTTATATTAAGAATTCTTCTTATTTAAAGGTCTACTATACGATTTTCGGTTCATAATTAATTTATTTTGGTTGAAAATTCTATTTGGTAGAACATTTCATCATTGTATTGAAAATACAGCTATTTTGTTGAAGATATTTTTTTTTGTAAAAAATCAACTAGTTTGTCAAACGTTCGTTTTTTTGGATTAAAATTTTATCTTTTGGTGGAAAAGTTATCTCTTCTTGGCTTGAAAATTCATCCTTCTTGGTTGAGAATTCTACTATTTGGTGGAAAATTTCATCATATTGTTGAAATTTTAACAATTTTGTTGAAAAATCATCTTTTTTGGTCGAGAATTCAACTTTTGCATTTAAAATTCATCTTTTTAAATAGATAATTCGTCCTTTCGGATTTAAAATTCATCTTTCATTCAGAAAGTCATTTTTTTGGTTAAAAATGCATCTTTCTTTGTTTCAAAATTTAATTGTCTTCTAAAAGATTAATCTTTTTGGCTTGAAAACTTAACTATTTCATTGAAAGTGCCACTGTTTTTAGTTGCAGTTGCATCTTTTTTGTTTGAAAATTCGATAATATGGTTGAACATTCTTCTGTGTAGGCTGAAATTTTAACTACTTGGTTGAAAATTCGTCTCTTTTGTTTGTAAGTTAAATTATTTGGTTGCAAATTTATCTTTCTTGGTTGAGAATAAATTTTGTAATAAAATAATAATTATTATAAACTGTTATTATAAACGTGTAAATGTCAATTTTAATCTCTGACTAGTTGCATTTTTTCAACTTTTTAATTTTATGACTGATGTGATTCTTCTAATCTAAACTTATAAGAGAATTTGTTTTTAATTCTTTTAAATGAATTCCAAACAACAACAAACATTTTTTTGTACTGTTTTTATATCTTGGTGTTTAATAAAATTTTAGCCTGAAGAGGTCAGCAAACCCATCTGACGAAACGTCGCAAAATATTTGTGGAGTTTTATTATTAACCCCAGTGATCAACAAGAAAAATAAATCTTCAAATTATTATAAACACTAAAAAGTCAATCAAGAGAAATGTAATTTTTGACCATGAAAACCAGGAAATAGCCTGGAATTTCGTTCTGGAGTTTGAGTGGCCACCCTGAATTAATTACAAGTGATTGTAGAAAATAACTACTGTTTTCCGTTTCTTCTGATTAAATTTGAAGTCAATCTAATTTGGAAAGCAGTGCCATCTCAGAAATGATAAACTTTCAGTCTGAAAGTGATTCAATTTAAATATAAAAAAGGCAGTCTAAACAGTCTCACAATGAAGAGCTTGAAAAGAAGTAGGCTGAAATCCGAATATTTTTTTAACAATTTATGTTTTGATTATTCTTCATTTGAATGATATGAGGCTAGCGAAAACATTCTAGCTGAATTGGTTTTGAGATTTGAGATATCAAAGAACATCAAACGTTGGTTTAAGAATTCTTGTTCGTATTATTTCTTTGGCCATCAAATGTATTCTTTCTAAATTGGTTTAAGATTTGAGATACCAAACTGTAAGTTGCGATCATAAAAATTTCGTTTATCTGTTCTGCATATCAATCGGGAGTCATTGCCATCTTTCTTGTTCTGGCTGATTGTGAGTGTATTCGAATATTAGCAAAGGGATCCTAGTTTGTATACTACCTGGGCATGCTGGGCAGCTCTAATGGCATGTCATCATCATGGAAGTTATTTGTTGCTTCTGGCAATTTCAGATAATTGATAATAAGAGCAACAACCCGTCAAACCGGACTGATTCACGCCCCCAAATATTCGAAGTACTTGTTGAGATATTTGAAACGAGGGTCACTGGACCCCTTGACAGTTTTTGCTTCTTTTCGTGAAGCATTTTACCTTTCGTAGTTCCAAGAAAAGTCGCACCTCCTTTCTCACATAATACCAAACAGTGTTTGTCTATGACAAAACTGACTTATTTTAATAACGGTAATGGAAAAAACTACATTTTTCGTTACTGTAACAAATTCTCAGGAATGTTCACTGTTCAGTCCATATAGATAGATTACAGAGTTCCATCGGTGCATAATTTGCATTTGAAATGTTTTGCAATTATATTTGAAAATTGTTCTGGAGGTTGAACCAATTTCAATTAATCTTAGCGAATGTCTCAACCCCAAATTCAATCCAAATCAAAAAATTTGTTTCCGAATTTTGATGAATAACGCCCGGAAATTTGTTTGAATCCACACAAAAATAAATCGATTTGTTTTTTTTTTTTGAGAAAAAAAATGACATTCCGAGGTGGCGCACAGTGGGACTAAACGCATATTTTTCTTTAAAAAAAGTCTACAGACTTCAATTTTGTCCTGATTTGCGATTTTTTTTTGTTAATTAAAGAGCGCTAAATTTCAAAGAGCACCTTGGTCATAAATTTTTGAATTTTCATTCGTTTATTTATTATATGTTTTCTCAAAGTATGAGAAAATCAACATTTTTCACATAATTATTTACACTTCATCAACGGTTTGCATATAATGAAAATCATCTTGAATCAACGCAAGAGTGCTCCCAGAATACAAATAATTTGATTATTGTATGTTTTAATCATTATGGACAAATGAAATTAACAAATAGCCAAAAATCGTAATTGTGATTGAAAAACATTTTTTCTTAGCTAAAAATGCTTTAAATTATTGTGAGAATGATTGTTAGAATATCCATAAACTATTAACAATTAGAATTGTTATGAACAATTTTTGGCACAAATTTTTAATTTGTGGTTTTTTTAATTGCAGTTCCCTTTTATCATTTGAATTGATGCAGATATTCTTAAAAATAATATATGTTTGATTATATTTGTGAAATTACAACAGCTGTTGATTTTTCAAACAAATGAAATCAATAAATATAAAACTTTGGCACTTTGGCCTGGAAAATAATTTTTTGCATCAAAACTGCTTTAAATTTTTGTGAGCGAGATTTGCAGTCACTATTTCCATATAAAATTAACAATAAGAAATTGTTTTTATTCAATTTCAAATATCACGAAATTTTCATATATTTAAAAAATATTTTAATTTTTGTCGAAAATAATTTTTCTTATTTGGAAATACTTTTAATTATTGTGAGAGTGATCGTCAGTAACAATTTTTATAGAAAATTAACAATTATAATATTTATAAACCTTTTTTGTGGAAAAGGTTGGAATTTTTCGTTATTCAATTTCGGATTTTCCTTCATCATCTGAATTGATGCAGATATTCTTGAAAATAACATAGTTTTAATTATATTTGTTAAAATAAAACAATTGCTAATCTTATAAGCAAATTAAAGAAATTCAAAGCTTCGGCATTTTAACAATTATAATTGAACCTATGTTATTTTCAAGAATAGCTGCATCAATTCAGATGACGAAGAAAAATCCGAAATTGAAAAACCAATAACTCCAACATTTTCCACAAAATTGGTTTATTAATATTATAATTGTTAATGTTCTATGGAAATTGTTACTGACGATCACTCTCACAATAATTTGAAGTATTTCCAGATAAGAAAATTTTTTTTCAAGAAACATTCCAATATTTTTTAAATATATGAAAATTTCGTGATATTTGAAATTAAATAATAATAATTGCTTATTGTCGATTTTACATAGGAATAGTGACTGCAAATCTCTCTCACAAAAATTTTAAGCAGTTTTGGTGCGAAAAATTATTTTCCAGGCCAAAGTGCCAAAGTTTTATATTTGCTCATTTAATTTGTTTGAAAAATCAACAATATTATTGTATTTTCACAAAAATAATTGAACATATATTATTTTTAATAATATCTGCGTATTTCCCATACGAAAAAAAACAACGTTTTTGTCAATTTTATTCAGAATCCTAATATTACCTGAATCGAGTTGAAACACAACATTTCTCTTCAAAATTAGCCATAGGATAAGAATGAAATATTAGTTTTCAAATACCCGCCCCATAAGTCTGTTTTATAGAGTCCCAAAGAAACCCGGTAACTGAAAAAATGGGTTTCGCGAGTTTTTGGAGATAATTATGACTTTTTTGCGTTTTCTGTAATGCAAATTGTTTCTAATACATGAAATACTACTTCATACTGATAATTATATGTTTAAATAAATTATTTACAGAATTTATTATTGTTTTTTGCAATTTTCTCTTAGAATGGAGATAGGAAGTCGCAGTTTTTTCAAAAAATTTCCACTTTTTAACCGATTCTCAATGAAGCAGAAGTTCATTAATATTAAAAAATATAATTGTTCGAACAATTTATTATTATTGATAATAATATTCTCTTAGAATAAAGCTAGAAATTTGCAGTTTTTTCTAAAATTTTCAACTTTTTGTTCACTTTTCACTTGGAGTGAGTTAAATAATCAATTAAAGTTAACAGAATTATTCGTTCAAACAATGTATTATCATGATTAATATTAATCAATTTGAATAATGTCAGAAAGTTGCGGTTTTTCCGAAATTTAAAACTATTTGTCTACTTTTCACAGGAAGTGAGTTGATAATTAATTCAATTCAACAAAAATAATTATTTAAACAAATCATAATTGTTTATAACTATCTTCTTCTTTATAAATGCAATATATTTGCGATTTCTTTTGAAATATTTAACTTTTCACCGACAATAATGAATTGTTTGAACAACTATTTTTATCAACTTGCATTAATTATCATCTTACTGAGTGAAAAGTGGGCAAAAAGTTGAAAATTTCAGAAAAACCCGCAACTATCTGGCATTAATATAGATAAAGATAGTTATTAACAATCATGATTTGTTCAAAGAATTATTTTTGCTCAACTTAAATAATGATCAGGTCCCTTCAAGTGAAAAACAGATAAATATTAAAAAATTTCAGAAAAAACCGCAACTTTCTACAATCAGGCGAAGAGAATATTATTAATAATAATAATAAATTGTTTAAAACATTATTTCCGTTAACTTGAATTAATTATTACTGGCACTGGCTTTGATCCGCAATCGGGGGCCGCCAAACGTAAGCAGACAGCGGCGTGGTACCTATTACGCAATATATGCGCGTAAGTTTCCCTTTACTGTCCCTTTGTCGCTACGCTGCTGGTGTTTCACGCATCGGTAAGCACCGCCTCTCAACCACGAGGAGCTCCACTTTCACTGCAAACCTGTACGGCCCAGCAGTTCTAGGAATTCGTAAACCGGGGGTCCTTATTTCGGAAGTTGAGCGTAATTCAACATTCTTATTATTGTTTTAAATTTTGAAAATCTTCTTATTGGGTTAGTTTGAGTTGTTTGAAAACAACCCCACTCTGTAAAATTCTTAAAATGTAATTAGTTTTCACGTATCTCTGACCGTTTTCAAGATAATTCAAAAGTAATGCAAATTACAGAAGAGAAAATATGGGAAGTCCAAAGTGGATTTATGCCAGGAAGATCATGTACGGATCAGATATTTAGCCTAAGACAGGTCGCAGAAAAAAGTTTGAGAGTAGGAAAGAAAGTCTTCTGTGCATTTATCGATCTAGAAAAAGCATTCGACACGGTAAATAGAAGTAAACTTTGGGAAGTCCTTAAAGAGTATGGAGTGAATGGAGGGCTCCTACAAGCAATAAAAACAATATATACAGGTAGTAAAGCGAGTGTAAGGGTAAATGGGAAAAAGAGTGAATGGTTCGATATTATGCAAGGCGTGAAACAAGGATGCGTTATGTCCTCGTGGCTTTTTATCATATTCATGGATAAGTGTCTTAGAACTGCCCTCTTCGACGAAAAAGGTGTAGATCTCGAAACCGTCAAGGTACGTGGGTTGGCTTTCGCGGATGACAAGATTGTTATGGCAGAATCAGTCGAAGACTTGCAAAGAATGTTGAATAAACTTAATACAAGCATGAAGAACATGGACCTCAAAATTAACGTGAATAAAACGAAAGTCATGGTGTTTGAGGGAAAAAGTGAGAAAACAATATGCAACATAGTTCTAAATGATGAAAAATTAGAACAAGTTGACAAGTACGTATATCTAGGTAGTCTATTCACTAACGACGGAAAAATAGATGGGGAATTAGATAGGCGCATAAATAAGGGTAAGCAGGTTATCGGTAGAGCAAGATCCATCCTCACAAATAAAAACATATCAAAAAAAGCTAAAATAGCCATACATAACTCTATTTTCGTACCGACTGTACTATACGGTAGCGAGACATGGACCTGTCAAGAAAAGGACAGGAGTAAAATCAACGCGATCGGCATGAAACCTCTGCGCATAATATGCGGGAAAACACTGATGGACAAAGTACGAAACGAGACAATCCTCGAAGAATGTGGTACAGGGGAGACACTAGTTGACATATGGGAAAGAAATCAGCTAAGGTGGTTCGGACATCTTGAAAGAATGAAAGATGAACGACTGACCAAGCAAGTGTATAAAGGTAAAGTAAATGGCAAAATGCCCAGAGGTAGACCGCCGAAAGAATGGTTAGAATCTGTGAATGAGACACTAATACGAAGAGACATAAGAAGCCATAGAAATACAAGAGCCTGCATGAAAAAATGCATGGACGTGAATGAAGCTAGAGTAGTATGCCAGGACAGAAATATGTGGCGACAAATAGTTTATAAACAGAGTGACAATAGAGTGAATGATGCCTGAAACAAAGACCTTGGATACTAATGGGCCCAGGTGGGGAACCATACATAATAATTTTGTGAGGCTCCTCACTTGGGGTGATCGCTAGAGAGATTGATCAGCAACCTGGGTCGGAGCAGTGTTGCGGAGTGAACGTGTAATTTATATAAATAACACGAGAACTCCAGATCAATCTAAAACATCTATACATAACACCTACATACCCATCCACCCTATACCCATATACCGATCAACCTCATACCTATATACCTATTTCACTACTTTCCAACCGAACAAGTCACGCCTACCCCGGAAGGGAAAAGGCTTAATGGTATAATGGTATATATTTTTTTAAATTTCTTAAATCTGTTTACTGCTTTAGATCAGGGTGGCTGATTGGCAGATTTCATTTAGACCTACGGTACGGAAAATGCATTCGAATGATTAGCTTATGCAGAGTGTCCGTAGATCAGGGAAAACCTGAAAATTAGACTAGAGACAAATTAGGGAATTTTGAAAATGAAACCTTGCGGCTACCCTGTTATAATATTCAACAAGTTTGTTAAAAAGACATCCTTTTGGTAGAAAATTAAATGCATATTCTGGTGTTGAAGATTCAAATCGAATCTTTCTTGGTTGAAAATTCAACTATTTTTTTGGAACTTCGTTTTTTTTGGTTTAAAAATTCATCTTTTTTTTTTGAAGAAATTTAATTTGTTTGTATGGAAATGCAACTCGACGCCTCCATTCAATATGAGTCTATGTGCTGACAGCGCCCTGTATGAGACTATTCCCCATGCTTATACACAGCGCATAGTCTCATACACGGCGCTCTCAGCACATAGACCTATATTGAATGGAGGCGTCGAACTGTTTAGTTGAAAATTGATCTTCTTTGGTTTATGATTCAACAATTTTGTTGAAAAGTCGCCTTCTTTGGTTGAATTCAACTTTTATGATTTAAAATTAAAATCTTTTTGGGTTGCAATTTCTACTATCACATTATTCTTGGAAAATTCATCTTTTTTGGTTGAAAATTAAACTAATTGGATGAAGATTGAGCTACTTTGTGGAAAAATCATTCTTTGTTGAAAATTATTTTTTTTATCTGGTAATATGATTGAAAATTCATCTACTCGCGTAAAAGTAAAACTACTTTGTTAAAACTTATTTTTTTTTTTCATTAAAGCTTCATCTCTTTAGTTAAAAAGTTAACCATTTTGTTGAAAATTCTTTTTATTTTATAACTAATTTTTTGAATTAGAAATGTAGCTTTTTCATTTTGGGTTGCAACTTAACTTTTTTCTTGAAAATTCATATTTACGGGTTGAAGATTCATAAGATAATTCGTCTTTTGGCTTATAGTTCAACAATTTTGATAAACTTTTCTTCTTTCTTGACTGAAAAATCTTCATTTGTTGTTACTTTGTCTTTTTGTTTGGAAAATTCATGATTTTAGTTAAAATTCATCTCTATTTAAACAATTGACTATTTTGATGAAAATAATTTTATACCAACAATTTAAATTTTCGATTTTTGATCGAAAATTCATCTTTTTCAGTTGAAAATTCAAACATTGGTTTGAAAGTTTATGTAGTTTTTTTAATTCCGTCTTTTTTGTTATAAAATTATTTCTCTTGGTCGAAAATTCGTCTTTTCGGGTTTAAAATTCATATAGATTGGTCGAAATTTCATCTGTTTTGGTTGAATGATCAACTATAAAATTTTTATTGACAATTCATCTTTTTAGCTTGCAAGTTCAACTATTTGATAGCAAACGTAACTGTTTTTGGTTAAACTTGAATGTTTTTTGTTTCAACATTTCACTATTTGGTTGATAATTAATCTTCGCCAGTAGAAAAATGAAGTATTTGGTTAAAAATTCCACTGTTCGGTTAAAAATTTATATATCTTGTTTAAATTTTATTTGTACAAAAATCATATTTTTTGGTCGAAAATTCAACTGTTTTGCTGAAGATTAGTCTGTTACCAATGTGTCGTTTCGGATTAAAAATTCATCTTATTTGGTAGAAATAAATGAATGAATGTGAAATTTTTCAACTTGAATCTAATTATTTATTGTTTTATTCCATGCATAAAAATTTCGACGTTAAAAATTGAAATGCTGGACATTAAATATTAATGGTACGGGTAAATGAAAAATTGGTCCGGAAAAAAACAGGGGAAGGTCAGGGAATTTTTAAAATGAAGTTTTCCGGTCACCCTGGTATGATTATGAGTAAGTTCGATTGAAAAATTGGTCGCATGTTTTGGAAATTCTAAAATACCCATGAGTAAGGTAATTTTTGAAAATATCTCTTCTTTGAAATATCTAATATAAAAGAAGACCATTTCTAAAAAATTTTAATTGAAAATTTATCAAACAATAATAATGATTTATAAAAGTGAAAAAAGACTCATTGATGATTTTTGCTTATTTTGAAGAAAACATTGAAGGGTGCTTCAGAAAAAAATGGGTTAAAATTTTTTATATAACAAAAGTTGAATAAATATTTGAATTTTCGCTTCAACTAGAGCTATTTGTTTCTAGATTAAGTTACAGTATTTTTACAAAATTACACTACAATGAAGAACAAGTATATTTTGCTCGACTTTATAAACCATTTCAAAAATTACTCAATTTTTACTGGTAGGAGAGGTGGAAGTTATTTAAATCATTTGGGGGAAACAGTTGATGGAGAAATAAATTTGAGTTAGATTGAAGGTGAATTCAATTTAATTAAAATTAATTCATGTGAACTTGCATTCCAATATAGAATGGATTCAGTCTTTAAAAAAATATTTTTATAGTTTTGAAAAAAGAATTTGGATACTTGAGAAAGTATTGGACCCACTTTTCAAGTTCTGAGTTATTTTAAACTCGTTGAAATTTTATTGAAAAGAAAGTAACGTGTGAAGGTAAAACATTATTTTCCCTCCTTAACTATTGTGGTCATAAGTTACTTTCATGTGTATTGTGTAACCGTGACGGGACATTGGCTTTTCAATAAGAACGAATTTTTGAACTTTTTTACACCTTAACATTTTTGTCTTCAAATTCCGAAAAAAATTATTTTTACCCAATTTCGCTTAAAAAGAAACTTGCTTTATTTAAAGCAAAACAACTCTAAAGTATAAATATTTAAGAATTTATTTGTACCGTTTAGAAACATTCTCAGTTTTTAAATATTCTATTCCTTTACTTTTTTTTAACCTACTTTTGTTCTTTCCATTTGACTTTGAAGAATTGCAGAAAAAAGAAATAAAAGACAATTCACAGCTAGAAACACGATTTTTGATATTTATCAAAGGCTAAAATCTAATATCTGAAAATCGCGTAGTCGTAGTATCCCGCAATGTAGGCGTCAAACTTGCTACCTATGATCACTGATCGTAGATTACATACAATGTAAATGACTTTGTAGAATTTTCAACTCGAACTCAGATAGATTGAATTACTGCAAAATGAAATTTAAATACTTAAACTCTTAAACGTTTAAATTGAAAAATATCAACCGTTCCGTATTTGAATTTCTTTTCCAAAGATTACATTTTTTAATTTTACAATAAAAGATTGTATTAAAATGACGGTTGTAAAATTTCTGGGAACAAGAAATGGTCTCTTGAAAATTAACATTTGACGACAAAAGCTCTATTTTTAGGAAAAGCCGGTTTAAAAATAAAGAAAAATGAAAACTGATAGCGGAAAGGTTAGAAATTTTTTTTTTTTTATTCATCCAGTGAAGAGGCGTAAATTTTGTGGCGCCTCAGAGACGCCACATGCTTAAAAGCATTCAGAAACTATTTTCACATTATAATTGTAGAAGGAGATAAATTATATTACGTGTTTTGAAAAGTATACAAAAAAATCTACCGCTAATACTACTGACTCTTGGGTAGGTTGAGAAATGATTTTCGCCTATTCTAAAAGCCACATGAACTAACTTTTATGTTTTATTTTTTTGTGCACAGAAAATGGGGTTTACCGTAAACGATAGTACATAACCTTAAAATTAACATAGTGTATACAGTTCGGGGAAAAATCGTGAACAATTCTGCCGGAGACAAACTTTTGCTTCCGACAAATGACAGGGATTGATCCGCAACAATCTCTTCCCCTCTTCAAAAAATACAAATGTTTTTAAATGAAAGACTGCTTAAAATGATGTGTTAAAAAAAAAATTTTCATGAAATGACTTTCTTTCCATTTTAAAGAGACTGAAATTTTGATTCCGACACAAAATGGATTTTATGTAACGCACGCACGAAATGTTCGCTTTTCGAAGCATGCATTGCGTGCGGTAAGTGACCAATTCCAAAACCGTGTTAAAAAAACAATTATAAAGGGACTTTTTCTAGCTGCTGCGCGTGCGCGATTCAAACCAAATAACTTTTTCATGTTGCTGCGCTTGCGCATTTCGACTCAGAATTACTTTCCAGGATTGCTGGAATCATAACCTGATATTATTATGATTTGACGCTTGAGATACTGATTGTGAGTAGTGAATAGTGATTGGACAAACTCGAAGTGATAAGTTACCATTAAGAACTGATGAATTACAATAAATTACCGAAAAATTTCTAAAACTTGGGAAATTTTTAGATACCTGAAAACGATAATTTAGCAATTTTCCATACATTTTCGGAAATTTAGCAATTTTCCATTTTCCGGAAATTTTTTGTTTTCTTCCAAAAAGCATTAAATAATTTCAACTTCTGCAAATTTACAAATTGACTGAAAATTTCCAGAAATTTTCGGTAATTTTACCATAAATTTCCGATAAATTTGTTTTCATTGTTTCTCAAATCGAAAATTTCCTGCATTTGTAACAAAAAATATCGTGTGCGATAGGTGCTGGAAGTAGACAGTTGCAACTCTTGTGAAGTTTACAGTACTTTCCAGCAGCTCATCTCAGCCTCAGGGTCGTTTCCGGCTTGTCTTGGGCTTGTTTACAGCTCGCCTTCGGCTCGCTTCCGACTTGGCTACAACTCTCCTTCGATTCGCCTCTGGCTCGTACAGCCAACTTCACACTTGAGTGGAACTACCTTACTTTCCGTACTTGTAGCACAATATACTATTTTCAATCCAAGCCGAAGGTAATAGAAAGTTAAAAATAATCTAAGCAGGTCAGTTTTGTTTTCAATTTCGTTAAATTTTGGCGTAAATCATCCGTATATGAATACTTTTCAAGAGCGTAAACAACATGAAAGCAATTAGTCATTTTTTCGTCTAGTTTTTTCCAAGTACAATCTAGAGGCTGTTAGCAATTGCGCTTCAGAGAGCTATTTCAGACAAATATCTGATTGTTTAAGGGTGTTGGTTAAATCTGACTTGGAATTTTTTTATAGGTACGCCACTGACTGAATATATATTTTTTCCAAGTACTTGAGAACGAAAGAAAGAAAACTTGTCCAATACCCGGGGTTTTGCGAGATCCTCGGATCAATAAAATTAAGAGGATTGAAGCCTTTTACTGAGGCAATCATTATTTGTACAGAAATTATAAATTTCTCGAGAGAGAGAAATCTGCGGGTAGCAGAAGACAGAATTTGAACGGAGAGAACTGTTCGGAAATTCATTTTTTTACTCACAATTCTGACATCGCAGAAGCATTTTCAAACGTCATCACATATCCGAAGACCAGACCCACAACTTGATGATGGCGAACCTTAATTTTGCGAAATACGTCGCTAAATGGAGAAAAAAGCGTACAAAATTGAGATTTTCTGTGTATGTGAAGACCATAAGACTGTAGTTGTAAGCAGCGAAGCAAACACATCATGCAGCCTAGCTGTCAAATTCGTGCTCCGATGCTCTGAAATCCGAACCACACATTGATCGACCGCTAGTCCAGGCTTCGAGTCTCAGCCAAAAATATGGCAGTTTCCAATTGAGGAATGAAAATAAAAAATACGAATGAAATTGACTACAAAATATTAAAATAGTTTTTACAGGCAGCATCAGCAAATGCACCAGTTTTATAGATGAACAAATTTATGATTGTACGTAAATTTGTAAATTTACCCAGTTTGAAATTATGACTTTGAAATTATCGTGCCCCGATTTCGGGAGTAGCAATGTGTGGTTCAGACTTCAGAGCATCAAAGGACGAATTTGACAGCTGGTCTGCATGCCGAGTTTTCTTTGCTGCTTACAACTACAGTCTTATGGTCTTCGCATACACAGGACATCTCAATTTTGTACGCTTTTTTCTCCATTTCACGACGTATTTCACAAAACTGAGGTTCACCATGATCAAGTTGTGGGTCTTCGGATATGTGATGACGTTTGAAAATAACAATAACAATAACAATTACAGAACATAAGGGTCACACTGTTCTGTAACGCCATTATTGTATGTATACGTAAAAGTTCTGGAATTCTGTTATGTAACTAATATAGAACAGAGTGATGGAACTGTTGTGCCACTAGAATGTCACACGTGTTCCAAGAACGGAACATGAAGGTCACATTGTTCTGTAACGCTGTTACTGTAAGGATATGTAATAGTTCTAGAATTCTGTGATGTAACGAATATAGAACAGAGCGATAGCACTATAATGTCACTAGAATGTCACACGTGTTTCAAGAACGGAACATAAAGGTCACGTTGTTCTGTAACGCTGTTACTGTAAGGATATGTAACAGTTAAAGAATTCTGTGATGTAACTAATATAGAACAGAGTGATTGAACTGTTATATGTCTCTAGAATGTCACAGGTGTTTCAAGAACGGAACATGAAGGTCACATTGTTCTGTAACGCTGTTACTGTAAGGATATGGAACAGTTATAGAATTCTTTGATGTAACTAATATAGAACAGAGCGATAGAACTGTTATGTCACGAGAATGTCACACGTGTTCCAAGAAAGGAACATAAAGGTCAAGTTGTTCTGTAACGCTGTTACTGTAAGGATATGTAATAGTTCTAGAATTCTGTGATGTAACGAATATAGAACAGCGCGATAGAACTATAATGTCACTAGAATGTCACACGTGTTCCAAGAACAGAACATAAAGGTCACGTTGTTCTGTAACGCTGTTACTGTAAGGATCTGTAACAGTTCTAGAAGTCTGTGATGTAACTGATATAGAACAGAGTGATGGAACTGTTATGTCACTTGAATATCACATATGTTCCAAGAACGGAACATAAAAGTCACATTGTTCTGTAACGCTGTTACTGTGAGGATACGTAACAGTTCTAGAATTCTGTGATGTAACTAATACATAACAGAGTGATGGATCTGTTATGTCACTAGAAGTTCACGCGTGTTCCAAGAACGGAACATAAAGGTCACATTTTTCTGTAACGATCTTAGATCAGAGTTATGCCGACGGTCCACAGTGGGATGAAATCAAAAAACGACGTTCAAAATAACTTGTAGCTGGCAATTCTTAAACGATTTTGGATTTTTTTCTTAGAAAAATCCAGCATTAAATTCTGGAGAGATTTATCTGGCCTGATTTTTAAATCTTTTTTTTTTGTTTAAACTTTTATGTTGATGCAAAGAGTGAAGAAAAAGTAGATTTTTTCGTTTCTTTTGTTTATCTTCGTTAAATTTTTTTTCCATTATCAGCATTGCCAGACCTTATGCACGGAGGTAGTTGTCAGCAAAAAAAAATTATGACATTGTAAAGTCAATTGTTATAAACAATTTAACTTACCAAATAGTCTACACTATGGATTCTTCATTTGCAAAGTAAATTTTGGTGTTAAAATTACTTGCTTTGTCCAAAAAAATAATACCCGATCATAAAAATTTGACAACCAATATTCTTTATGAATTTTATAAACAACTCATATAAAGAAATGCCCAGCGTGGACATTTAAAGGCCGACAGAAATAGCTTTTTTTCTTAAATTTCCTTAAATTATGTCGCCGGTGATGTGCAGTGATGGAAAATTATCATCCGATATTTCCTATTAATTTTATAAACAAATTATATAAACGAAGGGCAGGTGTGGCCACAATTGAGTGAAAGCTTTCTGATAGTATTCTAGATCCTGAAGCTCTCGAGCTCCTTATTTCAGATTAGAGACTTAGGAATTAAAACTTGATCGCGACTAATCAATGGAATCTTAAGAAATTTACAAAGGATTATGATACACAGCAAGTGTATGCTTATTGTTGTTGTGCATATTTCCATCTTCAACAATTCCTAAGAAAACTATATTACGAAAATTGAGAAATAACAATTACCAAACAATTACATCACTGGCTACATACTTCGAGGCTAGTTGCAAAAAACGAATGTTTTCTGCCTTTAAACATCCACGATAGGTATTGGTTTATATAATTCGTTCACAAAATCAGAAAAAATATTGGATAATAATTTTTTATCATCAAACCTCACTGGTGACATCATTTAAGAAACATTAGGAAAAAATGTCTTTCTGCCTTTAAATGTCCACGCTAGGCATTTGTTTATATAAATTGTTTATAAAATTATTAAAAAATACCGGATGATAATTTTCCATTAGTAAATATCACTGGCGACATAATTTTAAGAAAATTAAGAGAAAAAACGGTTTCTTTCAGCCTTTAAATGTCCACACTAGGCATTTGTTCATATGATTTGTTAATAAAATTAATAAAAAGCATTGGAAGATAATTGTCCAAAATTAAACATCACTGGCGAACTAATTTGAGGAAAATTAGAAGAAAACACGATTTTTTTCTGCCTTTAAATGTCAACACTTGGTATTTGTTTATATGATTTGTTTATAAAATGGATAAAGAATATCAGATGATAATTTTTCATCATTAAATATCACTGGCGATATAATTTGAAGAAAATTGAGAGAAAAAACTATTGTGTTATTCAAAATATCAACTAAGTGCAGCAATAATACAAAAAACATTTTTTTGTTACATATCCTTGTAACATTGTTATTGAATTGTGACGGAACGATCACGGAACAAATTAACATCGTAACAATGTTACATATGTGTTACGGCATTATTACAGAACAATTTTCCTCTGTAACCCTGTTCCTAAATTGTTCTAAAAATCCTTTTTGAAATATAACGCTGTTCCAGAATTGTTACAGAACGATTACAAAACAAATTACATCGTTACACTGTTACATATGTGTTACGGCACTATTACAGAACAATGTTTCTTTGTAACCCTGTTCCCAAATTGTTCTAGTAATACTTTTTGAAATATAAGGCTGTTCCAGAATAGTTACAGAACAAATTTACATTGTAACGCTGTTACATATGTGTTACGGCATTATTACAGAACAATGTTCCTCTGTAACCCTGTTCCTAACTGATTCTAAAAATCCTTTTTGAAATGTAACGCGGTTCCAGAATTGTTACAGAACGATTACAGAACAAATTTACACTGTAACACTGTTACGTATGTGCTACGGCACTATTTCAGAACATGGTTATTCTGTAACACTATTCCTAAATAATTGTTCTAAATATATTTTTTTACATATAACGCTGTTCCAGAATTGTTACAGATCTCTGACAGAACATGGTTCTGTAACAGCGTTATAGAACTGCTACATCCATTTGGGGACGACATTACTCAGACCATGGTCTAAGTATGTTCTTAACCTGTTACAGAACCTGTTCTTTTCCGTTCTAGAACTGTTACATCACAGTTATATAACAGTGTCGCTGGGAATGCTGTCTTCTGCTATCCGCAGATTTCTCCCTTTCGAAAAACTTATAATTTCTGTAAAAATAAGGATTGCCTCAGCAAATACTTGGGAAAAAATATACATATATATTTAGTCAGTGTTGTACCTTTGAAAAAAAATCCAAGTCGGATTTAACCAACAACCTTAATAATCGAAATAATAGGGGACGCCTTCCAGGCGGGAATACGTCGAACATTCGGAAATTACAGAGGCTCTCCGTTGTGAAAATTGAATCTCATACCCTCCATAGCTTTGTAGTTTTTAGATTCTTTGAAATCCTTGAGAATATTTTTAAATCTCTTTAAAACCGATTGAATCCTTTAAAATTAGTTGAAATTTTGGAACATCCCATTAAATACTTTTAAAAGCCTACTTCAAATAAATAAAATCATTCCTTTGTAGTTTATCTAGTTTTGGAATTAATTTTTTCAGTCTTCTAACATTATTTATTCCTATACTGTTGATCTTATAGTGATTTCGTGTAATAACTTCTTTAGAATCGTGAACAAATTAAAAGAAATTCATTATAGAAAAATCATTACAGACCAATACTGAATTTCCTATATTTTTCCGTAACGGAGGATTGGAAGGGATTATGAAGGATTGCAAACGATGGCAGAGGATTCTAAAGTATTGCATGAGATTGCAAAATTTGTCACGGGAGTTTCCAGGGGATTGCATGAGATTGCAGGCCGTACATGGGATTGTATGAAATTTTAAAAAGATCGTTCGAGATTTTATAGAGATTGCATGGGATTGCACGAGATTACATAAGATTGCAGAGCAAGTGTACACCAGATTGCAGAAATAATTCACTTCTCGATGTATACTTTCACTAAAAAGTAGTAACTCTTAATATACTCTTTATTTTCAAGTATGGAGAAGTATAGTACTGCTGAGAAGTTTAGAAAGCATCAGATAATATATGAAACTTGCTTACCTGTCAGATCTAAGAAAAATAATTGTTCTACATTCTGGTATATGCCCTTAACCGAGAGCCCCTGAATTTTCCAGTTCAATGCGTTGCCGCCCGTCAGGAGCGCCGTATTATATCTTTGATTGCTAAACAAACATACACAAATTTTTTCTGAAAAATCGATTTAAAGCGTGCCTGCTAATAGATTTTAGGTTAGGTACTGACTTGTATTACTGAATAATCCGCAAAACTAACTGGTCAGGTAAAGCCCTGGGGCTAGTTTCACGGAAGTTTTTGTAATATTGGCTCTAAACGATCTGGAAATGAGTTGGTCATACGAAAAATTTCGTAATTTGGTATTTTCACTTCAACCTTCAGCTAACTTCACTTCGTTGAGTGCTGAGGGTAAAACAATGGATCAAATGCATGGGACAAAACTTTATTTTTGTAAAATCTTCGTATTGAATAATAATTATCACGATTTTATTATTTCATTGAATAGTTCTTAAAAAATAAAAACTATTTTCCAAATAGACTTATATAGAAAAAATTAGTTTTCACGAAGATATTAATAAAATAGGGCAAAAATGGAGCGAATTCCATGCATTTGACCCATTGTTTTCCCCTCAGCAGTTAACGAAGTGAAGTTAGCTGATTATGAAGTGAAAATACCTAATAGTAGACAGTTCATTTAGATCACTTATAAAAAAAACTATACGAAAATTATAATCCATTTGGCCTGAATCTTACAGTGCTCATTGTTCCTATGTTGCTCAAGCCCCTTAAGGATGTTCGAGGTGTATACTGTACAGTCAAGCTCAAAATTACTTAATCTTCAACTTGATTCATAAAATCGAGAAAAAAGGCCCACTGATAATCTTAAAGAATTTGAGTAAAGAAATCAAAACGTATTTTAAAAAAGTGTTGAGTCATAATGTTTTCTTTGTAAATATTTATATTTACATATTTGTGTTTTTCATTTCATTTTCGACATAAGTCGTCATTTTCACATATTCTAATTAACAATAGCTTATTTTATTCCCTACGAGATTCTTTACAATTTTATTCGCTACAGTTCTATTCGATAAATATATTTTTCTCTTTACGTACAAAACATCCAATTCGTAAACTACATTCCTGACAAGAAATTATTTGATATTTTACGGAATCAATAAATCCACTGTTGAGTGGCATTATTGTGTGCTGAAGCGTTCGGTTTAATCATTTTGGAACCCTAAAACCAAATCCACCAATAACTATTTTGAAATTATATTCGTAACGTTTTTGTGGAAATAATTTGATTTGGAAATTATATGTAAAATTATTCTTAGTTATTCATTTTGCGAATAAGATAATTTCGAAAATCATATTCAATAAAATCGTAAAAAATTGAAAGACTAAATAAATCAATTATAACTGGCACACCTCAAAAAATTACGTACTTGGCAAATGGGGTCCTTTGTACCCCAGTTAGAAACACATCCAATAATTCCGAAAGTTATTAAAATTTCGATCTGCAAATTTTTTAAATATATTTCAAACCTCTCTTTATTGGCATGCCTCATAATTGCAGGATTTTCATTTTTTAATAGCGAAACAAAGTATTGAAAAAACAAAGTTTATCGATTTTTCACGGAACCTTGAAAAAGGTCTGGGATATTTTAGACCCCCGGTGCCACTTACAGGTTGATGAATAAAATAAGCTGTTGTGAACTAAAATTGAATGAAAATTACGACTTTTGTCTAAAATGAATGGAAAGACACAAATATGAAAATAACCATAATTAAATCAACAATTATGACCTAAAATTTTTTTTAAATTATTGACGCTTAGGGTTGGTTCTATTATAAAATGCACTGAAATAATAAAGTGGCCTTTTTTGATTCCAAGTTAAAGAATGAGTACTTTTGAGCTTTACTGTGTGAGTTTTATAAAATTCTTACGATTTCTCTCTAAAACGGACGCCTTATGATATTATTTTAATTATAACTTGTTTTGGTGTACTCGAAAATTATGTTATTATAGTGTCTTGAGGTCATGTAATACTTGTGTCTTACGAATTCTACCATACTGACATTTTTTTTGCAACCGGTTATGTTTACACGAATTGAGATATCGAGTTTTCCATTTGGTAAATAAAATAAAACGCACTAAGAAACGTTTCGTATACTGCTAAATGTTTGGAATTGCAAAACAAAATTACAAAAACTAAAAAAAAATCTGATACCTTCTCTGATGAGAATATAAAAATCGTTTTAATTCCAAGAAATTAGGAGTATAAAAACGTTCTTTAGTGCTTCTTATTCAATTTCCCAAATGGGACACTCGATATCTGAATTTGGTATTTCAGGTTTAGTGGAGGAAACCCAGGATTTTTAGTTTTTCAATAACTTTGAAAAAAAATGATTTTCCACGATAACCAAAATAGATCAATTTTCATACAAGAAGAATCATTTTCTACCAAAAAAGATGAATTTTCAACCAATTAGTTCAATTTCCAACTAGAAAAGGAAAAATTTTCAAGTAACAAAAAAGCGAATTCTTATTCAAATTGTTAAGTTTTCATCTGTAGCAATGAATTTGCAACTAAAAAAAAAATGAATTTTCAACCAAAAATGGAAATTTAAAAATTTCAGATAAAAAATGGAATTTTCAACAAAATAGATCAATTTTCAACAAAAGAAGTGAAGTTACAACTAAAAAGATACATTTTTCACAAAAAATGGAACAGTTAAATTTTCAGTTGAAAAAATACTTTTTAATCGAACAAAATGGAATTTCCAACAAAATAGTTAAATTTACACCCCAAGAAATGAACTTACAGAGAAAAATAATAATATTCAACCAAAATCGACGAATTTTTAACAAAAGATATGAATATGTAACTAAAAAAGATAAAGTTTAAAAAAAAATGGAATAGTTTAATTTTCATTATGAAAATAATTTTCAACCGAAAAAAGACTAAGTTTCAATAAAATATTTAAATTTTCGACTAAAAAAATAAAATTATTCCGACTAAACAAACAAATTTCATACCAAAAATACGAATTTGCAATAAAAAAAATTAATTTGCAACAAAAAGAACGAATGTTTTCCAAAATAGTTAAATTTTCAACCAAAATTTGTATAGTTAGAAAATTAATTTAAAAAATCAACAAAATCGGTAAATATTCAGTTAAAATAATTATTTTGGACTAAAAAAAAAAGTTTCAATGAAATAGGTCAATTTTTACAGAAATAAATGAATTTTCAACTGAAAAATATAAATTTTCAAACAAATGCAATAGTTAAATATTTAGTTACAAAAAGAATGATTTCAAATGAAAAAATAATTTCCCACAAAATCGTTAAACTTTCAACCATTTCCAAACAAGAAGAATAATATTCTACAAAAAAGACGAATTTCCAACAAAATTTATGAAGTTCCAGTCATTTAGAACTGAAAAAGATAAATTTTTAACCAAGAATGGAATGGTTTAATTTTCACTCAACAAAATAATTTTTAACATTTTCTTACCTAGAATTTTGTGTTTAAATACTGATATTTCGGTACATTTTTCTTCTACTGCAAAGTCTGTTATATTCAACAAAAATACATGAAATTACATATATTAATATATGCTGCAGTTTTCAGTTTACAAAATTAATTTAAGACCAAAAGTTCATCAAAATAGTTACATTTTTAGACAAAGAAATTTATAACAAAAAGAGACGAATTTTTAACCGAGTCGTTGATTTTTCAACTACGAACGATTAATTTACATGAACAAACAAAAAACAAGTTTTCGCCAAAGTATTTGAATTATCAACGAAAACAAAATTAATTTTTAATCAAAAAAATTAATTTTCAACTACAAAAAAAAATACATTTTCAACTGAATATTTTAGTAGGTATATACTCAAGTTTTCGATTACAATTTTTTTTAGCAAAACAGATGTATTTTTAAACAAGACAAATAATTTCCTACCAAAAAATATGAATTTTCAACTGGAAAAGATAAATTTTCAAGTAAAAGAAAAAAAAATTTTGAACAAATCAGTTAAATTTTCAAACAAAGAAATCATAATTCAACCAAAAAGAATAATTTCCAACCAAATGGTTGATTTTTTAACTGAAGAAGATCAATTCTCATTAAAAAATAGAATAGTTAAATTTTCCTTCAATTAATTTTCGAAAAAAAAACTACCTCAACGAATTGAAGTTAGCTGGTGGTTGAAGTGAAAATACCTAATTACTTGGACCTCAACGTACAGACATCTTGAGAGCTGACGTTACAACTTGAAATACCTCATTCATGAGGATGTAAGTTTTGGCAAAATTGGAAAGTAAATTTATTTGAAAATGAAATTTTCAGTCGTTGTATTGTTTACACAATTATTCCACACTACCTTCTTCTCAAGGCGTTCACACACGGTCATGTTCTGATCGTTTATTTATTTTTTTGTTCACGCAACACCACCCTTTGCATTTGCATGTTGCATTTGATTTCCTATCATTAATCAGCCTTGCAGTAATACTCGTTACCAGCATGTAATGTTACTAATACTCGTCATTTATCGGCCGTATCGGCGTCGTCGACTTCTTTTTACGTGCATTTAATTATGACAATAAAGGATTGAACGATATAATAGAATGTGAAACAAAGAAAGTACGAAACGACGATTACTATTTATCGCTTTGGCATTTATGTCCCTGTTGTAAAATGTTGCTGTAAAGTTACACAATAAATTATGAGTATTGAGTACCTATAGTAAAGATTTTATTGTAAGTCGTGGGTCTTTGACAATTTTGGAAGTCTCACATAAGCTGTTAGTAACCTATGCAAATTAATTGTAAATTGCGTTGTTTAGAATGGTAGCAATGTTTATTTGATAGAATGTAATATTAATTCACTAAATGAACTATTAGAATAATAATATATTGAATTTTGGACTACCGTATACATATTTTCGTCGGTAAACAAATTTTATTACGGGATCGATCTAGGAAAACATCTGGGAAATCGTTTTCAAACTTGGGAGGCCTAATATCTACAAAAGTTCGAAATTATAACGTTCCCGATCAAATAATTTCTATCTTAATAGGTATTATAAATAAAGGGAAATTCTACCTTAAGCCTTCCAAAACCGTTGAATTAAAAATAATTATTCACATTTCAA
This sequence comes from Andricus quercusramuli, assembly GCA_932178445.1. Taxonomy (NCBI): domain Eukaryota; kingdom Metazoa; phylum Arthropoda; class Insecta; order Hymenoptera; family Cynipidae; genus Andricus; species Andricus quercusramuli. Next base: position 630,482 of record CAKNXH010000050.1, on the reverse strand, counting down.
TATTCAATTGCTTGGTTTGAATTTAAACTCTTTCGTTTTTGTACTTACATTCTAGGACTCGAAAATAAAAGTGTTAATAGATAAACAATTATACATTTAAATGTTTAACAATTTCTCGGTTTCAAATCTGCATTGCTTAAAATTATAGAATATATTGAAGCTCTACGAATTGAACAATTTTCTTTTGTATTTCTAAATTTGGCACTTTGAAAAGATATACGAATTTCAAACTCAAAACCTTCAAAAATTCGCAGCATATGACATTCTACGTTTTAAAATTCAGAGCTTCTGAATCCCTATATAATGAGAAAGTTTTAAATTTACATTGTCAAAAAATGAAACTTTGAAAATTGAATGAAAGTTTCAAAATGGAAACTTTGAAAATGTTCATGCGGAAGCGAAGTTGACTACAAAATTGATCAAGTTGATTTATAGCCTAGAAAATTCACGAAAATAATCCCCTGAAGAATTGTGTTGCTGAGAAACTAGGCGATATCACTAAACCCCACCCTTAATGATAAACGATTTTTTGAAATTTCGAAAAATTCAAAGTCTATATCTTCCAAATAAAAAAATTACATTCCAATGGAATATAAATTCAAATATCGCGTCAGTGTCTAAAAGATATATATTTTTAATTCTATGAAAAACTTTAATTAAAATTTTCACTTGAAGGGCTTAAAATTGTGCAATTTAAAATTGGAACATCGTAATGCATCCGGTTTTGTTTTTACATCACTAAAATTATTAACAATGCTCGTTCGAAAAAACTTTGAATATTTGAGCTCTATGTGCCGAATGTCGAGAGTCTTTATTGTTTTGAATCGCTTTAAGAAGGTAGCTGTAATTTTTTTTATTTATGATACAGCAGGACTTATGTTGCCTACGGCTTGTTGGAATAACTAATATATTTTTTTGCATATGTCACACATCATCTCTGAAATTCACTGATTTAGAGCGGTTATTAACGGTTGGTCAGGATCGAAAAACCTGCTTTGCGGTGGGTGACCCATTAGGCTCGAATTCGTTACCCGCATTATTCCGTTAATCGATACGAATCAGAAAAATAGCCACGCTTGGTAATACCTAATATGTCTGTGCAAGTGTTAGTTACATGAGATTGACGTCAAATTTATTGACAAAGCAGCTATTCGCTGAAATAGAGAAAAATTTAAATCGATTTTTCAAGAAACGGTATGGTAGATTAGTTTCATAAAAAATTGAGGTTAATTCCCTGGATGATTTATGATCGGATAAAAACTTGAATTTTGCACACATTTTAAATTTAGATTCTGTTAGGAACCTACACCTCAATATCAAATCATCCACAATAACCAAACAATTTTTTTGCATATCTTGATATTTTATTATAATGGATCCAATGTATATTTTTTAGCAGTAGAGATAATGTTCCTTCAATTAAGGATTAATTATAACATTATCGTAATTTAGGAGGACTTTGAACCAGATCTGTTGCAGCTGTAATAGTCAGAGATTATTTATCTATTTAGGTGCGTATTTATTTCTCCTTGCGTTGATTTCTACTTTACTGCTTTTTTCTTTTTTGTTTATTTTTCTTTTTGGCGATAGAAACTGGTTTTCTGAATGCGGGGTTGATAGTTAATTCACAAAGGATCGGCGGGATTTAATGGCAAAGAACCACTGTGCAACGCATTGAAATAAAAGGGATTCGAGGAGAGGAACTGGATTTCTTGTCTGTATTATTATACCTTTGTTGGTACTTACTGGGCAATGTTCTCTTCTATTGCATTTCTTGCAGTTAGTCTTCCAGTGCATTTAATTGGCAACAGTTTTTTCCCTAAATTAAGGTTTTGTTTTTCTTTAACAGTAACAGTTTCATTCAAAGAAGTAGAGTATTTTGTCTACAAAAAAAGTTATTAGGTAAGCAAGGATGTGGTTCCAAATTTGTACGTTAAAGAAACTGATTTTGTTGATGATTTTTTTCTAATGCATTCATATTTAGTCATATTGTATCGTCAACTAGTCGAAAAAGTAGTCCTTGGGATTCTGAAAAAGGGTCATTAATTGGGAATGAATAGATATGCAGTTTGGTTACCCACGCTCGAAAAAAAGTGGAAAAAAATGTGGTCTTGCAGAGTTTCTAAATTTTCTGGAGTTTCAATTTTCGTACATTCCTGGAGGTCAGAAAAGTCTTCCTAAATTTTTCATGAGAAAGACTTAGCTGATAAATAAGAAGTGCCACTTATGAATTAGGAAAGATTTTGAAATTCACTTCCTATATCAAATCAAAAAGAATAATAAGGACAGCTTTTTCAGAGATGAGTACTTTGATTTTATTACTATTATTTTTGAGGAGAAATGAGATGATTTCTAATATTTTAACTAAAATGAATTTTAGATTTGAAAGAACTATTTTTCGAAAATTTTAATTGTTCGGATAAAGGTTCGTCGTTGAGAACCATTTTGAAATTTACTTCTGGCGTAACTAGAGTCAGGCCGGAGATGAGCAGATTAGAATATATGAAAATTGGGAAATTTTTCCTTTTATTGCTAATCTGCTGAAGACTGGTGCCCTTCTCAGTATATAACAGAAGCCAACCATGACTCTTCTGGTTCTAGTTCTGCTCCTATACTCCCCTCCATTGACCAAAGTTTGGTGGGACTGACATTATAACTAGAGTGAAGAACTTTGGAATTGAAATAAATGAAGAAATAAAAAATTGAACTAAATTTTCTGAATTTTCAAACAAAATTTTCATTTAATTTTATGAATTTGAATTTCGAAATTTAAAGTAATTTAAAATAAAAAAACATTTTTTTCACTTCAAATAAAAGTATATTGTTTAAAGTTAATTTTTTTTTCTTATCATCCATTAACATGTGTATCGTGACAGTGACTATAAAAATTGGTGTTGTGCCCTTATGAGACTTCTGAAGGATTAATAAAATTATTTAAAAAAATTATTTTCCCCTTTCACAATGAAATATGGGACGATAACAGCAGAAGGATAAGTCTTTTTTCTTCTTTATTGTTTCATACTTGTGTAAAACTGAATTTTCTTAGAAATTGTAACATTTCATCATGAATTTAGCGGAAAATGACAGATTGTGGGGCTCAGGGATTGATATGAATGACAGTCCTGTAAAAAAGATTAAATCTTTCTACGCGTCGAGTAGAAAAATAAATCAAACTGAATCTCAGAAAACCTTTCTCACTAAATGCAAAAATCATGGAGTTTTCCCCAAAAAAATTTTTGATTTACAAAACAGATTAGATTTTGAATTCATAAACATCAAAAACAGAGAAAAATTTCATGAAACCACAAATAAGTTCCAAAGATCAATTTTAAATTTGGTTATTAGTGACTGCCACCCAAGAATTCATAATTTAAATGGAAAAATTAAAATTACTCTTGACAAATAAATTGAACAGGTACCACCTTATGTCATTCAAGAGTGTATTATTAAAGACAATGAATTAAACCAGAGAATTAATCAAAATAATAAAAAAATTGATATTCAAAAATTAAATATAAAAATTTATCGTGCGCTTTCACGTGAAAAATCGGACCCATGATTTCTGAATCTTTCGAGGATTGATATACCTTTTCAAGTTACCAACATTTTGAGATTAGGAGAAGGGTTCAGTAACAAATTTGGGGAAAAAAGTTTGTCCCATTGCTAGAAGTTGTGAAAGATGTAGAGATAAATATTCACAAAATTCCAAGTAATAAATTGCAAGAATTCAGATCAAAACTATCAGGATTATCTAGTGATTTTGTTGCAAATAACAAAGTATTATCAATTATTGACAAAGAATTAAATGAAGGATATAAGCTAACGAATGAATTTTTAAAGAAAAATCCTGATCTCCTGATAACATGTGCAGATAAGGGTAATATTACAATTGCAATTTTGAAAAGTTATTAGAACAAAAAAATGATGACAATTCTTGACGACAAAAATAGTTTTGAAATAATAGAAAACAACCCTCTCAAAAAATTACAAAAATCTACTTTTAATATTTTAAATAAATTCAGATCGAGTGGATATCTTGGGAACGTGAATAAAAGTGATATAGATACTGTAAATTCAGTTCTTTCCTTATCTTATGGTCTCACCAAAGCACACAAAGTTGATTATCCACTAAGATCTGTAATATCAACAATAGGTTCTCCAACAAGAAAATTAGAAGAATTACTTAGTAACATAATTAAAAAATCAATCACAATTTCAGAAAACTCCGTTAAAAATAGTACAGTTTTTCTTGAACTCATTGAAGGATTCCTCATGATTACATACTAGCTTCTTTCGATGTAGTTGCTATGTTGCCGAACATTCCTTTAGATAAAGTTGAAGAATCGATCGAAAAAAGATGGGATTGCATAAAGCAATACACTAAAATTCCATTTAAAAAGTTTATCAAAGCAGTCGATTTTGTCTTTCATTCGATCTATTTTCAATTTGATGGCAAATTCTATAAACAAAAATTTGGAACACCAATAGGATCTGTTCTCTCACCTATTTTAGCAGAAATTGTCATGGAAGATTTAGAAAATACAGTTTTTAACAAAATGGAAAATTTAATTAATGACAAATTAGAAAAAGTAGGATTTAAATGCCTTTTCTATGCGAGATACGTCGATGATTCTGTTCTTTGTGTAGAAGCTAGTAAGATCAATATACTTTTAGATTCCTTTAATGGTATACATCCTTCAGAAATAGAAAAAGAAAATAAGCTTAATTTTCTAGATTTAACTCTGATTAAAACAGATGATGGCAGAATCATAAAGGATTGGTACAGAAAACTTTCATTTTCAGGACGAACTTTGAGCTTTCTGTCAAATCATCCAGTACAAATGAAAATTGCAATTATCAAAAATATGGTGAATAGGGCTATAAAATTATCAAATCAAAGTTTCCACGAAAAAAATCTTGAAATTTGTAAACAGATCCTTTTTTGAACCATTATCCACCCTTGTTAATTGAAAAACACATAAACAACAGAATCCATCAGATTAATCAGAAAGAGAACAATGTAATTAACACAGAGACAAGATTATAATTATTATTATACCATTAAGCCTTTTCCCTTCCGGGGTAGGCGTGACTTGCTCGGTTGGAAAGTAGTGAAATAGGTATCATTCTTTCAAGATGTCCGAACCACCTTAGCTGATTTCTTTCCCATATGTCAACTAGTGTCTCCCCTGTACCACATTCTTTGAGGATTGTCTCGTTTCGTACTTTGTCCATCAGTGTTTTCCCGCATATTATGCGCAGAGGTTTCATGCCGATCACATTGATTTTACTCCTGTCCTTTTCTTGACAGGTCCATTTCTCGCTACCGTATAGTACAGTCGGTACGAAAATAGAGTTATGTATGGCCATTTTAGCTTTTTTTGACATGTTTTTATTTGTGAGGATGGACCCTGCTCTACCGATAACCTGCTTACCCTTATTTATGCGCCTATCTAATTCCCCATCTATTTTTCCGTCGTTAGTGAATAGACTACCTAGATATACGTACTTGTCAACTTGTTCTAATTTCTCATCATTTAGGACTATGTTGCATATTGTTTTCTCACTTTTTCCCTCAAACACCATGACTTTCGTTTTATTCACGTTAATTTTGAGGTCCATGTTCTTCATGCTTGTATTAAGTTTATTCAACATTCTTTGCAAGTCTTCGACTGATTCTGCCATAACAATCTTGTCATCCGCGAAAGCCAACCCACGTACCTTGACAGTTTCAAGATCTACACCTTTTTCGTCGAAGAGGGCAGTTCTAAGACACTTATTCATGAATATGATAAATAGCCACGAGGAAATAACGCATCCTTGTTTCACGCCTTGCATAATATCGAACCATTCACTCTTTTTTCCATTTACCCTTACACTCGCTTTACTACCTGTATATATTGTTTTTATTGCTTGTAGGAGCCCTCCATTCACTCCATACTCTTTAAGGACTTCCCAAAGTTTACTTCTATTTACCGTGTCGAATGCTTTTTCTAAATCGATAAATGCACAGAAGACTTTCTTTCCTACTCTCAAACTTTTCTCTGCGACCTGTCTTAGGCTAAATATCTGATCCGTACATGATCTCCCTGACATAAATTCACTTTGGACTTCCCATATTTTCTCTTCTGTAATTTCCATTACCCTACGGATAAGTATTTTTGAGTATATTTTACTTACGGTACTTAGTAGGCTGATACCTCTGTGATTACTGCAGTTGCTTTTATCTCCTTTTCTTTTGTATATTGGTACGATAATCGCTTTTCTCCAATCGTCTGGGACTTCTCCCTTTTCGATACATAAATTTATTAATTCGCACAACCTGTGAGGTATGTACTCGCCACCGTATTTAAGCAGTTCAGCGCTAATATTGTCTATAGCCGCAGCCTTACCGTTTTACAAGTTCTTAATTATATCTCTGACCTCAGTGACACAGACTTTTTCAATTGGGTTTTCTAATGCATTATCTTCTATGTCGCAGTTTTGTTGTCCGATATTTTAACCTCCCAATAGTTCTTTGAAAGACTCTTTCAAAGCATCTACTATTCCGTCTATATCATATAGCATTTCGCCTTTGCTGTTTCTCATGCTAGCAAACTCTGTACTTTTACTTTCCTTCAACTGTTTATATAATAGTTTCATAATTCCTTCAAAGCAGTTTTTTATTTTATTCTCTTCTTCTGTTCTGATTTTCTCTTTACTCTCTTTGACTAGTCGGTTAACTTTCCTATTTTTGTGTCTGTAATCATATTTAAGTCTACTTCTCTCCTCATCGCTAAGACCTGTCATGTTCAGCGTTTTATTGTGCGCTTCTTTCTTTTCTTTTTGGGCTGCCGCAATTTCATCGTTCCACCACGCATCGCCAGACTTTCTTCCTACAACCGCCGTACCACATACTTCGGTCGCAGTTTTGACAATGACATCCCGTAATAAAGTCCACGCGCCCTCTATATCTTTATTGCCTATAAGCGCTTCCCACGTTGCCCTATCTATGCTTTCAGTTAACCTATTTTTAAACTCTGTTTGCACTTCTTGTCTCTGTAAATTTTCAATTTTTATTCGTGTTTGTTTCGTTTTCTTTGTTTTCTTTGTTCTCCATCCCCGCCCTAAGTTTATTTTGCAGACTAAAAGGTAATGATCAGAGTTGCATTCGGAACCCCTCATGACTCTTGTATCTTTAACTAGTTCTCTTAATCTTTCATCCGCAATAACAAAGTCAATTATGCTGTGGCTATTTCCTTTAGAGATTTTGATAAATATAATACGGTTGTTTTACCTTATTTTTATAAAATTTCAAAGTGCTTGAGATCTTTACTAAGGAAAATGGGTTTACATACAATATATAGAATTCCATTCAAAAATAACAGAACTGTTAAATTGGGAAAAGACGTACGTGACAAAATGGAAAAAAAATGTAGTGTATAAAATGAAATGTAGGTTTTGCAAGGCAGTATATATAGGCCAAACTAGGAGACCACTAAGAATAAGGAGAGATGAACATTAAAATAATCTTCGAAGGAGTCAGAAATACCATAGTGTGTTGTTAAAACATAGAATCACACATGGACATGAGTTTGATTGGGATGGCGTTAGAGTCCTATACAATGAAAGAAATCAAAGAAAAAGGAAATTCATGGAAATGTTATATATAAAAAGAGAGGGAAACAATGCAGTCAATTTGAAAAAAGACCTTTCGAAATATAACAAAGCTTTTGATAGTTTCATCAAATTTTTATAAGAAACTTTTTAAATTATAAAGTTCTGTTCATTCTCAATCAAGACAAGTATTATTTGGATTAATGATTTCTGAAATATTAGGGACAGACACTTATACTGAAAATTAAAAGTTTAAAATCCGTCAAGAAGAAAATTAAAATAATGTAAATAACAGTATGATAAGTAATTTCAGTCTCATATATACATACATTATTAATATTAAGCACAAGATAGGTAAACATGTTCTTAGTATCCTATACAATTATACCCTGATGAGGAGATCTAAAGTGGTCTCGAAAAATGTTGGTTCCCAAAAGTAGTATCCCTAGTGGAAAAATCTTCTGGCGTTGATCAGTCCCAGACTAGACCGTCTAGACTCTAATCTGGCGCAGATCAGACAGTCTGGTCTGGGGCTGGCCAGACCTGTAACACTTTTGCAAAGTTTGTGGCTAGACGGTCTAGCCAGCCGCTAGTCAGCCGCTGGTCTGCCGCTGGTCTGCCGCTATTTAGTGAGTACACGCAGAAAAAAGAACCCTATAGGCAACTGAATATTAACTTATGTTAAAGCTGCAGACTATAGTTTGGACGGCTCTATAAATTGTAAAAAAATGACTAAAAAATAATTAATAAATAAACAAACGGTTAATTCTGAGATATATTTTCGGATATACTTATAATTAATCGATATTTGTAAGTTACAACGCTTATAAGACAATTAAAATTTCGCACGCAACGGGGGGGATTTGAACGCATAAACCTGAGCACGCAAGTCGATTACCTTAACCACTACACTATCACACGAGTTGTGATCTGTGAAATAATTTTGAAATGCATTTGTATCTAAGATGGCGACTTCTGTAACGACTTTTGAATACGCTTTCATGCCATTGGAGAACTTTTGTCATGTGCCCCAATTGGGGCACACGACAAAAGTTCTCCATTTACCTCATATATCCATACAAGTCACCTGGAACAGTCGCGGAAGGCAAAATCGTCTTGCTCCAATAAACTCTCAACTGTACACGACCTGTGAATAACATTTGCGATCCAAAACTGTGTTATTTATTATAAAGCCCCTTCATTGCTGAGTGAGAATATGGAGTAATGTGACAACTGTCACAGAAATGTCAAAAATAAATGTTTTTTAGGTGATGCAATCCATCCATTGCCGATGGCGCCATGAATTCATCGGTGGTTTAAATTTGATGTAACTAAAAACAGGAACTTATTTAAATGGTGTTAGTTTTGTATTTTGTGTAAGTGTAGATACCCTAAACATTTTTCGAAAATGGTGAGAAAATTTTAAAGAAATTTTTATGTTATGAATTGCTGACGAGTCCCAGATCTGGGCAAGACTAGACGGTCAGGACAATAACAAAAAAAATCGATTTTGAATAGTGTGTATTTCTTATTTTGTATAATTTTAGACATCCTGGCAATTTTTCGAAAATGTTTTAAAAAATTTGGCTGATTGACACTTAGAAATTTTTACGGTATGGATTGCGGACCAGTCCCAGATCTGGGCCAGACTAGACTGTCAAGACAATAAGAAAAAAAAATTGACTTTGAATAGTGTTTATTTCTTATTTTGTATACTTTTAGACATCCTGG
>CAKNXH010000050.1:586152-620755 GCA_932178445.1 Andricus quercusramuli | reverse complement strand
CTTATTTTGTATACTTTTAGACATCCTGGCAATTTTTCGAAAATGTTAAAAAAATTGACTGATTGACACTTAGAAATTTGTATGGTATGGATTGCGGACCAGTCCCAGATCTGGTCCAGACTAGACTGTCAAGACAATAGGAAAAAAAAATTTATTTTTAATAGTGTTTATTTCTCATTTTGTATAATTTTAGACATCCTGGCAATTTTTCGGAAATTTTTTTGAAAAATTAGGCTGATTGAGACTTACAAATTTGTATGGTATGGATTGCGGACCGGTCCCAGACCTGGACCAGACTAGACTGTCAAGACAATAAGAAAAAATATATATTTCTACTAGTGTTAATTTCTCATTTTGTATAATTTTATACATCCTGGCAATTTTTCGAAAATGTTAAAAAAAATTTGGCTGATTGACACTTAGAAATTTGTGTGTTATGGATTGCTGACCAGTCCCAGATCTGGGCAGAACTAGACTGTCACGATTAGACGGTCTAGATGACGCCAGATCTGGGCCAGATCAGACATCAGACTGCCAGAAGATTTTTCCACTAGGGATAAAGAAGACGGAGAAAGAGGAAGGAAATGAGAGTGAGGATGGCTTGGTTGTCTCTTTTCCAATTCTCTCCCTCTTTTTTCCTCTAGTTATATACTTGTCTCCAATGAGCCGATTAAAACGTTGTTTAGAAACATATTTTGAGGCCTTTCAATGAAATTATTTTTTCATATATTGAGCTTTTCGAATATGTTTTTTCAAAATAACTGATTTTTGGATTCATAATGTTTCTGAGCCTTTTTGACCAAAAATAGAATTTTTGCACAGATTGACTTGATAGTATTGTGTTTCTAAATTTCTTGTTAAAAAATTTAACAAACAGAGACATTAAGCCATAGACCTATGTTTGTTCTTTTGGGTTCGGATTTCAATGCCGTTCTCAGGGAATAGGTTTCTGGGTCAACCCTCGAAAATGGAGAGTTAAGCCGCGGACTCGCACTATGGTCAGGAGTAGATAGTGAATCACATAAAAGTCAAGGGGTCGGTCTGATTATGAATAAGAGCAAGACATGATATCAAGGAGCATGAATTTGCATCTTCCAGATTGTTGTGGGTTAGAATGAAAGTGGGAATCAGAAGATTACTGGGGCGTAGCATATTGTGATTAATAATTATTAATCATAATATGCTACTCCCCAGTTGATGGTGAAATGAGTAAAGTTCAAGACACCTTCTAGGATACTTTAAATTGTATTATAGGTACTTGAGATCATGGGGAAAGAATCATTCTACTAGGAGATATGAATGGATGGGTTGGAGTTCAACGTGAGTTACCGTAAAATTGACTTTCTTGTTGCGGGTGAAAGAATGTGAGAGCTAATAAAAGATACAAGGGTTATGAGGGGTTCTGAATGTGAAACGAATTATTACCTCTAAGTCTCGAAAATGAACTTAGGTCAAGGATGGAGAAGAAAGAGAACGAAAAATACGAAACAGACGTGAATCAAGATTAAGAACTTACAGAAACCGAAAGTGCAAATAGATTTTCAGAAGAATATTTTTGTTAGGAGTGCGACTAAAGTGTGTGGTACTGCGGTTGTAGGAAGAGAGTCTGGTGATGCGTGGCGAAATGATGAATTCCACGTATCCATTAACGAAAAGAAACAAGCTTATGTAAGAAGGGCGAACATTACAGGCCTTTGCGATGACGAAAGAAATAGACCTGAAAATTATTATAGAGACAAAAACAGGAAAGTGAAAGAACTAGTTAAAGAAAGTAAGGGTGATATCAAAGCGAAAGAAGAGAAAAAAATGCAAATCTATTTTAAAGGAAGCAAGAAACCGTTTTGGAAATTGGCTTTGATCATTATGAAAAGAAGTAGCAGTACAGAGTTAGCCGGCATTAGGAATAGCAAGGGTGAAATGGTATATGATACGGACGGGATACTAGATAGTTTGAGAGGCTCATTCAATGAATTATTGGGAAGTGAAGCTATAGGCCAGCACAACTGCGACATAGAACAATATAATTACGACATTGAAGAACGGCTGAGTCTGCTTGTGTAGGAATTAATAATGCTGAAATGCTTGAATATGGTGGCGAATATAAGGCTGTACGATGAGTTAATAAATTCATGTATCAAGATCGGAGAATTTCCAGATGACTGGAAGAAGGAAAGTTATGGAAAGTTCAATGTGGATTTATGCCAGGAAGATCATGTGCGGATCAAATATCCAGCTTGAGACAGATCACAGAAAAAAGTTTGAGAGTGAATAAAACAGTTTTCTGTGCATTTGTTGACCTAGAAAAAGCGTTGCATAATGTGGATAGAAGTAAGCTTTGGGAAGTCCTGAAAGAGTACTGAGTCAAAGGATGGATCTTTAACCTCTTGTATTTTATTGATAAAGATCAACCGACACATTCCAAACTCCGTGAAAGGGAAACACTACTCAAAATAAAGCCACACCGCATGTGTAAAATGTAAAGATCTTTCATTATTCCTGGTGCTCGTCTTTGGAATGAACTACCTATAACAATTAGAAATGCACCTTCACAATATCACTTTAGAAAACTCCTCTTTGGTTACTTATTCGAAACTTCAAAACCTACTCTCGAAATAACACATTGGTAACACTTAAATCCTTGAGTTTGAAACACGCGTGCACATGAATGTATTTACTTTCAAGCATGTATATTTGCGTATGTACACTTGCAGTATTACTGGTAATAGACCACATCTAATTATCACAGGCCGACAAAATTGGTACCCAAAGACCAGACTATGTCACCCCGAAGGATTTTGGTGTCCTAAAAACGAATCCGTTGTCTAAATTTTTCATATACGTCAGTTTTTTGAGATATCCTATCCTAAATGTGCAAACATTGCTATTTCAAGCCATATTTGAGGCAATGTAACACGCTTAGCACACCTGTGCCCTCAGCTTTCATCAGGTTTTCGTTTTCCACACCTTCCAAAGGGAGTTCATTAATCAGAGATTGCTGTTCTACTTCCCTTTTGATGATAGCTATTTCAACAGCCGAAAGCAATCTGTTTACTGATATTGAGCGTTTTTGACTTGCTACATTCTGTTCCCTTATTCTTGTGATTAGGTTTGGTTACTTGAGAAGGAAGAGACGATGATGCTCTCTTCTCATGCTTTGCCTACTTTTCTCTGCCAAAAAATAAAAAAGCGTAACATCTGTGTTCATATGGTATTCCATCAAAATTGCTTTCTTAGTTACTGAACCTCTGCCTCTGCCTATTGGTTGAATCAGCCCACCTGCCCGTGGAGGATTTGGTGGTATTGGATAATCATCAGGTTGAGTAAAAACTTCAACTGTCACTGCTTTATCGTGTGATCCAGCTTCCTGTAACTGATGTTTATCATCGACTTTTTCAAACGCCAAATCAACCTGTCGTTCAATCTCAATTGCTCGGTCTTCTGTGATAAAAAGATTATTTCTGATGTCCTTCGCTTTAGCGATACGTTTTCTTACTGTGACTCCTTGTATGTCAGGATGCCTTGCAGTAAACTTTTTCCTTAATTTGTGTCCCTTTTCGCTTTTGGTTTCAAACTTTGTACTTTCATAATAGAAACTCGCCACTTCCTCTTTCATTGTGGTTTCCCACTTGATTATCTTCCGCGGTATTTTTGTTGAAGTGGTTGGCTGCAAATTGCTAACGCTAGCCATAACTCCTTCAGCAGGCAAACGAAATTCTGCAAGTAATCGATATCACAAAGCAGTTTTCCGAAGATATCCACATGAAGTTCGGAATAGATAAATGCAAAACAGTGCATTTAACCAGAGAAGAATTAGGGAACGCAGAATTAGAGGACGAATACGAGAATGACACCGAGGCAATGGCTGAGGGCGAGTCCTATATAAATACCTGGATATTCGTGAATCTAATGATATAATAATATAGATCGGTATAACAGGGGCGGCTCGACAGAGAGAAGGGGATCAGGCACGAGCCAGAAACGAGGGAGACCGTCGAATTTACAGCGCCTCAACAGGCTAGGTAGCGCAGGCTCTAATAGGAGTCTGGACGAATGGCAAAAAAAGGTGAGCGCGACTAGCAGTGAAGGGGAAGATAAGAGAAAAAGAGAGGAAGGGGAAGATGATTCTGAAATGGATAAGGATAACAAAAAAGTTAAGATCAAACGAAAAACACCAGACAGAGATAGGCGGGATGGGGGAATGTTTGAGAAGCTGGAAGCCCTCATAAAAGGATTTAGAGAGGAAACAAGGAAGAGTCTGGAAGATATGAATAGACAGGGGAAAGAAGTTAGGGGGGAAGTGAGAAAAGTAAGAGAAAAGTGGGAAGAGTGGGATAAACTCTGGAAAGAGGAGAAAGACAAGGTATGGGGTAAATTAGAGGCCATAGAGAATAGACAGAGAGAGATTGACGAACAGACAAATAGGGAGATAAAACAACTGGAAGAACGGGTAAGCAAATTGGAAGTTAGGAATGAGCATATGGGGAAGGAAACAGAGAGTGCGGGAAGAGTAGAAGGGAGTGTTAACGGGCAAAATGAGAATGAAAGATTGAAGAAGAGACTGAGTGAGATTGAAAGAAGGTTGGAAGGGGAAGAAAGGGCGAAGAGGAAAAATAACATAGTAGTCAAGGGATTGAAAATAGAGAGTGAAACAGGGGAAATTGAAATCGAAAATCTACTGAGAGATATTGGAATTCGGGTAACGGTAGAAGGAGTTAAAAAAGTAGGAATGACGAAGGAAGGAAAAGAAGGAATGTTTGTAGTAAAAGTAGGGAGTGAGGAGGAGAAAAAGAAAATCATAAAAAAAAAAAAATTGATTAGCATTTCGAACTCGAAAGTTCATTGCCTCACTACCCGATTCGGGTAGTGTTTCTAGGTGGATAAATACTACCGTGTGGGTCCACCACACCCACGACGGGTCAACAACACGCAGTATTCCCCGAACGGTCACCCATCCAAGTACTAACCGCGCCCAACACTGCTTAACTTCAGTGATCTAACGGGAACTGGTGTTTTCAGCGTGGTATCGCCGTTGACAAAGAAAATCATGGAGAACAAAAAATTATTGAAAGGAAGAAGGGAGAGAATTGAAGAGGATTTGACTTGGAGGGAGAGGAAAAGGAGATGGCAAATAGACCAGAGGGCATGGATAGAGAGGAAAAAGGGGCACATGGTATGCATAGGGAGAGACAGATTATGGATAAATGGGGAGGAATGGTTCTGGGACGAGGAATCAGAAGAAATAAGGAAGAAGGGAAAAAGAGTTGAGAAAGGTAGGAAAAAGGAAGATACAAAAGAGGTCAGCGATCAAGCCGAGGGGTTTCCAAAAAGCAAGGCGGAAGAAAAGTAAGGAGGATAGGAGAGGGAAGGGATGAAAAAAACGTAAAAATAGCTTTCTGGAATGTGTCAGGCTTGAAGAACAAGAATGAAGGTTTTTGGCGGGAGTTAGAAAAATGGGATGTGATTATGATGAGTGAAACCTGGGCAGATGAGAAGGATTGGAAGGGGATGAAAAGGATGTTACCTAAAGGGTATGTGTGGACAATGCAAGAAGCAAGAAAGGAACACGTTAAAGGATGGGCGGCATGGTCTCAGGGGTGAGAAAAGAACTGGTAGCAAAAGGGAGAAAAGAGGAGGATAGGGAGGAAAAGGATGGAACAATGGTAAGAAGGATTATTATTGGAAAAGTCAAAATAGCGGTAGTTTGTTTATATAGAAGAAGAGGGGAAGAGGAAGGTTGGAGAGTGATGAGGAGATGGATTGAGGAAAAGAAGGAAGAGTTGGTTCTGATAGGAGGTGACTTGAATGCTTGGACTGGCGAACAAGGGGGAGAGACTTGGGATGAAGAAGAGGAGGCCTATATAAGGAGCTCCAAACATAGGGAGATAGACAGGGAGGGGAGGAGATTACTAGAAGTAATAGGAGAAACAGGATGGTTCATATGTAATGGCAATATGAAAGGAGATGAGAAGGGAGAGATCACATTTATAGGTAAGGGAGAAACGGTAATAGACTACATCCTGGCGGAAGAAAGAATAAGGAATATGATATGCAGTATGAAGGTGGGGAATGAGATAGGGTCCGAGCACTTCCCAGTAATAGCGACACTGAAAGGTGGCGTCTACAAGCGTGGCAGAGGGAGAAAGGAAAGAGGGGGTGAAAGGAACACGAAAATGGGGAACTGGGGGGTAGATAAATTAAAAGTGTTTGAACAAAAAATGGAAAAGGAGAACGTTGGACATGAAAAGGAGGGGGAAGTAGACTTGTTGATTGAAAGGTTGAAAGGGTCGATTAAGAAGGTAAGGGATGAGATAGGTACGAAAGAAGGAAGAGAAGAGGGAAAGAGAGGCTGGTGGGACGAGGAATGCAGGGAGAGTAAGTCGAGAATGAAAGAGTCTGTAAGAAAATGGAGGAACGGAGAAATAGAGAAGGTGGAGTACAACAGGAGAAAAAGAGAACATGAGAAGATGCTGGAAGGGAAAAAGCAAAGGGGAAAGGAGAAATACAAGGACGAAGTAGAAAAAACAATCAAAGAAGGTAGGGTCTGGGATGTGATAAACAGGGAAAGAGGAGGAAGGAAGGGCGTGAATGAAGAAATAGAAATGGATGAATGGACGGAGTATTTTAAGGGTCTGCTAGGGGGAGAACAAAAAAGGATCAAAGGGGAAAATAGAAAGACAGTCCAGGGAGAAGTGGAGGAAGCGAACGAAATAACAAGAGAAGAAGTGAATGAGGCGATAGATAGACTAAAAAGAAACAAGGCCACAGGAGAGGATGGTATGGAGAACGAAGCGATAAAGTATGGAGGAGAAGGGATAAGGGAAGTGATGTGGAGGATATGCAACAAGGTCTGGAAAGGAGAAGGGTGGCCGGAGGAGTGGATGACAGGGCTGGTAGTACCGCTTGTTAAGAAAGGAGAGGGTAAGAAGGTAGAAGAGTACAGAGGGATCACTCTCATGCAAGTGGGCTATAAAATATACACAGAAATTCTAAGAAAAAGGTTAGAGAATCAGATAGAAGAGAAACAAAGTATCCCACACAATCAGACGGGATTTAGAAAAGGGCTGGGAACAATAGATAACATTCACGTACTCAACTACTTGGTTAACAGAAACTTAGGGAGAAAAAGAGGGAAATTAATCGCTTTGTTTGTAGATTTCAAAGCAGCCTTTGACTCAGTAAATAGAAAAGTGTTATGGCAGGCAATGAAAGAGAGGGGAATAGAAGAAGGGTTGGTGGAGAGGATAAAGGAAATTTTTACTGAAACCAGGATTAGGGTGAAGATACGCGGGGAAAAAGGGGAGGTTTTCTGGACAGGAAGAGGTCTAAGGCAAGGGTGCCCGTTGAGTCCACTACTTTTTAATTTGCTGCTGGCAGACCTAGAGGAGAAGCTAAAGGAGAAAGGGAAAGGGGGGACGATCCTGGGTAATAGCAAACTATACTCCCTAGCATACGCGGACGACGTAGTTCTAATAGCAGACGATGAGAAGGGGATGAACCTAATGATAAGAATTTTGGAAGAGTACATGGGAACAAAAGAATTGATGGTGAACGTAGGGAAGACCAAGGTGATGTGCTTCAGAAATAGAAAGACTAAAATAGGTTACGTTTGGAAGATGAACGGACAAACAGTGGAAAGTGTGGAGGAGTTCTGTTACCTAGGTTTTTGGTTTGAGTCAGGAGGGGGAAACGATTTGCAGGTGAGGAAAAGAATCGAAAGTGCGAGTAAAGTAATGGGCGAAGTATGGGGTATAGGAAAGAGAAGGTTCAAGGACGATTGGAGAATGAGGGTTTGGTTGTTTGATGAGTTGGTTTGGGCGGTGTTGTGTTATGGAGTGGAGGTTTGGGGATGGAAGGAACATAGGAAAGTGGAAAGCATACATGAGAGATTTCTGAGGTGGGTAATGGGAGTTAGTTAGAGTTGCCCAGGATACATGATAAGGGAAGAACTAGGAAGGGAAAAAATGGTAACCAGACAAATTAAGAGAGCCTGGAGGTTTGAAGAGAAGCTGAAAAGGGGAGAGGGGAGTAGAATAGCACAAGTATGCTTGGACGAAGTTCTGAACAAGGAGACGAGAGGCAATTGGGGAAATTCAAAATGGGAGGAAGAAAGGAAAAAAATGAGGAGTGTTTGTGATATACAGGAAGGGGTTCTGGATTGGCAGAACATAGAATTAGAGCTACTAGTAAGACAAGGAGAAGAGGGATGGAGAAAGATTATGGATTCGAAGTACAATAGATGGTATATGATGGTCAAAGGGGTGACGGAACCAGAATATTTGCAAAAGATGAAAAAGGAAGACAAATGGAATAGGATGGTACGGTTTAGAATGGGTGAAGGAGTAAGAGCTTGTAGATATTGGTTAGATGAAGAGGACAATCTGTGCAGAGTATGTGGGTACGAAGTGGAGTCATGGGCACATGTGTTAGAGAGGTGTACAGGAGAGGAAGATGGACAGTTGAGTGTGGATGAATGTGTGAGATGGATTTTGGATGGTAATGGACAGGGAGTGATGTGGATGAAAAAACTGGAAGAAATAAGAGAAAGCAAGAGATCAGGGCAGAGCCAAACGGGTAATCCTGTGTAAAGGAAAGTAACTTGTGAAAATTTAAAATGTTTAAATCGGTGAAAATGCATTTGATGGTAAGAGAAAACGGAAGCCCGGGAAGATCGCTCATTGTCTGTAGTCTAAGTGTAGTACTAATATGATTGTTATTATGTAAGGCGTTGCATTAGAAAATAAGTAGCGGTTAAGGTAGACTAAGGATGAAATGTAAATATATGTACAGGGAGCGGAGGCCCTAAAACCCGTAAAAGGGAGAGTTCAAATATACAATACAATATAGATCGGTATAATAATATATATAATCATAAGTGTATGATCTAAGGGCATACTATAGTTGGGGAAAGCTTAACGACTGCTTTCACTACAAGACTTAGATTGATTCTGAAGAGTTCTCTCAACTCAACAAACAAGATCAGGGCAATCGACAGAAGCAACGATTGTACCACAGTAATTAGGCGATTGAAAGGGCAGTGTTACTACAACGTAGAGGGGGTTGGGGCGTTGTATATGTCGATAAAATGTGACAGTCACAAGTTATACAGTTGCGAGACTATTTTAACAGCAGGCGAGCTGTTACGCTTTATAACACGGATCTCGATTGAAAGCCCTTGAATTTGTCCTCAGAGAAAGCCTTGAACATCAGGGCAGAAACCATAGAGAAATTAGGAACACAATGGAGACAAAAATCCATCCACGGTAAGCACCTCAAAACGTTAGATCAACATGAAGTGGATAGTGAGACATCCAATATTTGGCTGAAAAAGGACGTTCTGTTTCTAAAAATGGAAGGATTCATCATTGCGATTCAGGACAGGGTTGACAGCACCAGAAATTATCGCAAACACGTATTACATCAAAAGACGTGGTTGACCGGTTGCCGATTATGTGGAGATACCAACGAATCCATCCAGCGCATTATTGATGGTTGTCGCGTAATGGGTCAATGGCGGGCATTATACATAAACAACTTGCCCCAAACCTAAGACTCTCAAAAGAACAGATACCTTGTTATAGATGCATGCAAGTGCTTGTTTTCGAAAACGAAGATCACATCTTATATTAGAATGTTACTATCCAGGCGGATAATTATATCCGAGCCAATCCACTTGATATCGTGATGCGTGAAAAAGAAGGCGGAAGCTTTATTATAAGAAGTATTATCGACATTGCTTGTCTACTTAACCCACATTGTTAGGCAACCTATACAACCTAGATCCATAAATATAGCGAGCTGAGACTGAAAGTAAAGACAATATGGAGGAATGTAAAACATGCATCTATGCATCCTATTGTGATTTTGGCTACAGGCAATGTATGGAGTGGCAGGTGGTAGCTCTAAGAAAACATCCAGAGGCGAAAAATGTCACCTTCAACGGTCGCGGCTGTAAGGACAACTTACAAAAATGTAAGGCCCAAAAAAACTATAGGCAGTAAGAATCTGTGAATTCCCTTCAAGCTTTGAAATCTTTGAAGATTGAATTAAAATACATATGAAAACTTGTTGGAATCTCTTGAAATCCCTTGGTACCTTTGAAAATATTTGTATGTCCATTAAAGTCTTTGAAATCCATTGAAATCTGTAAAATCTCCCACAATCCTTGAAATAATTAGAGGTCTCATAAATCTTAATCACCTCTCTCTAAATCCATAGAAATGTTTTGAAATAAGATTCAATGTATCCGTAAAGTATAAAACATTTGACATCCCTTGTGTATAAATTCAACTAAACTTATTCGTTAAAGTTCTTCAGAAAAAACGTTAAAATTCCTAAAAATCTTTTGAAATGCCTTGAAATTCTTGGAGATTTAATAAAATACTTAAAATCTTGTGAATTCATAGAAATACCTCAAAATCCCTTGAAATCTTTGGAATCACTAGGATTCCATTGAAATTTAATTGTTTTGATTTATTTTCGAAAGTTCGCTAGAAATACCTTGAAAGCTTTGGAAATCCTGAAAAATTCTTCGAAGTCTCTGGACATTTTTTATATCCCTTGAAGTCCTTTAGAATTCCTTAAAAGCCCTCGGAAACTTTCGGAAAAAGTATCTAATCTAATGTAATCTATTTTGAAAAGCGTAAGTCGTTCAAAAGCCCTTGAGTATAACTTAAATTAAATTTCTTTTTTGAAAAAAACCGTTTAAGCCCCTAATATCTCTGAAATTCCTTGAAATCCTTGGAAATTTAATAAAATCATTTGAAAGCTCTTGAATATAATTCAAATCAAAGTTCTTTAATAATGTCCTCTAAAAATCCGTTTGAATCACGAGTATTATTTGAAATCCTTGATGATTAAAATCCTTGAATCTTCGCGAAATTCCTTGAAATACCTAAAATCCCTTGAAATCTTTGGAATCACTGGGATTACCTTGAAATTTAATCTAATTCAATTTATTTTCAAAAGTCCACTAGAAATCCTTGGAATATTTGAAAATCCTACAAAATTCTGTGAAATCCCTTGACATATTTAAAAAACGTGAAAAGCCTCTGAAATCCTTTTAAATGTTTCGAAATTCCTAGAAATTCGTAGATATATTTTTAATCCCTTGAAAACCGATGAAATTTTTCAAAAGTAATAGAAATATTTAGAAATTCCATAACAATCTTTTAAAAGTCTTAAAATCCGTGCAAGTCCCTCCAAATTTTCTCAAACCTTTCGAATCTCTTAAAACCTCCTGGTATGTTTGGAAATCTTTGGAATTCCGTGAAATTTTTATGAAATCTGACTAAAAATATCTTGAAATCTTCGGAAATCCTACAAAATTCTATGAAATACCTTGAAATCTCTTGAAAAACTTAAAACCTTCTGATACGTTTGGAAATATTTAAAATGCCGTGAAATAAATAAATAAATAATTATTTTTGCTTTCTCTATTTTTTCATTAAGTCTTTCATAATGGTGCTTAAGCTTTAAGTCTTCAAATAAAAAAAATTTCAATTTTGATAGCTTGCGTATTTTGAGAGTTAGCCATTCAAAAAATTTGAATTTGATAGATTCTAAAGAGGCTTTGAGATAATACACTTGGCAGGCTCTCAAATTAATCTTATTATTTTAATAACAAAGCTTTTTATTTTAAACTTTTACTATTAAACCTTCGACTCTAATATTGTTGAGATTATAAAATTGGAACATTTTAATGACCGAAAAAATGTTAATAGCAGGGGAAATTTTCTGAAATTCGAGTGACCAGCTGGATGATAAACTAAAAACTAAGTAGGGTCAGGGAGAGAAATAATAATGTTAATTTATAAAACGTACTAATATAATATTTATTGTTTTTTTAATAAACATCGTAATAATATAATATCACCTCTGGCACAATCTCACGTTGGCAAGACGTCGCGACAATAAAACATTCATTATTTTTTTCTCTCTTATTATTCGCTCTCTTTCTCTCTTTGTCGATGATCCATGAACCGATCAGCAGACTATGCGATACTAACCGATTTACTAGGGTATATCTAGAGTTATCTAAGCTTATTGGGCCGATCTAACGGATTAAATTGATCGTGTTCCAACACACATGCAATCAATGATGCAACATATACACAAACGTCGAACGAACACAATGATGCATTCACACGTTACTCGATGCTAGAGCAGAAAAAAAAGAGAAAATACATTTTTTAAACGCAGGCTCTGCATGAATAAACTTTTATTAATTTGTTTCACCAGGTTCCTCGTGACACTCGAACGTCTATTTTTGATAATAATATTAATAGTAGTATATATAAAATGGCTCATCCGACAAACTCTGCCCGCGAAATGATCAATGCAAGAGAAAAATTCTTTACAATTCTTTTGAATTTTAGTATAGTCCTCTAAAATTCAAAATTAATAAAAATTACAAATTTAGTTTTATAACACAAAATACGAGTAAAATCGTCACCACTTTGGTACAACAAAAAAATTAAACAAAAGTAAAAAATTTACAAGAAAAATATATTTTCTTGAGAACTATTGAAAAATTAACAAATTTTTTTTTCAGAGTCTCAAGGCATTTCAATTTAAGGTAGCAACAAAAGGTAAGAAACATGGCAAACTTTCAACGTCACTAAATAATTCGAGATGCAAATTTAATCCTCATCAATATAAAATACTCAACAAAGAATTAATATTTTAAGAAAGTAAATCTCTGGCATCGACCAAGTACATTATTACTCTTTGACTTCTTTGCTCCGCGAGCCAGAAGTATTGACGGCTTATTATAAAATGTCATGGACCAACACTAATAAGTAAATCTTTGCCAAATTTCTCTCCCTTTCACACATACAAATACACAAACACACTCTGAGTGTTTTCCCGTCCCTCCCTCGGCTCGTATATGTATACAAATAACAATTATACATACGTAGCTCTCTAGTCAATAGAATCAATAATATTAATAATAATAATATCTATATGCTGTCTGACAATAAATGTAACAAAATATAGTATACTCAATAATAATATGCATTTTACAAGCGTATTTTGATCGTTGCTTTGATATCGGTACGACGTGCAAGAATTAAAACTTTACGATATTATTATTATAGATGTGTGTGATTCAGTGTAATGTCTATTCTAACCTATCGGAGCTATCGTTCTACCATGCGCGATTTTGGAAAATGTTGACCTATCGCTCAAGTATTACTATTGCAAGTTTATTTTGATTGTTTTATTACTGCTGAGAAAATTACGCTTAAAATTTTAATACGTGTGAAATTGAGTGACAATTTTAAATTTGGCGCCAGTTCTTAAGTTGGCAGTGCTGCCAGATTAGGTATTTAATGTTGATGCAATAATACTAATTGCATTAGATGAAACTTCATTTTCATAATTATCACTTGGAAAAAAATCATTTTCACAAGAAGTGTATTTGGATATTATTCTTTTTTTTTAAAAAGCTATTTAATTAAATAATAAAATCATCACAAATTTTTTAAATCGATTTTATCATCTAATTGAATAGCTTTTAGAAAATGAAAATAATGCGCAAATACACTTATGTTAAGGAAAAGTTATTTTTTAAGTTATTGAACAAATAAAGTTTTGTCCCATGCAATTGGTACTATTGTTTGGCCCTCGGCGTGCACACATCTTGGATTTCCCCCACCTAACCTAAAATACCTGATTGCGGAATCAGAAAATCACTGATACCAATGGCATTATCGCGCCAATTTTCCAATTTTGTAAAGTAAAGAGTATAAAAATGGAGTGCTTCCATGAATAATTGCGGGGGGTAAAAAAATTGTCTACGATAGTGAGCATTTGACGAAAGTTTGTGAAATGGTTGGATTTTCGCCCCTGGACACTCAGCGACGTCGTTTTAACCATATATATATATATCTATATATATATTCGCAACTTGTCTCTCTGCTTTCATCAAAATTATAAACTCTAACGCTCTTAAACTCTAATTTAATTTCCTCACTCACTCTTACTCTCTCACTTTCACTCTCTTTCTCTCATTCTTACAAAAGGCTTATACAAAAGGCTTATACAAAAAGAGGATTTTAAAGACTAACATGAAAATTTCATACATTTACGTCATACGTAGTCTTAAAACGTAACGGACCTAAAATCAATTTTGATTGATTTGTCTATAAGATCTGAGCTATCTATCTAAATTATCTAAGAGCTATCTTATGGAGAGGGCAATAATTGCTTGGCTTGACAATGACACGTCCATTTAGCGAGTGGATTTTATAACAGTCAACTTCACTCGAAAGTTTTCACCCTTAAGAGTGGCGATTCACATCCGGTTCACCGTGAAATCGCGCCTTCTGATTGGCTCCACTATTTGAATTTGGCGCTAATTTTAAATTTGGCGCCATTTTGACGATCCTCGAGATCTATTTTGTTCCTTATTTACAAATTGCGGCCCGGGGACGTTCACGTATTTCCTGCGTCGTGCATGTGTGAGTGGACGTGTTGGTGCGCATGCGCAGAGGGGGCGATGGGTGAAGGCGGAAGTTGCATTGGCGAGGTTGGTAGCTCGATGAGCGTGATGTCATAGACGGGATTAGGGGGATCCCCTGTGTCTGGATCATTTGGCGATCCCGGATTGTGATTTCGATCCGTGTCAGAATCGGGTTTTACTCGAGCGTGGCTAACCTGAAATAGGAAGAGGTCCTCGTCCACGTAATAGCGAATCATGTCATCGTCAATTTTCGCTGTAATTCTGAAACAATAAAGTAGAAAAAATCGATTATTTGGTGGTTAATATCAAATTATTAAATGAAATGCGAAAAGAGGCTTTTAAAATTTGAAATACCGACCGCATACTTCTCGATATATATTCTATTTATCTGATTGTAATTTTTAAAGGGAAAAAATAAAATGTTGGTATTTAAATTTCGCGACACAAAATTGTGACGTCAATATTCACTCGATATTAACTCTGTTCGATATTGTGGCGCCAAATTTAAATTGCAGGAGATACATTTTCGGATTAAATCTTACAAATAGTCATTTTCTAGATAAATTCACGTTGATAATTATTATTTTAGTTTAATATTTCATGAATCTATTGAATTAATAAATTTGGAATGGGTTTCAATATTTTGAAAATTACTCGATGGAGAAACGAGTTCAATATCTGAGGCTGTAATGAAATTTCCTAGTAGAAAATATAGCATTCAGAAAATAAATTTGTTTGAAGCAAATTTTGTTGAATAATACGATACATTTTTCATTTTGAATACTAAAGTGATTGATTTCAAAATCTTACATTGATTCAAACAAACTTTTAAATTATACAGATTTTGTTTGTATTAAGAAAATATGTACTTCGAACTTCAAGTTAGGGAGCAATCAAAATCGGAATACAAGATATTGCGTGTCAATTCTGTTGTAGTGTTCATTATTTTTATAGAGAAGAATCAAAATTCTTGGATTTGAAAAATTCTTATAATAATATCGATTACTCATTATGCAGGAATAAAATTTTACTCAGACAAATTACATAAGTGTTCTTTTGGCATGCACTGAAGGAAGAAAATTTTGGAAGTATATCATTTATTATATTAATCAAAAACAATAGGTAAGCAGGAGGAAAAATGACTTTAACCAAAAATTATAAATGCAAGTCATTGAAAAAGAGAATTCTCTTCTATATATTAATTTAAATGCAACTCTTTGACTGCGAATTCTTAATTTTTTATTGAAACTGTTCAAATCCAAATTTAAAATAAGATCCAGATCGAATGTTATAATCCACAAGATAATTCTGTAACAGAAAGAGATACATCTTTAACTGAAATTACTTTACTTGACGAAATTCACAATGATGTGACAAAGTCGACAATTGAACCTCCGACATTTCCTGCGCAACTAAAAAAATTTAAATGTCACAACAAATGATAAATTTACGAATTTCGTGCTAGATTCTTTTTCGTCGAACATTGGTTCTAGCAATTAATGGATAAATCAATTAATTATGTCTTGACCAACGTTCCACGATGAAGAATTCTCCCTAAGATGCTTCAGTGATCCCCTGTTTCTTTACAGTGTCGTAGATTCGAGTCAAAAGTACGTGCAGGCTTTCGGTTACTGAAAATGGATGAAAGCAAAGCCCGCGAGTGAAACTAATGAACGATTGTTATTAAAGGGATATCAAAGAAGCGTGAGTACCAGAAAGACATGTGTGCTACGTTAGGAAGAAGTGTGTGAGTCAGGACATGCAGTGATGCTTGCAGAAAAATGAAAGTCAGGTTAGTGCAAAGCTTTGATGGCGCGAGGTTGATAGAGGGTTCAATAAATAACGTGCAGGGGAGTTAAAAATTGATTTGGCGCATGCGTTGCTTTCTCAAGATCGAGTACAGGTCAATAAGTACCGTCAGCATTGAGTCAGGCAATGTCACCGTTAAGGCATGCACCAAGTGGGCGTGCATGCAAGTAAAGATGACACTCTACTAAACTTACCCCTTTGTGTTTTTGCGATAGAGGTTATTAATACTCGAGGATGCAATTTTGTACTTTGACTCAATCTGTAAAATAGAAAAAAGTAGAACATTAGAATTTTGACAGTGGTTGCCGGGCTTTTTCTGCTAGGTACAAAACTCTTTTCGTTTCTCAAACCGAAAGCGTTCCTTTTAGATATTATTCTCAAACTGAATTTAAAGGATTCAAATCGAAATGCAAATTGAACTACAGTATGAATAAAATTTTCCAACAAAAAAGTAATAAAAATAAGAGGCCAGATTGTCTTTCCACTTTTTTCTCTGCTTGTGTCTTAGAAAGTTTCTTCTAATACAAAAGCGCTTTGCCTCCTTCTTACGAATGAATTCCGAACTTTCAGGTTAATTTAATTAAGGTAAAACGTGATATTAATAGGGGCAAAGGAATATGAATTAGGTACATGCGCATTAAAATATTAATTAGCGAATGGAACGGCGATCGGATATTAATTGTGGCACGGCTTGCGAATGCATGCATGGTTTTGCAGATCTGGGTTCAGATCTTGGTATAATTGAGGTTTTTGAATGAAGAAATTTTTGACAAACAACACCATGAGGGGAATATTGTCGCGACCATTACCCGCCCATCCGATATGTTCGTGTAGTCTTTGGAAATCAGAGGAAGTGGAGTTTGATTAAGCCTTTTAATGTGAGTTTGATAAAGCCTTGCGACTCTTTAAATCACGGTTTTCGATACAAGAAAGCATCCTCTACATCCGAAATACTTCACTGTTTTCTATTTTTTGAGTAAGTAAATTTTGCCTATGTATGTCGGATGTTAGAGAGTGTTAGATTGTTCCTTGTAACATGAGCTGCTGAAGAAGGCTTTATCTTATTTGTCAAGTACTTACTGTGGATAGTAAGGTGGCGAATTTTCAGCTCCAGCATATCTACAACTAACATCAGCAGTTCATGATACAGAGATTAAGAATATCATTATATTTGCAAAAATATATGTCAAGGATGAAGCCATTAAGAATTAGGAAAAATACATTACCTTCCAAAATGTAACACTATTTAGGAAAATTTGTAACGTTATAAATAAAGACAGATCTATGATCTTCCAAAAATACCTTAGCAACATTATTTTTCAACGAAATATCTGTCAGGATAGGTTTTCAACAGGATTTCTGTAAGTAGTCTCACAATTCTGGAAGGTAGTGTATTCAGGTGACAACTGACAAAATCTGATGGTTCTATATAAAATGATTGAATATATGAAACATGGCTTCCTCCTTAGCAAGTAGAAGATCTCAATGATGTGCATTTTGAGGCAAAAAATAAATCAAGATTGAAAAAACAACAAAACATCTTGACACTAAACTATAAGAACATCAAAACGACTTATATTCAGTAAGATCTTTTTCAAACTCCACTTCTAAAATAATTCTCTCCTCTTATCTTATCTCATAGATTATCTTACAGCATTGAGAAGTCCTTGAACAGAAGGCGGCGTGACGTGCAGTGGTGTGTAGACGTCATCAGTTTCCTGGCGAACATAGAGCATGACACGTTCCTCAGCTTCACTTCCTCGCAGATGTTGTTGGGGTATGTGTAGCCTGTTACCAACTGATCCCGATACTGATCCAGCTGATAGACCTTGTGGCTGGACTCCCTGGAGTACCGAACCCTGTAGTTCCTGGACCTGCATCAGCAACGAGTCCTTCTTGTCGTGGAGAGAACTGAGATTGTCGGGCGGAAAATGATTGTGGAACTTGAGGGCTGGTAGACTCGGTCTGCCTCCGCATGCAGGATAAGGGCTGCTACTTCCAGCCTTTAATCCTCCACCCTCACCGTTACTAAGGGACGAGGTATCCGTGTCACCCCCGCCCCCTCCACCGCCACCACCGTAGAATCCCGACAACTCCATCGTCGAAAACTGTCGTCAGAAAAAAAATAGTCATTTCAAGTTATCAGATTGTCTGTTAGACGAGCGAAATTTTAACCTTCTGAGGTAGAGGGTTACCAAATTTTACGCTATAGACGTTATTATATTAAGAAATCTAGTGGTTTAGGGAGCTCGTGTCGAGAAGGTTTTTGTTCATTGGGGCTTTTGTTTCGGGGTTAAGGATACTTATCTAATGGATAATACATCGCTTGGTACAAGTATTAGACTAGGAATGAGTTTTAAGATAGTATTTTTTTGATTCGATGGAAAAATATCAGATTTGATTTGCTCAGATCTCCTTTAAAGGAGAACAGATCCAATGTTCTTCCATAGCTTCTATTTTAACTTAAGTTCTAAGAAACTTCTAAGAAATCTAAGCAAGTTCAACCCATAATTCTCAACAACTGATTCAAAGGGAGAATCCTAGAAAAGACATATCACAAGCTCAATAAAAAATATTCCGGAAGGTACAAGTCGCTCGTCACAGTATGGTTAAGTCGCGTTACAGGAGTTGCGGTTAGTGGAGGGTTCTGGTGTTGAGAGCAGGGGAACTTGGCTTCTATGTTGTGACTATGTAGCCTTGAGTCCACTGGGACTTGGTTAGTTTTGTTAAAGACTTCAGCTACTGCGTTGGTCTTTACTAGTAGGGGTCTTTGCTTGGAAGGTCGTTCTTGTGCTGGGGTGAGGCGGACAGAAGTTTGGTACTGAACTGTTGGCTTCAGAGTCATTCGTACCTTGTCGATGGAATGTTCCGCTGGCGGGGTGAACAACACTGGTGGTTTGTGGAGATCAGCCATGCAGTAGAATTCACTCCTTTCCGTCACCGAATGGTAAAGCTCGTCCAACTTCTTCCTCCCTGTTGCAGTCATTTTCCTCTTTGCTGCTCGCCTTTCCTCGTCACGAGTTTTCCTCTCCGCTCCCTGAAATGCATTATTTCGATTAGAATATAATTCAAAATTAGGAGAATTGAGAATTTTGTAGCAGAATTTGTTTAAGTTTATCGTTTTTAAATACCTTATCGCAGAAGACTTTGATTTGGCAGTAACCCCGATGAGATGGTGGGGTGTATGAATGAGCATGTGATGGTGGCTCCTCATAAGTATCTATTTGAATGTGCAGGGGCAGTCCTTTGACACCCTTTTGACTTGAGAAGTCGGTACTTAGACATTGAACAGCCACGTTAATCTGGAAGGTTAATAATGTTAGTTTATGGCTCTATTTGTCTTGCTTTTTTTGTAATCATTTTATGAGGCAATTACCTTGGCCGATGATTCAAGGGGATTCCAGTATACTGCGATAGCATTGTGTGCTACTTCTTCGATACATCCTACAAGACCGACACTGTTCTTTGTATCTGTAAAGAAATGGTTGTTTTATAATTGTGTTTCTCTTAAATTTTTCAATAATATTTGATGTTCTGAGTGGATACTGATTAATAGGTTCCTTACCTACTATCCATTATTAGTAATACTTTTTCTGAATGCAGCTTGTTTAAGAATAACAAGAAGCTTTAGACCGGTTACATCTTATGTATGTTATCACTATTAAGTTATTGTTTTATCACAAACTTAGCTTACCAGCATCAAGAATCCGTTGCTTTGCAGAATGCTGCCTTGCATGCCAGAACTGCCACGACTTGATTTCGTCCTCTGGACTTTTCTCTTCCCGAAACATTAACATGACCACACTCTGTGGAAAAAGAGAATCATTAAATCTTTATTTTTAAAATTTCAAATTAAAATTTATTGGGAGAACTTTATTTGTGATGATCAGTTGCAAGACAGAAATACTTGCAAGCACAAGCTTAATCAGCCTGTATAAATTACAATTGTTTTGTTCTCTTATTTTGACCAGCAGGAAGTATTGAGACGTATCATAGATCATTAATTCAGGTTGATAAGCAACAATATACAGCACATGTTGTCAACGTATGTTAATTATTTGCAACTAGTTTGAGACTTGTATAACCGAGTTTCTAGGTGCTGTACCAGATACAAAAGGAGCAATGATTTCAAGTGTCTCTCCATGGTGTCCGTACTTAATTGAAAATCAAGAAACAAGTCTTCTCTTTGCTTAGCGATATCTGAACGACTACATTTCCTTACAAAGAAACACGTTTCAAATCTACGAAGAGAATAAAATTTTGGTTTAATTATAACTATAAATATCTGAAGACAACTTTTTTCGTTAGTAATCAACCCTAATCAGAGGGAAGGGAACTAGCAGATTAAATATGACGATCAGGAAATGAAATTTCAAGCCAGAAAAGGCCTGCAGAAAGGTTTTTTTTCTACTCGCCTAGATAATTTCTAAGCTGATAGGCTTTTCCTTCGGAGACTTAACAAATGGCACCTTCTCGGTAGAAGAAACAGGAACTGAACTACAGTTAGAATATTGATCATGGCTACAACTCTGACGGATTTTTGCAGCGAATCTCGAAGACCCGGTGAACTACCGGTTGGTCACAAAAGCAAGCCGGCGGATGTATATTATTTATGTAACAGAGGAGTTATGTTAATGAGCGTCGCTGACAGGACTTGTGAAGTGGAATCATAAAACGATCAAATTCGCCCCCGGGGGGAGGCCCGCTTGGTATTAATGGTCTCGACACTTTGCTCGAGAAATTTCTCGGTCCCGGTGCAACGTGCATAGATACAATATCGCATATCCTGCAACACGATACTGAGATCTTGGACTCGGTACGCCAATGAGTCGTGTGCGTGAGATAGAGGGAATTTTTCGTGATTCGGGTGAATGGGCGAATAGTTTATCTATATATAGAGAAGGCGACTCGCTGCATAGTGGCATAACACGTAGCCCAGTCGTGTGTAACCAACTTGTCTCTAACCAAGTTGTATGTAATCGAGATATAGCTCATGGTGGAGAAGAAGTTCGATTAGTAATTAAACGAGGAAGTCGTAACTCTCGTGATCGTTGGGGAAAAATAGTACTATTTATCGGGACGACCGCCGTTAACGGTACGAGATATTCAGCCAATTAGAGTGGTGAGAACAAACGGCCTCGTTTTGTGTCCCCCACCCACCTAGGTGGAGTTTCCTCGCGGCAAAAAGAAGGCCCATTTGAATTGGAGAGCTGGAATTTTTCTTCTACAGGCTAGAGAAAAGAAGAAATTGTCGGATCTTACCTTGACAGTCTGGCCCGGTTTGAGCTGAGGCTTGTCCGGATCGGGCACATAGTCCAGAGTGATGCCGTAAAACTGGCCCTTGTTGATGTAGGTTATTCTGTCGTCCTCGCGGCGCTGCGACGTGCTGATTGGCGACTCCAGGTGGTACTTGAAGCCGTAGGCCGAGTAGCTGCAAAGATGAAGATTAATGATTGGCGCGTGGGAATGATGGAAGCGGAATGTCATATGCGGGCTGGGCACTACAAGTTTCTCTTGCATTGTTTCCTCATACATTATTTATTTGTACGTTATACTTTTGCTTAATTACTCCAGTTATTGGATGCTGGCTTTCTACAGATCTGCTCGAGGAAATTGGAAAGATATTAGGATTATAGGAAAGAAATATTGAAACAATGATGATGTCTGGACGGAGGTTCTCAGGAATCTAACAAAAAATAACCAAGAACCTGCGAGGTGTGAAGATAAGATGAGGAAGTTGGAAGTTAGATAAGTGTCAAAAACTGATGTGAGTTTCCATGTGGTGTTTTGCTATCCAGAGGAAGTTGGTATCTACTTTACGCACTTTCCTGCCTAGTTAGCGTATCGGGAGTCCATAGGCGGTCGGTGTAGGGACTTTTTTCAAAACAATATATTACATTGGCATGTCTCTCAGGTGGCACCGACAACGTCGCCAGCAGCAGCGCTTTCGTATTTCGATTTTTCAACGGACAAAACTTGGTAGAGATAACTGAGTGCAACTGCGGGTGAACGCCCTGCTCCGGGCTTACCGCCTACCTTGTGCCTTATTATAACTTATATCTATCACCTTATGCATGCTAAGGAGTCCGTTTCTGCCGCTATCAGCCGCCACGCTCTCGACATTTCAATTTTACAGTCGATGTAACAGGCGTAGATACGGTTTTGTTTTTTGGCACTGTGCCTCTATATTTTCCCACTTGAAAGTCAATTAATCTTATTTATCAGAAAAATGATATCTTGGCATAAAGAAACTGAGGCGAATGAATAAAATGCATGCACATTCAGTTTTGATATTTCTTGAATTCTACAGTTTCGAATGCTTATTTTATCGAAATTCTTTTGACAGAGTAACGATGGGCCCTAATTTTTATTTTTTCGAATTACCGTTCGACCTAATTTTCATTTCTTTGAAATACCATTTGCCTTCATTTATGTTTGTTCGAATTACCATTTGCCATCATTTGCATTCGTTTGAATAACCACATAACCTAAAATTCATTTACACGAATCGCCATCTGTAATTCAATTCCTACCTATTTCACTGAATCATCTTGTAACAGAAATTTCATTTTCTCTAGAGCACATCGGGCATAAAAATAATGGCGCGTAGTTTAAATTCAAGCAATTTGAATTCTTTATTTGAATTTCGCTGCATTATTATTATGCCAGATATGCTTCAAGCCCAATTTTTCTGATTATGAAAAATGGCCACTTGTGTCCAAACAAATAATGTCTAATTAAAATTCGGAGAATTGAAATGGCAATTGTGAATGATAAAATTGAGGTCAAAAGGTAATTCGGTAATTCAAAAATTTAGTTAACTGTTGTCTTTAAAGAAAAAGTACTTACATTTTTGGTATCTGTATTTTGTCTGCATCATTCTGGCGTCCGAAATCGTGCCAAGGTCGTGACCTTGGAGGATTGGGGTTTGGATTTGGGGTGGTTGCGCCTCCGGAAACGAGTCCACTTCTCTGTACTTGAGCTTGAGCGTGACCTTGTTGTAATTGTAATTGCAGGGGTTGGTGGTGAATTACAGCTCCACTCTCGAGAACTACCGCCGCACCTGTTGAGTTTCCTCCCGGGCAGAGTTCCGTATAATCGAATGAGGACTGAAACGAAATTGAAAATTCGATTATAAAGCGTTTATAGCTGGTCTGATTACAATTTAGTTTTAGGATCTCTCATTCACTCATTTATAAAACATTCAAGAAAGTTACAGAATATTCATATTTCTTAACTTTCTAGAATCGTTATCCAAAACGTCTTGAAAACTGAATCTAAAAACAAATCATACCGCAGATATATATGAATATGATTATTCGTATATTTCAGCTACTGAATTCCCGAAATAGACCTCGTTTTCAAAATTGTGTATAAATTTAATTAAAATTCAGGCATATTATCAGAGATTAGCATAAATAAATCGTAAAAAGTTGATCCCGGTGCAAATTATAAGTGCAGAGCTGGGCTTCTCGAAACTTGAGATAAAATGAGACTAATACTGAAGTCGAAATGAATTTTTTGGAATGCTTCAGTGTAATAACCAGTAATCATAAAGTATGAAGCTTCTTAAGCAGCGATTACACGCCGTTATCGTGAATTAGAAAGCCAACCTATCGTTTAATTTGCGACATAGCACAGCTTCCGAGTTTAACATCCAATTGATATCTTATTAAAACTGTGATTTAACGACCCTTATAAAAACCTAATGTCTGGCTCATTTTAATTGACATTTATCTTTCATAGATGATTAACTCCTTTGAAAGCAAATGGGTTTTCAATTATTTGAAGCAACAACTGATTGTATAAAGTCAGTCTCTGTTTTTCCAAAGTAATTAATTGGTAGAAACGGCGATAAAAATAATAATGATGAAATATTAAGACGATCCAATTTTTTGTATTGGGTATATACGGAAACAAGGTCAAGGTCTAAGAGATGATTAGATTATCCGCAATCATCAAGATACGTCATAAAATTCTATTCGCTTAGAGCAGTCTGGACTCCAGACTTTCACTCGGAAGCCGGATTTAACCGTATTATTTTTTACGACAATGTGTAAAGCAGTCGGACTGCATGAAGACGTAAGAAGGCAACTTCACAGCTAACCACTTATTATTAACGACTATCGCGGTACGCGTGCACGGTTTGTAGATGCGGTCAATTTTACGAGACCGCAGAACTTCCATTCTCTTTTAGCTTATTCTTTTTCTTTTTCCTTCTTTCTTTTACCTTAACCTCACCTTCAAAGATACTCACTCTATTCGTTTAAACTTTAAACACCGAGGTGTCGTAAAGTGCAAACTCTTATTCACTCGCGCGTGAACGACGAAAAACACGAGCTCGAATCAATTAGGTACACCGATAAGTATCAAACAAAGGGATGAGAAGAAAAACCACATGATACAATTGTTATCTTATGTTATTTGTCTTTTATAGGAGTCGTTATAATTGTATTTTATTTTTAAGAATATCGACTTCTGGTCTTTAAATATTGTTGGTCAGTGAAATATCAAGGAAAAGTCAAAGAATTTTTGTATCCTCCCTGTTTCCCTCAAACCTAAATCCGAATTTTAAACTGTTTTAAACAATTCCCTGTCGTTTCTAGCACATATTTCAAATGCAAGGAAACTGTGCTAGATGAAAAAATATGTTTCAAAGAATCTGTAGCCATTTATGCGTCATTATCAAAAAAATCGAACCACTAATATTGCTTTTCCCAAGAAATTAACTATCTGGAAGCT
Source organism: Andricus quercusramuli (assembly GCA_932178445.1). NCBI lineage: Eukaryota > Metazoa > Arthropoda > Insecta > Hymenoptera > Cynipidae > Andricus > Andricus quercusramuli. The sequence continues at coordinate 595,740 of CAKNXH010000050.1, read as the reverse complement.
AAAGAAATTCTGTTTGGAATGAAGAAATGAGTTTCGAAGAAGCTGTAGTCATTTATAGGCCACAATTCAAAAATTCGAGTTTGCACCTAAAGCCGAACTTAAAATATTATTGATCAGGGCAAAAATCAGGAAGTTTTGAAAATAAATCTTTGCGACCACCTTTGTTGAAACGAATTTCGGTAAAATAAAAATTAGGGGGAGTATCATTCAGAGAATATTCTTGCGCCTCCTTATAATCATACAAAAATAAATACAGGGAACTTGAGTTTAAAAAGTAAAATTTGTCGTTTGATTTAAAAATCTTTAAAAAATCACATAGTGAATCATTTAAACTGAAAGTATGTAAATGAAGAAATTTTTATTTTGAATTATCATACCTTTTACCTGATATACTTTAAGACAAATAAATACGTCAAAATTATTATGGTCGATTGAATACGGGTGTATGTATGGATAGATAGTCATGGTACGGGTACCTAATAAAATAACGTGCATGCATAAAGGTAGATATACGATTAGTACGTACTTCCTCGCGAGACTATCGATCTCGATCGTTGAAGAGATACCAGGAGAGATAACTCGAGACACGTTACTCAATGAGCAATCGAAAGAGAACGTAAAGCGCCGAGCTACGTGTGGAGATACAAAGACTAATATCTGCTAGATTATCATCTACAATATCATTGCAACGAGCTCGGCTCCGAGCAAATTGCCTTCCGCTTCGAGACGAGAGATGAACACTCAAAGGAATGTTCAATCGAGTCAAATACAGTACCGGCCAGTAATATAAGGATCGCCGTTCTTTGAAATTCTTCAAAATGCTCGTAATTTTTATAAAAGAAAGTATTCAAATTGAAAAGCATCTACATTTGTAACATCGTTAACTCTAGCAAACTTAAAATCGTAAAAACTCGAATTCATCTAAACTCAAAAGCGTAATTAAATGCACCGGAGCTTACAAATTTTATTTGAATCGACGACGATATAATTATATCGAAGACTCCATTCCTTATTGCTCCACGTCCTGTTTAGGCCTAAACGGGACGTGAAGTAGGAATGGAAGCATCTAAATTTGACATCATACCAGTTTTTTAAGCATTCGAATTTGACTCAGAATTGAAAAACAACTATTACAAAGTAATCTAACTTAGTGATTTGTCCACGGAATTTAGAATGGAGGATAGAGGAATGGTATAGGAATGGAGAATAAGTCGAGGAATAAATAAAGGCATTAAATAGTCATTAATTGAAACTAACCTGGTGGAGAGCTGTTGGCGGATGATGATCTTGCCTGGGGGTGACAGCGTCGGCGCCGATTCCCGAGTCAGGGCTGGGAAGATCAACAGTCAAGACTTTGCTGCTGCTTGATGATGAGCGAATAGCGTGTGTCGTAGCATATGAGCTGGGTACAACTTCGTACCTCGTGTACGATGCAGTCGTTGTCGAAAGCGAAGACGAGCTCGAAGAAGCTAATGGTGGAAGCTGGTCTCCCGTTACATAAACTGCTGTTCCTTCTTGATGAAGTCCTGTAGGATTTGATCCATTTCCTCCCGAGTTCGCCGAGGCTGACGAATAGCCTGCTGATTGCAGTCTAGGGCTGCAGGAGGAATATGGATCGTATGGACTTCCGTATTGCTGAACCTACGACACAAATAATCACATCTTAGAAGTGAAAAATGATTCAAACTTCAAGTAAAATTATCCTTTTGCTTCTTCTGTAATTGGAAGTCAAGAACGTGTTTGGAAATAGAGGCCCGAATATGAAGCGTTTCGAATTTAAATGCGTCTAGTTGATAAGGATGAGAAATTTTAATGTATTACATTTGAAAGCATTCGTGTTTAATTTTTTGAATCAGAAAGCACTCAAAATCTGAAACAATAAAAGATAAAGCATCAAAATTGGTGGCATTCAATGTTTATAATCTCCAAATTAAAAAAATTATCCATTTTTGGTTCCCTCAATTTTACTGAATCCATGACCTAAAAATGAATACCGGAACCTCTTCAATGCAAGAGTTTATTATGAACATTCCCAATTTTTGTTGTCAATACGATAATACTGAAGATCTTAAATTTACATACCCATCATCCTTAAAATTGAAGAAAAAACGACTTCTTAATGCAATAAGCAAAATGCCTTTTTAATTACAATAAACAAAACGATTCCCATAACTAGCTACTTAAATCCATAATTACACGATCTGCGATTTCGAGTAAATAAACGAAAGTTACACCGCCAATTAGCCTGCGTCATGCAGAAGCTAAATGGACGGAAAGAGAATTAATTTCCACAATTAGTAGTCCCCAACGGTAACCACCACATAATCATAACTAAAAACATAAACCGCTAGAGGTCGCCGAACGTAGAAAGACTTGAAGACCTTTTAACCCCTCGATCCTTCTCTCTTAATTCTTAATTCACAATTCTTAATCCACCTGAAAACCGGTATGCTCACACGGAAAGACATATAAAGTTGACGTCAGATATTAGTATCGGTCTGCTGCGAATCAGGGATGTTAATCGAGATTTTATTGCAGTTTTAGATTTCCTTTCTATTTTCATTAACAAAATGGATTATGAAGTTTTTACAAAACTCTGATTAGGGATGTACTGTAATTTTGGTTGGCCAGTATGAAAAAAAATATATTTAGAAATCATACTGATGCTGGCATTATTTTTGTAAAAAATGTTTTCTTGAATAATTTTAATTTCAATAAAAACAAACCAAACAGAGGTGTAAAGTATCTTCCAAGGAATAAAAGCAGTCCTTGATCATTACGATTGGATAGGAATTGAAGCTTTTTCATAGAGTGAAAGCAAACAAGAAAATCGCGTAACTATTGTTAAATAAACAATTTTAACATGAGCTTTTTTTATCAAGTAAGCTTCAATGTCTTTTATCAAATAAATTATTAAAATTATAATTCAACTACTCCTATCGATAAAGTAGTAATTTGTCATGGCTGTTAATAAAAACGTAACTCATGTCCTCTATAGTAAGTAGTAATTTGTATGTACTCAGTACTTACTGTACAGAAGGCGCGAGCTGCGTTTTTGTTAACAGCTATGGCTAATTATTTATTATTTATATTATAATTATTTATGGCTAATTACCCCTTTGTAAATGGAAGCAGTCAATTAGGTGTTCAGTATTTTCTCATAATATTAAAAAAATGAAATGAAATTAACATTTTTATTTCGATTTTTTCAATATTATTCTTGTTGATAAAGAATTTTAAATTGGCTTTGGGATATTTTTATACCAACAATTTTATAACTACAGAAATTATGGAATGCTTGAAATATTTATTTTTCTCATATTATAGGCCTCCAATTAAAAGTGTTTCACTAGGATGTGGTTAAACTTTTCAAATTTTGAATAGCGAATGCTTTCAAATATTGAGATTTTTCAACTTGGCACTGTAATTTGAAATTTTTATTATGTAATAATACTCATAAATTCAAATAGCTTGATTCAAAATTGTACAATTTAAATTGTAATGCTGATCGAGTTGTTCAATGCTGATCACCTTAAAATCAAAATTGTCGAATTTTGAACGTTTTAATTAATTCGAGAATTTTTAAAATATTACAAATAAATTGAAGTTCACTTCATTTGTAATGGTGCAAATTGCATATGAATGATTCTTAATCGCTCTAATTTCAAACCCTTCAATTTTCAAAGTTTCTAATTTTTCCAAATTCATGTTTTCTAACTTTAAAGACTTGATTAATAGCGAATCAAAAGCGAACAAATTTTAAGATTCGATTTTCAGTGCACACAATATTCTTAAAATAAAGTAGACTAAGTTCAAATATAATCGATGAATAAAACAAGGTGTTCAAAGGCTTTCTTAGGCATCATATATAGGACTTTTTTCTTCTTTTTTTTCTTAAACTCAAGTCAAAAGAAGGAAATATAATATTGAACATTCAATTTAAAATTGCATACAAATTGAATTGTTTCATTCTCTACGCTTGAAGTTTTGATATCCTTCATTCTTCAAATTCGAATACTTCAATATAAGATCAAATGCGTACAATTTTAAACCTTCGAATTGTAAATTCTACAATTTTTACATAAAATAATTTTAAAAAAATTCTCAGATCAAAACGCTTGAAGTTTGAAGTTTGAAGAAATTTTTTTCGTTTTGAGCGTTGCACTGAATTGCAAATCTTTCCTTTTAAAATTGTAATTTCTAATCAATACAAATTCGAATGCTTCAATATAGAATGCATCTACTCTGTTGACTTTTTTCAACATTTTGCCCGGGCTGATTATGGATTCTACAGTTAGCCCCCAATATCGAAATATAAATTTTTCTTCACCTATCCTTGTGACAGACTTACCTGTAGCTGGTGCTGATGATGATGGTACATTCCCGGCGGCGTCGGACTGTCCGGTTGGGACTGTTTGTGACGTTTGCTGGACTGTTGAGCCCCACGAGAAGAGCTGAGATCTTCAGGCTCCCGTTTGACCCCTGCGATTCCCGCACTGGAGGAACCGTCGTGACGTAAGGATTGCGGACTCAGAGGAAGTGGAAGACCACCCTGGAGGTTCTGTCCAGGACTATGGGACTGTTGGTTGTACTGGTGGAGGAAGTGATGAAGTTCCCCTCCACCAGCACCTTCACCAGCTTCCATGCGATTCGTCGAGCCTGCACCCGGCGCCTCCTGCACGAGCAGCTTCTGGCCCATCACACCCCTGTAACACAATGTAAAAAAATTCTCTTTTAGGACACTTATCCAATCATGAGCTGCAAGGAATTAGATACTGCATGCATAATCAAGGTGGAAATTTTGTTTCCTTTCAAAATATGGCTTAGGACTACTAGGGTTACACTTAGGGAATCATATATCTGCTATCGCCATTGTTATTTTTTAATACTCGTACTGTAATTCAGTGCAATGTTATTTCAAATTACCAAGTTGGAGGTTCTAATTTAGAATTCTCACATGTGATTCTTTTGGTTCCATATGTTTGGCTTGTTTTCAGTTTTGAAATACAATTCTGCATTAATTTTCAGTTTGAGGAAGAATATTTAACATCACAGGAAAAATGAATACTTATGGTTGTTACGTCTAAAAATTGATTTGCACTAAATTCAGGAAAATTTTCTTGATATAAGCAAAATCTGTCTCAATGTAAGACAATCATTATATTTAGAATAAGATCATTTCTTGCCTGAATCACGAGAAATTGTACTGAATTTAATTCGAACAATTTTAAGTTGTCACAAGTTTGAGCATCATTATACCAGTGTCACTCGGTATCACATGAAATTGTGCCTAATCCTAAAGTCATTCAATTTCAAAGGGCTTGAATTCAGAATTTTGTATATTATTAATTTTTATTCTCATCGGCTACGATATTCATAAAATTGCTGCCTATTTTCTGAATTTAATATCATGAAAACATAGCTTTTGATGCTTAGACAATTTCAAAGAAAGGTTTCGAATCAAATAATTTCAAATTAGACCTCCATAATTAAAGTATTTCAAATTTAGGCATTAAAAATGAAGCAATTCCTAATTTATCAATTTACAGAAAACCCCGAAGGTAACTTTTATATAAAAGTATTGATTATGAACGCTTCAAATATTTGACAACAATATTGACATAACTGTCAATAACTATAACTGGTTATAACTATAACATTTGTTGTTTTTGATGTAGTTTTAAAGTGTCTGCAACGTTTTCATCCAATTTTATTGTAAAAAAAATAAATATCTTTGGGATTTACTGCGTTTTGTGAATCTAAATTGTACCTAAAAATAACAAAGATTTGATTAAAGATTTTCAAATTATCCAAAAAGAAATATTAAATTGTTTTGGCTTCAATTCAGCAAAGTCTGGATTTCAGCGAAATTGGTATATATTTAAGACATTATCTTTTTTAGAATTAAGTCTTAAATAGAGAAAAATGTGTGCTTGAAACAAGGAAAAATATGCTTAACTTGAGATCTATATCGACTGCTGGGGCAAAAGCGACTTTGAAAATAATATTGCTATTTCTTAATCATTTTAATTTCTCTTTGCATCAAATAATCTATTTTATTAGAGCAATTGACCCGCCGGGTGCAATAACCAGCCTGATGCTCGAAAACACGTAAAAGTATTGTCCGATCGTCTCTAAAAAAGAAAATGTTCAAAAACGAGAAATCAATTTTTTCAGAATGTATAACTGTAGAGAATAAGGAAATTAAACTTTTTCCTCTTAGCATCTTTTTGCCAAACGTTTAAGTTTTAAAACTCAAATCGTTCTAACTCGGCCAAATATTATTGAAATGAGTTAATATTTGCAGAACATATAAAAAGTATCTAGGTAACTTCGACTTTCAAACCACTTCCAGAAAGTGATTTTTTCAGCAACGTTGAATGAAGTTTCTTGGTAAATCTCATATCGATTCGTTAAAAATTTACTGAGATATTCAGATTTGGAAAAAGCACTCGAAAAAGTGTTCACCTCGTGCAGCATTATTTTATTAAAGTTAAAGTAATAATTAGAATTATGTTTGGATTTCTGGTCAGGAGTGAACGCATTTCTCATAGTTGACAGACCTACCTTAAAATGAACAGTTTCAAGAATGGATCGAGTTAACTAATTTCTCTGCTATGTCCTTACAAAATATGAACAAAAAATCCAAACTGAACTTCAAGAACGCTGCCTGACAGAGCAGTCCTCGCGACGCATTAGCTAACAGCGCGAGTAGACGTCAAGTGCTTTTTGCAAATACGAATATCTCAGTAAATTTCTAACGAACCGATAAGAGATTTTCCAAAAAACTTCAATGAACATTGCTGAACAAATCGCTCACTGGAAGTTGTTTGAAAGGCGATGTTACCTAGATACTTCTTACCGGCGAAACCAAGAAAACACAATTATCGATTGAACTCATTTTGCAATTAAACATTATTGAACAATAAGCAATTGTCAACTTTTCCATGATTTTTTAAGCATCGCTAGAGTATTTCGAGTGTGTCCTGCAAATATGAACTCATTTCAATAATATTTGGCGGAGTTAGAGCGATTTAGGTCTTAAAACTTAATTAACTCAGGGATACATTTTTTTCTCAATATTTCGTTTTTATTATTAAGAATAAACGTTCAAAAAAAATGCTTATAGGAAAAAGTTTCATTTCCTTATTCTCTAAATTCCTGCATTCTCAAAAAATTGATGTTTTGATTTTGAAAATTTTCTTTTTTTGAGACGATCGGACAATTCTTTTACACGCTTCCGAGCGTCGGGCTGGAAGGAACATAACATTTGCAACGCCAATTAAATTACTTACAGCATGAAAATTTGAACGTCTAATTTCTAATAGATAAAACATTATTCCATCAAGAAGTTATGAAAATTGAAATTAAAAATATATTCAATTTAGAAAAACTAGGGCTTTATCATCGGGACAAGAGCAAACACGAAAATAGATGACAAATTTTTGGATGATAACACAAGGAAATTATTCTATTACTCAACGCCCTTACATGTCAACGAATGAGAAGGTTTTCCCACAGCTTTAGCTAAATAGAAAGACCTTTTACTTATCGATGTATATTTTTAAAAGTAATTTTTACGAGACATAAAATACCAAAGAACCATTTTCATCAACTTTGTATATCCTAAAATATTTCTATTTCATAAAAACAATGAATCAATAATGTGGTCTTGCTCCCAGTCCACCTTATTCCTTTTGACTCGGTAGCTCTCTACTGACAATGTTATGAGACTTTCTCTGCAAGTCTCAAGTATACCTTTCCGTGGATGGAAGTTCGCACGAAGTAGTTTAAGATTCGCGGATTAGCATCTTATTACCTTACACTTTACTCCTTATGCTATGCATACGCGAACGCGTACGGATCAATTTCATTTAAGCCGAATTCATAGGGTTCTTCGGGGCCCATAGCTTCGGGTTATGACATGACGGCCCTCGCGGGGCGCGTCCGCTTCTTTTTCCCTTTTTTTCTGCATACACTCAGCATAGAGAGGGTAGAATGTAGCACGCGGTATGCTCGCGTATAGACAGGGACAAGACGAAAGCGATCAGGTATCAAGTGAAAAAAGTCCATTGTATGAGAGCATCTGACCGTAGGTAGAGAAACGCACCTCGACGCAATGCTCGCAGCCAGTGCCAAGACCCGGGATTCTCTTTCGAGAGGTAAAGAACGACAGAGAGAATGCGACTAGAAAAAGGAAAAGAGCATATATGCCGAAAGCGTTGGCAGTTTATAAGGGTCCCGTCTTTGTGGATACGTATTATCATGCTAAATATAACATGTTAACTACTTCACATAATGCGCGCGTCGTTCCACTGCATGCCTAGCTTCTCACTTTAACTTGTTCCCGCTTTTTTGCACTCTCTCACTCGATTCTTGGATCCACCAGCTTTTACGATACGCGGTTTTATTGCCCCCGGCGACTTTACGGAGGAACGCAGAAATAAAAAAGGGGCAGAATCGTAAATTTCATGAAAGAACACCCTTTGCTTGCCCCATCTGATGCCCTCCAGCGCATATAACTTTTTCACTGGGTGTAAAATCATTTTTGATGTTTTACTCATGGGCATTTAATCATTTAATTCCGAGCGAGGATATTTGGAGGAAGAGAAATATATATTTATCCAAATTTGTGATGGAACGTGGCACCTTACCCGGAAGTTCGAGCACGGGTGTGGAATGGTCATGGTCGAACTTTTGGAAAGAAGCTTATTAACTGAATTTCAGAATTGAGTCTTAAATTTACACAAATTGAACTGAATTTGCTGTCAGCATTTGCAATTCTGCAATGTCTAATCATAAAATTATTGACATCAAAGAAAACCGATTTAAAAAAACACTGCAATGTAGTTTGGGTGCGTTCATTATATGGTGTATCTGTGATTGTGATCATTTCATCATTGTAAAAGGAGTCTGAAGGGATGGAAAAGGCATGTCGGCGAGCGCTTTTTTATTTTTCATTTGATATTGCTTATTATTTATTCTTCATTTTGTACGAGTCATAGAAGGTTTTTATATATTTCAGTAGATTCATGTCATCAAAACGAATAAACTCGATAGTGAAAATGTTAGTGTATTTCAAAAATTGATAATTTTTGCTCATATGAATGTTAAGCAAATTGACAACTCTGTGTTTCTTCATCATAATGTATAAATCCATTAATTGCAATATTTCCATACTTTCAAAATTGAAAAAAAATGTCTCTCACGAACGTTGAATCTACCTATATCATAATCTTAAAGATGAGAATTTTTGTATAAAGATAGCTGTAAACATTCTATCGAATGACATCAACTAAATACCACCATGAGTTGTTAAAAAATTCACTTATATGAACAATTTTTTTCATGAATACAACGAAAATTGCAAAAAAATAACATCCCAAACGATTTTTGAGAAAAAATATAAAATCGAGACAAAAAAATGTATTCTTATCAGATCCGGCTCTGATCTTAAGCAATGACTAGCATTATTTGGAACTACAATCCCTTTTAATTTCATGACCCTAGCTCGGATTATTTTTGAGTTGACATAAAAAGAGTATTGTTGACACACACACATACAAATTAAAAAATAATAAGCTACGA
>CAKNXH010000050.1:542864-585752 GCA_932178445.1 Andricus quercusramuli | reverse complement strand
TTTGAGTGTTCGGGAAATTTGGAATTAAAAACTTAGAATAATGATAAATTAGAATCATTAGAATAATTTCAAATCATCCACCGTTCTTCAATTCATTTATTAATTGTGTAAGTGCGAGTGCTATATTATTAATTTTAAATGCATCAACTTCAATTTTCCATTTCAAATTTGAACTATCAAGGATTTCAGTATGCTCGTTCAAGGCAAACGTTAAGGATAATTCCGTGATACTAGACCTAGGCTACTTCTTTAAGATTATAACCTTCATTTGCAGGTTTTATTTTTTAAATAATGTATTATTTTGAAGTTCTTTAAAATTAAACTTACATTTTTAAATTTTAATGACCAGAAAAAATATCTGAAAACCACGAAATTACCAGGAATTTATTTCTTAGATTGTAGTAGCCACCTTGGCAACTTCCTTAATGTTAATTGAAATATTCTATTGAATATAACTTTTTTATCAAGAGCTGATGAGCTGACAAAGAATCCAGTTGTCTTGGATTTATCAAAATCATTTGTTAAAGAAATGAGCACATAACGTGTCAGCCGGTTCTGTAAAAAATTTAATCTCTTACATTATGAGACGTGAAAACTTTGCGAGAATGTGATAAGAGACACGTAAAAAGTGATAGAACTTGATGCAACCAGAATAAGAAACGAATGAACTGGATCCTGTTTCTGGTTGGTGATTCTATCTGAGTGTATCATAAATCTACGAGGATACCTCTAGACTCTAGACAAGGCGTTTATGACGCTACTTAACTAATAACAGGTTTCGTTACTACAGTAATTGTTACCCAGGTGAAGAACATGCTAAAGATGATTTGATAAAGTACCTTCATGATGCAAGAAGAATGGCAATTCTATTCACCGTCCCTAACAAAGTGCTCATCTCTCTAAGCTCTTCCATTTGCGATTGTTAATTGTTTAAACATCAAATGGCGATAATGATGAAAATATTTCAATGACAATTCCTCTAAAATCTTCCACTGGACTTCCTTTTCTTTTCACCATATGCAAAGAGAGATTCAAACACATCTTCTTCAAACATTTTCCTAAACTCCAGACAAACGGAACTATCATTTTTAGAAATTACCACATTCCCAGCAACTGAAAATAGAGTTTACACAACATTGTTGGTTGAGGACAATGTAAGGTGGTTCGCGCTGTCGTAAAAACGACGAATAAAAGAAAAGTTTTAACGATGTGCGAGAAGAGGTCATCGCTCGTGGTCACAGCCTACATAACCGGTGGTACTTGTATACAGTTGCAACGGCTAATTCGTACCCACTTAAGGCCGCGAATATAGGCGCACTTACGTACATACTCTACGTGTCGTATATAGTTATATATGTATATACTACATATCGACGACGACACGACAAGTGTACACCTGGTACCAGTCAGAGTAGTGGTAGGGTCAAGTCGCGAGGTCAGACCGCATACTGGCAACCTGTACTTAGGAAACTCACGGGCATGATGCGACCCGCCACCGGCAACCGGAATCAAGACTTCCCAAACCGGAAATCTGCCGAAGAGGAGTGACCCGAGATGTTACCAAACAAGATGACGCGTGCGGTTCTTGATGTCTTGAAAATTGCACCTGATGCCTCTGATTAAGTGCCACACAGATTTAGATGCAAGAGAGTCTCTGAACACTTTTCTCCCGAAGATGTTTTTCCGTTTTGAAAGTTTGTACGGTAAATGAAGTGTACGAATGCCTTATTAATTCCGCGAATATTTTACAGCTGGAAATGTCAATTGAAAATTCGTTTGTCCCGAAAGCGTCTGTAAGTTTATGAAGACTTTTTGAAGAAACATTTTTCGCATGCGGACTTTATTCGTGTTGAAAATGTGTGCAATAAGGAAGTGTAGAAATGCGTAAATCCGGAATTTCTCTACAACTGTAAATAGAAATTAGTAATTTTTTTTGGAATTATATTTTTAGATTCTATTGTAACCATAGAGCTTAAGAATATACTAATGAATTCATTAGTGACTGCACCTGGCGTTTCGGCTACACTCATTTCTGAATTATTCTGCTCTTTACTTAAGTTTACATGTTCTATTTTTATTGTTGTGATTAGGAATCAGTCAAGCAGCTCAAACATTATTTTTGAGCATTCTAAATATAATATAAGAAAAAGAAAGGCATCTCTGAATGCTTCAGAATATCCAGGGAATATGAAAATCTATTTCCTCTGCTATATGTATATTAGTGTAGGAAGATCCTTTGATAAAACATCAAAAATATTGTTGAAACAAGAATCTGAATTTGATAATATTCGACATCAATGGGAGATTCCAATAATATACATCTAGCCGAAAAAAGTCTGGAAATTTTCATACAATCGTATTTCTCTTTTTATAAATTAGGAAAAAATCTCCATATTGTATAAGTAATTCAAAAATGAAGGATAATTTTGTATTCTTAATCACAATAATATTATTTCAAATGGGAAAGGAATCAACTGCCAACTATACAGTCTTTAGCAAAATCATGAATACGAATGGAAACTATGAAGATGCTTTTCGTATCGGAAACAAATTTGTGGCCCTAAATGATGAAGTGCTCTTAATATTCGCAAATGTAACTTCAATTTCTCCACAAAAAAAATCCACCTGGTGCACAAGGTCTGAGTTTAGACAGATTAGATAACATTCTTATTCTCATTGAGTAATCCAATGATCTTATACTTTATGAGGAAATAATTTCGAATTCGACGAAAATAATACTATTTACACCACAGCTTTCGACAATGTTATAAAATTCATTATTCGAAAGCGACTAAACTTAAAGGCTTCAAACAATGTGATTACAACAAAAAGTTTATGTTCGATTTTCGGGACAAAGGTTCTGGCATGAATGTCTTTATTTTCCACAAAGATATGATTTTTAATATTACTCAGTGACTTGTGGAAATGTATGCGAGTGCGAAGTTGAATGATGTTACAATTAACGCCGATGCACTGAATGATAATTATTTTATGCTGACAACTTCTGATGGACTTTGAGCCTATAAATAAATGAACTGATGAATCATGTGTGTGAAATTCAACACATTTGCGTCAAAGAAGAATACAATATTATGTACACATAATTTACGTTCAAAATTGGGTTTTAGTTTAGTCTAAGGTTTTTATTTCTCAAATTGCAATCAATACGAAAAATACGATATCGGTCTTATAATTTAGTGTGTACGAAGTTTCGAAACATACACACAGTGATTGCATGCACTCGAGCACAGAATGAGATATACATAACTCGCGGAAACTTTAATGAAAATAAGACATATGATGAATATTGCAATCACATACCTCTATCGAAGAATCCCTATCGTTCAATCTACAGCTCATACATATTTAAAGGTGAGACAATGTTGGCGCTACTTAGTCGCACAACGCGATTTTTGTTTGCATAAATTTTGTAAAACAATCATGCACTCAACTCGTGATGTGAAGCTAATCATTTAATTCGCTCATTAAGAATAATCATCAACACGTAAGTGAGCCTTTGAAAACTTGATAATGTAATACAAAGCGTTGTAAACTATGTTTAAACATTAAATGAATCTAATACATATCGGTTTCATGCAGGACGTCAGTTACCATTGTATTTTAAGCTGAAGATAAATTTTAAATGATACTATTCAGGAATCAAGAGTTTCAAATTTCATTTAGAGTATCATAAATGTCAAGAATGTTTAATTTGAGGCGGTGGTTATTGAAATGAAAACAATTTTCTTTAATAACAAAAATTAAGGAATAAATTATGGAATATAAGCAAAAATTAATTATTATTAGGTTTATGAAAATTTGGAAATTGAGAGGATCAACATTGAAAAATGTCAGGTTGCTATATTACTGATTGTGAAAACTATATTTCAATCTGTGAATGCGAAAATTAGAATTTTTTATGTGGATAGTCAGAAAGAGTCGAAGTGCTTGAAAAACTTCGACATTAGAAGAATTTTTAGGTGAAAATATTCAAAATTAAACAATTTTAAAATTGGAGGCCTCCAATTAGGTATTTTCACTGAATCACCAGCTAACTTCACTTCGTCGAGAGCTGAAGGAAAAACAATGGACCGAATGCATGGGGCTAATCCTTATTTTGTTAATACCTTCGTAAAAAATAATTTCCTGACTAAACGTCATATTATTTCTATATTTGTAAGCCACTGAATTTCAGAAATTTTGAAAGTGAAATGCTCAAAATCCAATTATTTAATTGAGAAACCTCAAATAAATAATTAATGTCTATGACTACCAAATATTACACGCCATGTTCACATTTCGATAATTTTCCAATTGTTCAAATTAAAAATTATCTACCTAAAAATACTGGTACCTGAAATGTCACTAAATGTCTCGAAAATTTCGCCATTAAAATTGAACAATTTCAAAATTGCAACTGTTCAAAATTGAAAAATTGAAATTAATAACAATTATGATCTCCAAGTGATTTGAAAATGGAATCATCTGATTGTAAAATTGTTGCATCAAAGAAATTACAAAAGTCATACTCGTATCTGCATCATTCGGTACCTGTTTCGTAAAAATTTAAAAAATTTAAAGAATTCTGACAGTGTGGTAGTGTGGTAATTTCGCAAGAGTGGCAAATGGAGAATTGCGGAGAATTTGCGATCACCAGTGGCACTGGCTACTATACTCTCGTGACCTCTGACCTAGGCGTACGAGTGTCACGTCGTAAAACGAAACGGACCTGAAAAACCAGATAGCTGTTTAGAAGAAGCAAAGCCGCCTGTTTATGCTCGACACGTATCGCGTGAGCGCACGTTCTCGTTTATTTAAATTTACGATTATAATATTGTTACAACTTGGGCCGGTGACAACGGTCCAGGTTATGCAGACTTCTGGTTTCTTGGTGGAAGTAAAGTAAGCAAGAAGTATATCAGGACCTCCTGTTCCACTCGGGTCATTCCAAGGGCCAACAACGCTCGTTACGCTCTCTCGACACATCTTGAATACGTGTAGAATACACACAGAGAAGATGTTACACATTATGTAGTTTACGTACAGTCTTTACTCTGAACAAAAAAGAATGTTAAATTATTTCCGAGAGCACGTGCTATACAAAGTCCGTCCCGAATATTATTATACAAAAATTAAGATACATTGTTAATGCTCTAAATTTGAATTCTTTTCAATTTGACCTATTCTACTTTGAATGCCTTTATATTCTAAATTACTTCCAATTTTAGTATAAAATTAATTATGCTTCATTTGGAATGATTTTAATTTCTAAAAGTATAAGATTTGAAAAGAGTTTGCCTTGAATATGAAAAATTAATTTAAAGCTGATCAAAGTTGTATGACGATCGAAATCATTTTGGATTCTGAATCATTCTTGAAAATTTCAGAATATTCAAGAGTAGCACAGAATATTGATTGTATAATATTCTAAAACATTCCTAAATAGTCTAGAAAACTTCAGAATCAGAATGTCCCACAATATTCTATAGAAGTGAAGAATGTTCAGAAATTCCCAGAGAATTTTGTCGAACATCCCAGAAACATCAAAAACATTCTACAATTTTCAAAGAAATCCAGATCAATCTACAACTTGTCAGAATATTCTGAGAAATTCCAGAACATTCAACAATTTTCAGAGAATTTAAGAATCAGTCTAAGAAATAAAATAATAAACTACAGATTAACTTGAAGAATAAGTTGGAACTAAAGGATAAATAATACAATTCTTGATCACATTATCCTGGTTTCGCGACAAAGTAACATTGGTACCGTGACTACAATGCCCGACAGCAACAATGTCAAGGGAGGAGATCTCCATGTACGATATCCAGGAAACGAAACGCGTAATAAGAATGTAAAGGTACGAGTGACCAGACATTTTAATGTTTGTCCCTCGAAGGTCTTTGCGCGTGCCCCGACGCAATTACCTCTCGACCTTTCTCGTAAAAGACGTAAATAACTTTAAAAAGCGTAAAGCAACCAGATTCGTGCCCCCCACTCTTTCTACTTTTTCTACTCAAGAACTGAGGTCTTACCTATTCATCATACAAAAATGATCAAGGATAAGTTGACGGACTCTAGATTCTCTTTTATCTTCTCGAAAAATTTCTATTAGCTGAGTAAGAAAACTGTTTATGTTGGGACAACAAAAAAAGATCTGTTGTCCTAATAACATTTTGAAAAACCACCTGAACCAACTAAACTTCTTACAAAAGTATGGTGTTATTTTCAATCCTGTTTCGTTTTGCTAGGCTGGGGATAAGATTGTTCAGCGGACTAAATTCTTCATCCAACAATTTTTATATTTTCTTGTTAATATAAAAACAAAGGAAAATAGTCGAGTCTTAGACCTGGAGCTGAAGCATAAAGTAGATCATTTTGAATTTATATTCATTCCAAAGTGACTCACGTGACTTGAGAATTACTTATAAGCCTGGTTAATTGGTCAACCGACGAATAAATTCGTGGCGAGCAAATACCACCTTGACGTGGATCGTTGACCTAACTTTACTTTATAAGGATGCTTGTCTATTAACACGTTTTTCCAAGAGCATTCTAGTAATTTCAAAAACTTCCGGGTTGTAAATCTTAATCCCCTAATTGTGGTGAAAATTCCATCAATAGTTGATGATTTATTTAGAATTTCTTGGAGAGAACGGAATCCTTTAATTAGAAATAGTTTGCCTTGTCAATTTCGATGCACTGAAAGTGATAGCCTTTACGAAATTGAATAGATAGTATATTTATTGTTCTTGAAAGACGATTAGGTTATAATATATAATTTGGTAAATAAACTAAATCCTTTTACATGAAGAAAATGTTTTGAGGCATTTGCAACGTCATTCTGAGAGTTTTGTAGAACACTCGTAACATTGTGAAAGTCTTAGGATTAAGCATGGACTATAATGTCGTATCATAAAGATAATTCTTGCGCCAGTGCTTGCAGTTTACACCAAGTCCTTTATTCCCCGGAGAAGGTCGAGGGTTGTACTGCAGGGGGCATCGTCAGAACACAACATTCTTGAGGGAAGGTCGTTATAGTCGCGTCATTTCGCCGCCATAAAACAGAATGCCGCCTTTTATCCTTCTCTATCTTCACACCAAGATAAATCATCTTTAAAAATTTAGCAACCTTTCAAAAGACCGGGAATAAATATTATCCGAACAATTTTTAAACTATTTTTATCAGATGAAACGGAGAATTGAATGCGATTCTTTTTATGTATAGAAATGCCTATTAGTTGAACTGACGGTTTGTCAACTTTTTGCGAGATTAATTTGAAGTAGAAATATTTACACGTCCGTCGACAAATACGGGTTTTCACGCTCCGTGGATTTGTCTACATGACACTATATCGTTGATCCTTTTATTTTATTTTCAAAGTGGATGCCAATAACGGTAAGATACCGCTTAGGGAAAGACGGAGCTTCCCACTGTTGGAGATTAGCATTAAAGTTGCACCTCCGACGGAATTTGATTTTTTTTTAAATTTTACATCTTCGAGTTTAGGTTCTTAAAGAGGTTCTCTGGGAGTCTTGGTTTTGTGAAATTATCTCTAGTCACATACAGTGAAATGAAATGAAATTCAATTAACCTTCATAAATTAAAATCCAATCTTTAAATTAAAAGAAAGTCCTAACCATCTGCATTTGTTTTTCTAGGATCACATGACCGTGAAGGAATGGCTTGAGTCTACAGTAGCAGGAAGACTGAAGAGTGAAGACTGAACAGGTAAGGTAACAATGAAATAAAATTGGATTAAAATCACGTTCCCGCCCGAGTGGTTACGCACCTCGATGGGAGTTTTAACGATCCGCCATCGTACAAATTTTCGAGATGTTATCTTTGAATGGCAGGAGAGCAAGAGAGATAGAGATTGACGCAAAAGATTACGGTAGCACGTCCCCACGGCCTCCTGGTATCGGTAACAGACTAACAGAAGCATCTCTCTTGCTATGGCAATGCGATTTTTTTTCTTCTTTCAAATCTGTACGTTGAGGATTCTCAACAGTAAATTACGAGATATGCTAAGCGACCGATATAAATCAAAAGTGGGACCGCGAGGGGTCTGCCTATAGTCATAGAGTGCATACGGAAACAGAGATGAGAGAGGGTTTTGCCACCCCAAGTTGGGCTCGCGATTTAAGGAGAGACCCTCACGAATCAGGGTGGGACCTTTTCCATCGCGAAAAGGTAAAACCCACGGTAGTTTGCAAACGTAGCAAATGGACTGGAAGAGATGCGACTACAAACGTAAATAGATTGGTTTGGAATGGGAGGAAAAGGAGATACTTTTTAGTATTTTTATCTCTTCAATGATTTCTGTGGTAATTTTACAATGAATGTATTGCTCCAGGTTTATCACCATAACGCGGTGAAAGCATATAGTATAGGACAGTGTAACTTAAAATTACAGTATGGTAAAATTACTAAAAATGTTTTGTAATTTTCCTCTACATGTGTTGCAAATTCTTGATTAATAAAGTTCAGTCTACGGATAGGAAATTAAATATATCCTGCAACATTTTTGTCAGTATTTGAAAAATGTATTTTCACTCAGAAAGTGTGAGATTTAAAGTCATTCAAATTGTATCGAATTATATAGAAGAGAGGCTACAAAATCTTTAAAAGTCATATTGAAATATATTTTCCGCACTGTATTTGACTGTGTCTTCAGATTTATGATTGCATTTTTATTTTATTGATGTTTTAAAATGTGTTACCGACTGGATATTTAAGCTATATTTTAATATAATAATTTGGAAAAAATGCAACCTAAAGTTTTGAGCATTGCTAAGATTTACTTCGGTGTATAGAAATACTTTATCCTAGTATAATTTAAAAAATGTATAATGAATAATGTAAATACGTGGAGCGGCTGTGATAAAAATTTCAGAACTCTTTGGCCATGACCCACAAATTTGAATAGAATACGCTTTCAAAGTATTCAAATTCGATAACATCCACTTTTGGGAATGTCAAAATTTTTAATATATTGTAAAAATTCGGAAGCAGCACTATTGAAAAGCATTCAAATTTGTAAAAATCTAGGAAAGCGCCATTATTTGAAAGCATTCACATTTCAAATTTTTAAATATTCAAAAATAGAAACATGAAATCACTTGAAATAATCATATTTTTGAAGTTGCTGAACTTTAATTTTTCAAATTTGAAAGAATAAAGTTCATAAAGATTCAGATTTTGAAGTGGCGAAACTTGCATGTTCCAGTTTGGAACATATTTGTTAAATTATAAAAATTCTAAAATGTTTAATGTTTTTCAATTAAAACGTTTTTATTTTGCTTTTCATGCGCCAAGTGTTTTGAAATAATTTTTTCACCCTTTAGAAATGTTACACCAAAATATTTGGAAGGCTTAAAATGTATATGGCTTCTACCGATCTGGTATCTGGATGCTCTTAGGAATGTTCACGATGTACAGTGAAGCTCAAAATTACTCAATTCTTAACTCGATTTAGAAAATGTCCCAAAAAACCATAGATGCTTGAACTTTTAGAAAATGAACAAGTATTTAAAAAAATATTTTTTACTCTGTGATTTTTTATTTGGTAACCGTAGATAAGGTAGATGTCCCAGTAATCGGGACGGTCCCAGTAATCGTGAGTTTTGAGGTGTAAACGCCAGAATTAAGTATTTTCCACATAAAAATACAATCCTAAAATATTTTTAAGTAAGGTTGAACAATGCTTGCTGTGGAAACCAAGTTAGTTTTTTCATGCAAATAGTGTACATGGGTAAAAAAAATTAATTTGTATTGCCGGTGGCGATGAATCACGAAACGTGGAAAATAGCTTAACATTTTGGTTAGGAAAGGCGTCTGTTTACTTAAGATTTTACTATGTCAAGAAATTAGTTTATCGGGACGAAAATAATTTTTTTGTAATAAAAAATAATTTTTGTTTCATAAAATAAAGTAAAATCTTAATTTAGTACCTTCTCGTTCAAGAAATATCGGTCACGATTATAGGGACATTTCAAAAGCATAGTTGCTCGAGTAATCGTGACCTGTCACGAAGACTAGGACGACTCTGTCAAAATTTTATTTCCATATTTCGTTACAAATAATAATTTAATTAATTTCAAAAAGGTATGAAATGAAAATGGAGGACTGACTTGTTACTGTGAGTAGTAATCGTAATATAAATTAGTGCTTAAAACTGAAAAAAGGTGATGTAAAATATTTGCATGAGTTTAGAGATTTCATTATCAGTTTTTGAGTTTATTATCATTTTTCGGTGAAGTTAATATTTATTAAGTAATTTTTCATTATATAACATTAATCTATACTGCATTATATAAAGAAAAATGTGTAATAGATATATAATTATTGATAGTTTTAATATTGTTACAACGTAAACAGAAAATAACCTCATTTTTTTAGTCACTGCATTTGATCAAATTTCGTGTGCTACATCTTGTTACTTAAAATGTTAATGATTTTTAATTATAATATTCAGTATTACAAAAGAGTTTCAGCATTGTCGTTATTACTTATCGTGATACAAATTCTAATAAATATTTATCTCGAATTATTTTTGTGACCACTTTATTTCTTATGAATAAAATATTAATTTTATTCGATAATATTTTCAACTGAAATAAGAACTAAACTTTTTAAAAGAATATCCATTTTCACTATGATTAATTTTCATAGAGTCCATCAGACTTATCAGAACTATCAGAAGATTCGATTTTGAGGTTGTTTCGACGGCTTTCATCACAGAGGTCTCAATCAATATAAAACTAACAATACATCTTTCATTTCATTAAAGTATAGTAAAAAAAACAAAAATACACTTAAAATACACCTCCAAATTGCTAAAAACTGATTTCAAGAAAACTTAACCTTTTTCACGAAGACTGGGACAACGACTCACGATTACTAGTACATGACAGATTTGGAAATCACGATAACTGGGACATCGGTGCTTTTTTGCTTTTAATTATTTATAAATAAATAGTAATATTAAATATAATGTAAGAACAATTTTTATAATATTCTAGGATGTTTGATGCTTCAATCAGTACCAATCATTTTTCAAATAATCCTACAAAAACAATTTTCTAAATATTTGAAGTCGATGAAATCTCTTATGGTCACGATTACTGGGACGTTTACCTTAGTTCGTTTTAATTACCTATAGCTCATTTTATTCCTTAAAACATTCTTTAGGAAATTGCAAAGGACACGATTCTAAACCATGGACCCTTTTGTTAATTCACCGTAAGATCTCTCCTTATAAATTCATTGAAAGTAATTGTAGGTCTGTTTCACTTATTATTTTCAAATCCAATATAAAAATTTGGATAATTTGGAGCTTCCTGCACATGAAGAACATTCTTAATATTTCAATAATTCACACTCAGCTTCTTAAACGACTTAATCCTTATTCAGAGTAATCTTATTCCCTGTTATCTTGAATAAAACTAAAAGAATAAGCTAGATAAAACTATCCCTGATTAAAATGAAATACATGCTTCGACCCGAATTTGGTTCTTTTTCGAAACAAGAGTCTCTCTTGGGTGAAAGCGAGATTTCGACGCGATAAGAGCTGCGCCAATTTGGAATGATAAATCGTCTCCAGGAACGCGCAAGGTTTTACCGGATACGCTCGACTTTTCGCAATTCTCGTACTCTTTTAATTTACTTTGCCCAGCCACCTTTTATTGTCTCGTACTCGCCATAACCTGCCTCCGCGCCTACATACAAGTATCTTTAAATACGTTACCTCACTTTTAATATATAGCGTACGGTGCAAATCGCGTTATATCCTACGCGTAATTTGCGCACAGCTATGTAATTCAGAATATCTCATATGTAGAATTGTAGATATACATATAAAGTACTTCTCTCAACACGACCAGAGGTCGACCGAGTTTATAAATCGTCCTTTAAAAAATACGATACTTCAAGACTCGGGTTATAAATGTTGCTGAACGACAGAAGGCACTGGTAAAATGTACCAAATAAACTGAGTTGAACTGCGTGTTTCGTAATTTCTAAAATTACGGGAATAGGTCCCGAGCAAAAAAACGGGGGAATGCTATTTCAAAGGTTTTATCAATTTGTTTGCAAATGGTAGTTCAGTAAGTAATCGGTGATTATTGTCAGGGATTTGAGTTGGTTTACAGTATAAATATTTTATTTCTTAAGGTATATAATATATATGTTCATGAACATAAATTCTAGTATGCTATTCTTTTATTGAAGTAGTAATTTTAATATACTTGGAACTACAATGTCATGTATGGTAAAATTACCACAGATATTTTTAGCAGTGGAAGTACAGACCTCTCAGCTTACATCGGTTGAGCAAAAAGATCAGGAATATATTAAAAATCATGCAAAAAAGCATATTCTGCTCGATACACGCGACATTCAACAAGCAACAATTTGCCATCGACAATGTGTCAGGGCTGGTCATTAATATCTCCTCCAAGTGAAATGATAACGCGAGCCAATACAAACCGTCATTCATAGCCGGCTGCTTGCTGGCTTTATTGCCAGCAATATATTTTTTTTTATCCCCAAGAAAGAATCTCGATTGCAATACACATACGGGACTCGTTACGCTTCGCGTGTATCGCACATTTGCGCGAAGGAAATTAATTAACGGTGCAACTGCGCCCTTCGATATGACAGCCATGAGACGCGGAGAAATCGATTGCCTCTTGGACGAAAAAAAATCCGAGGTGTGATATCATACTCTCTCACAGAAGCTCCTACACGAGGCGAATCAGATTCCCATAGGAATTAGCTCATTAAAGAACGATTTGAAAAAAAACTACGTCCCTCCAGCATCATCTCGCTATTTATTTACACTGTACATCTCGCACTTGGATTTTATTTGCATTCGCATTTGAGTGCTTTATTGCGATTTGTTTTTTTTTTCTTCAATTTTTCATAGATTAGAAATATGTTTGTTTTTTTTCCAGGAGTAGGTAAATCCAGGAAGTTATGGCAGATAAATTATTCGTCAACAATTAATGAGGAATAATCGAATGACATTCCGCTTATCATTATTCCGGTTCAATTCTTCGTTTTATTGGATTATTATTAGAATTTAATTTCCTGGTTGCAAGGACATTAGGGTGCTAATCAAATGTCGTTTTTATTTTGTCATGGCTGCAGTCATATTTTCTGTTTATTGCAATGAATATTGATAGGTGAGTTATGTTATGTGTGTGCAAATTGAAAATTCAAATTAAATATGCGGGGAAAGGTTCGAAATGTTGAAAGAGTTCAGATTAGTTTCCAAAGAAAAAACTGATCATCAATGTTAATTTTGGAGACAATTCCGAATAACTAAGTGCGGAGGAATTTATAAAAATGCAGAGACTCTTGCGTTTGTCAGAGTTCTTAATCGCGCTTGGTTGGTACGAAAGGTTGTTAATTGCTAATTTACGGACATGCAGGAATTCCGCTTAAGGTGTGCGATGCTTTTCTCCATATTTAGCGCGTCCTGGAGGCGAACATTCGTGTAAACTCATTTGCGGGTTTGTGTTGATAGTACCGATAGGCTGACACCTACAACGCGAGGGGAGAATGCATATCACTGAATTATGCGACGGTGGAGAATATAAAGTATAAAGTTTCGCGGTAAACTCCACGCTTCGCATATCCCGGAGGTTCTTAAATTCTGCCAGGTCCTCTTCAGACAGAACTTTATGAAACACAGGTGTTCATAAACACATTCCGGTTAAAAAAGAGCAAGGAGAAATTATATTTTAATAAAAGTAATTGTTAGTCATCAAATATGAAAGGACTGCCATCAGATTTTCCAGACAAATTAGAAATAAAATTACAAATAATTTAACACGAAAGATGCACTGTGGAGATTAATTTAGAATGATGGCTTTCTTGTGCTGATTACATTCTTAACGATTCCTGAAATGTTCAGGTGTCACGTCTCGTGTCGATGAGAAATTGCCAGAAAACGGAAAATTAATAAGGCAAATATTGTTTGTTTTTTCTCAAATTAGTCAAGTTTGACCTATATTTCTACGTGTCAGAATTTGTGCTGTGTTATAAAAATTATGTTGGGAAATTCATGAATTTTTTCATACAAAACCTAATTTGTATTACTAAAATGTAATTTTTTAACTATATGATTCAATTTTTACCCCTAAGTGATAAGAATAAGTTTTTAAGATCCGTCTACTTGAAGATAATAATATTAATTGATTATATCGGTTTTATATGTTTGATTTGACAGATTTTCGGTATTATCATTAACTAAGGAGCATCAAAACAATTCTAGGCTCAAAAATTACTGAGAGTTATTTTTCTATTCTACCAGGTTGGTTATTGAACATTTATATTGTGTAAAAATAAACAAAACCAATTATTGCATAACTGACCATCGAGTAAAATAACTTATAAATAATATAGTCGAACCTCTTCAATAATACATGTTAATTTCTCTTTAATTATTTTAAAATATACCTTATAGTTGTTCTTCGTACAGTTTTTGCTAGTGAAAAGTATTGAAACATCAGAAATAAAAAAATTTCAATTCAGAATTTGTTGATAATTTGCAAAACACATGTTTTTTGGATAGAGTTATTGCACATTTTTTCAGAAAAAATTTCCAAAACCTCGGAAAAATTCTTTCATTCAAACTGAAAAAAATTTCAGGTTTAACATATTCAACGCTGTTTAAATAGTGTGCATTTCACGCAATATGAAAAGGCTTTTTGCATATTTAAAAAAAACTGAACAAAAATCTTCCTTAATTTGTTCACTAGCCAAAACTATACACATAAAAAACGTTCCATAATTTTTTAATTGTCCAGATTCAGGAATATTATAATTTTGAAATATTAAATTGACGGTAATTTCATCATTTCGGTAATTTTCTATTTCGAATATTTTCTTTTTCGGCAATTTCACAGTATCTAGATTTTTTTCTGAATTTGTCAATGATCTCGATATCAACGGATTTCAAAAATTTTTTCTTTGCTTTTTTGGATGCCAAGCAACAAATTTTGTTCTCTAGGACCGAACAATAAAAATAATCTCAGTATTTTTATTTTCATAATAACGAAAATCTATAAAATCAATGATAAGAACAATATAATCAAAAAATATCAACAGTTTTTGTTTGAAAACATAAAGAATAATCATGAAATGGAATCAATGAAATCTTGAAATTTGTATTTTCCGGGGGTTTTACAATAAAAAAGAGCTTTAGTGAATTAGATTGAGAACGAGCCTTCAGTGAACTAAAGTAATTCCTACTCTAGAGACTCAAAAATGGTCAAAAACAAAAAAGCGCAATAACTTAAAAAAAATTGGTTTGAAGTGAAATCTTTGGTAATCCATGCTTTCTCTATCAAACAAATAAGCAACCAATACATATACCATATATTCAGATTTTGTAAATAATTGTAATTGAAATCCAAATAATTCCTGAACACCTAATCATTCGAAACTCGTGACAGACATATCTTGGTCTCAGAATTTAACTGCACTTGAGACAAAAATCATTTGTTGGTCTGAAGTGCATCCGCCCTCTTGACGTCTAAGTTGAAAAAGTGACATGTCAGGTGAAAGAGGAGGAAAGAAGAACAAAAGACACTTACGTGGTCCAGAGTTCATGTGTGGGTGGTAGTTTGACGTCGGACGCTTTTTCGGGAAGTTTGTAGTACTCGTAGACGTAGGAGGCACCAGGATCATCGCCGTGACCAGATACGGCTGATACCTGATGCTGTTGCTGAAGATTGAGCATGGCTGCTGTGGCCACCGAAAGCGGATGCTCGCAGTAGGCACGCCAGTCGCCCTCCATACCCTGCACCTGCACCTGCACGGCCGCGACCCTTTTGTGGACTTCCGGGTCGCCGGGTTCGGCCGCACCCTGGACCCCGGTCGCGTTTTGCAAGGACTGTGCCTCCTCGGAGCCTAAATCTTCCTCGTCTTCAGGCTCACGCTGTCCCCCCACTGGTCCGTAACCCGACTGATCGTCTTCGGGAACTCCACCAGAATCCTCCTCGCCTCTACTTCGTCTTCTGCAAAAAAAAAGGAAACAAAATTATAATTAGTTTCGTATATTTTTTACTGTAATTTTGATGTGGGACAGGGGATTTCAGTGAAGAATTATAATTTTTACCTCGGGACACAGAATTTCAAGAGAATTATAATTTTGTCTTGTAACAAGTAATTTTGGATTTAGTGCTCATTTATGAGAAGGGAATTCACGGAAACAATCATTGTTCCAAGTGAAAATTCGTCAGTTTTGGAAAATTTTTTCTTCAGAATTAAATTTGGACTGAATTAAAAAATTCGTTTCTTTTGTGCAAATGAAAACTTGCCTGAATTTGTAACTTCCCTCTTCCAAATTTTAGAAAAAGTGAGTTACACCAGAACCCCGATTTCGTAATCCCTGGTTTTGTAATTCCTAGAACTGCTGGCCCACGCAGTTTCTCAGGGGGTAAAGCCAGAGACGGTTGCGACTCTCGCATCGGAAGGGCCGCGGTGAGCGAGTACTCAGTCGAGTATATTGCGCAATATTATGCATTCCAATTGAAAATGGTTCAGGCGGCCCTGACTGTTCACGTTCAGATTCATCCGATTTAGTAACAAGGCTACTTGCGGGCATCTTCCGACACGGTTACTAAATCGGGGTTCGAGTGTATTATATTTCTGGATTATAATAGAAAATGTAGTAAATAAATATAATTCTGACTTGGGAACAGGAGAATTTCGTAAATAAGTATAATTTACTTTTTAGGATGGAGAAACTTCGTAAAAAATTATTATTTGATTTTGAACAGAGTATTTTTGACATAGAACGGGAATTTCGAAAAGTAGTTTTAATTATGAGTTCGAAAAAAGTATTGAAAAATCCCTGTTTAAATTCAAAATTATAATTATTTACAAAATTCTCTGTTTCAAATCAGAATTGTAATTCTTATGTCCAAAAATTATCTGATATTCCAACTTGAACTTCGAAATATTTTAAAAAAATTTGATATCTCTTGAAATATTTGAAAATCGTTTAAAATCTTAGGAATCTTTTGAACTTTTTCAAATTGACATGAAAAATTAACAATTGAACGGAGAAAAACCAAGTAATTTCCGGGAATTTAAAATCACCGTCGAGTAGACAACCTGAGAGTCTTGCCCGCATTTCCCCCTATTTTCCTCTATTTTCACTCATTCCGTGAAGAAACTTCCCCCT
This sequence comes from Andricus quercusramuli, assembly GCA_932178445.1. Taxonomy (NCBI): domain Eukaryota; kingdom Metazoa; phylum Arthropoda; class Insecta; order Hymenoptera; family Cynipidae; genus Andricus; species Andricus quercusramuli. The sequence goes on along the minus strand of CAKNXH010000050.1, from coordinate 568,551 downwards.
TTTTCTTTAAGTTTAAGGATTCACTATACGTCATACAATCAATCCTAAAATTGAAACAACCTTTATAATAATTTATAAAATCACCCAATATTATTTTCTGAGAATTTTTAAGGAGAAATGTAACATAACCGTCCTTTAGACAAGAATGGTTCAGGTTTAAATTGTTTATTTAACCAATCTTATATGGATTTTTGTGTTCCAACTTCAATTCGAGATAAAAGCTGCAATTTTCATCTAATCCTGTTTCTTAAAAGATTCTTTAGAATCTTGTTTGGTTGGGTTTCATTTCCAATTTTTATTTCAGTTTTGAGAAATGCTTTTTGTTTCTGAGAAAAGAAAAGAAATCTACTGTTTTCATCTGTTTTTAAAAACGTATCCTTGAAAGCATATCCTTCATCCATATACAACTTTTTAAGATAATTTTTGTAATGACTGAAATCATTGAAAATAAATTTTCATAAATATTTGTTTATGAACACATATTCGTCCTAATAATACTTTCAGCTCATTAATTTTGAAGAATTTTTCTAGAGTAAATGAACTCAAATTAGAAACTTTTAAAATTGGAAGCCATAAGAAAATGGATTTTGGTTTTCAAATGCTGAATTGCATAATATAAAATTCGAATACTTCTATATTATATAATTTGAAAATGAAGGTTTCCAGAATCCTAAAAATTTTGAGTTTATTTTTTGAAGCATTCGGTTTGAAAAATTATCATTCTATGATGCAACTTAAACTTCAAAAATATATAAACAAAAGCAATAAAATACAAAGCAAGCAATACAATTTCGCAAATATAACATTTTTTATAGAACGATTTTTTCTCCTTGCCTCAAAGAATGAAAATTTTATTTAATATAGTTTGAAGGGTGTCACGCCGTAAGAGGTACAGGAAATTCTTACAAAAGTGATTTTTTTTTCATTAAAAACGTTCTTCATAGAACGGATACACATTAAAAAATCTGATTTGCAATAGGGGGTAAGGGAAACGCTGTACTTTTTTGTTTCAATTTATATGCTTTATTTTTAACAATTTAAACTGGAATTTGGGAACTTCAATGCCTATTTCATAATCTGTACGCATTAGGGTCCATATTAGATCTTATCGTGCAGAAATTGATTGATTGATCGACTTCATTATAGTATAAATCATCATCAATCTACTCCAGCTTGTCAATGTTCGTTGAAATTTTTATATTTCCTAATTTATACATTCATAATGTTGCAGTTGTTTTTATCTTGCATCAGAAAGTCCTTTTCGATAAAAGATACCGTTTTTTCAATTTCTCCCAAAGCTCGACATTTTCTCGTTTCATATTTCTTGAGTCCTTCCCACTGACATGTTATCGATAATCCTCTAACATACGATACATCCCAGCTTCGTGATCGGCCGTAGGCGTAAGTCGTTGACTTTAAGTGAGAGAATCAAAGGGATTGAAAAAGCGAGAGAGACGAATTCGACGTCTCCGATTTCAAAGATATTCATTCGTCTGCTGCTCACTTTCGGTAATGAAAAATGTATTCGTGCTTCAACCGATATACCTGCGACATGTCCACTTACAGATAACGAGAGAATATCCTGTGGTACACGGATCCCAAAGATGAAGCAGGAATTGTAGTATGGAATAATATGTGACAAAATGTAGAGGAATGATACTACACTGGAACCTGTAATTAAGAACGATTTGGGACATGTCTTGCAGTGGGAATCCAAACGTAAATATTCAGGGGCGCAAGCACTGTTTTTGTTGGATTTGGACGCATGCTTACAGCTGACGCAACTGACGCTGTTTGTCAGGCTTGACTGAACACCGCCGAGGTCTGACGTTATAGGAATATCGTGAATCCGGGTTTCTTAATTCCAGGTTCCAGTGTATTTTGCTACTATGTATTTCGGAAAAAATGACACTAAAGACACTATTTTCTCACAATTTTCCTTTGATGCTACTATTTCTTTACTTTTCCTTAAAAATTATTTTTAAACTTCTTCGCTGATTGTTTGAAATGATATGCCCGCCATCTCAACGAATCACAACATACAGCAAATTTTTTCCTCATAAATTTATTTAGGGGGTCATCCAAAAATAAATTTAAGCGATTTAGGAGGGCGGCAGGGCGGTATAAACCTTACTGTTTTCATAAATTCATCAAGCAGTTCCACTTTCAATCAAGTAGTTCCATTTCCAACGAAAAAAGATGATTTTTCAACAAAAAATGTGATATTTGATATTTTAACCAAGAAAAGATTTTTACTTTATATAAAAAATGGTTGCACTAAAACAAAAAGGACAAATTTTCCACAGAATAGTTGAATCCTCAATCAAAAGCAGTTGAATTTTCAACCAAAAAGGTGAGTTTTCAACACAGAATAATAATTTTTTACCAAAAAAAAATGAATTCTCAACAAAAAACATAAATTTTTATCAAAAAATAGGTGAATTTTTGAACTAAAGAAGTTCAATTTTCAACCAAAAATATAGTAGTTTAATTTTTGTTCAGGAGAATAAATTTTCAACGGAACACATTTTTTTCCATAAAACTGTTGAATTTTATACCAAATTGTTGAATTTTCATCTAAACAAGAGCAATTTTCTACAAAACAATTGAATTTTCAACCCTTGAATATGGATTTTCGAAAATAAAGCTAATCTTCAATCAATCAGTCAATTTTAAACTAAATAATTGAATTTGCAGTAAAAAAAGTTATTGCTCAACCAAAATATGAAAGGAATTTTCAGCTAAAATGTGAATCTTCAACCAAAATAATGAACTTTTAAGAAATTAGTTCAATTTTGTATACCAAAAAAGACGTATTTTCAACGAAATAGTTTGAAGAATGCATGTGATCCTAGTCCAAATTTTATTTTATTAATTGTTAGTACAAATTTTTGTTGTTTCTAGAAATGTTTAACTAAACAGTTGAATTTTTGGAATAAAAAATGTGAATTTTAACCTAAAACTGAATTGGTTTAATTTTTATTTGGGAGAATTAATTTTTAATAACAAAACTACTTTTTTACAAAACAGTTTAATTCTGTACGATATATTTGAATTTTCAACAAAATTGTTGAATTTTCATGCAAAAAAATACGAATTTCCTACAAAACAGTTGAATTTTCAACCCGAGAATATGGATTTCCAATACAAAAAGGTGATTTTTAATCAAGCCGTTGAATCTTCAATAAAATAGTTAATTTTTAACCGAAATAAAAAAACTTTCAACCAAGGAGTTTAATTTTCAACCTATAAAGATGAATTTTCAACAAAAAATTATATATTTGATATTTCCACACAAAAAAATTTAATTTAAAATAAGAAACAATTGGATTTAACCAACAAAAACGAATTTTCAACACAAAAATTAAATCCTTAACCAAAAAAATTGGTAGTCCAGAAAAAAAATGTTAATCAAATTGTTGAATTTTCAAGCCAGAAAGACGAATTTTCAACAAAAAAATCCAATTTTGGACCAAATCATAAAATTTGTACAAAACAGATGAATTCTTACCAAAAATTCAATAGTAGACATTTTAACCCAAAAGAACCAATTTTCAATAAGAAATAGTTAGATTTTCTGTTTTTTCTCTTCTAATAATTTCAGTTCGCATTTCAGTGGAAAAACGAGAAAACGCATGGAAAAATTCTAAATAAAAATTGAAGTTGATTTTTAATACTCTGAAAATATTAAGTTATAAAAATAGAAATTTTGCTTAAAAAATAAAATAAATTGCCATTGCACACTTTTTGATTATTGAAATTTGAAGTGATTCCAATGAGAATAAGAGGAAATCGTGAAAATTGTAAAGCTTTCAATATCAGTTTCTTTGCTATCGAAATTCAATTTTATTAGTTGTAGTATAGGCCTGAAATAGTTCCCCCTCTAAATGTCCATCCTTATATTTACGATGCACTTCACGCAGGATGATCGCGAGCAAATAGGTTGTAAAAATGACGTGAAGGGTTGCCAACTAAGATGAGCTAGGAGACTCAGCTTAGATGGACGAACAGATAATGGTGCTCATGATGTATGGTGAATGTGTACTCTCTGTTAGAGATCAAGATGTATGATCATACCATCCACAGTGGCGTCGAATTTCATAAAATAATAACATTTACAATTCAGCAACCATAAAATATTTATTTAAAATATTATACAAATCTTCGGTCAATCAATATTATTGCTACCCAACTCTAACATCCACAGAAACCAAATCTTTCAGATTCAAAAGTAAGACTTGGAAAATTTAATGTTTGCGCCAAAGGGGAACAACGCCACGCTTAAACATAACCTCCTAATCTATCCGAAATTATTAACAAAATTTTTTCAAAATGATAAATCGACTAGACTAATAATTTTCTCCAATTTTATCCGTCCAAGAATAATCTCTCCACTGCAATTTCTTAACCACTCAAGCATGCACGAAGTCTGCCGGTACCTATGCAAACAGGAAAGGAGAAAAATATTTGCACAGGATAACTCAGGGTCTCATTATCGGGGCAGGAGCTCCTTCTCAGGGGGCAACTATGACGGTTGTCCAGGTGCAGGTAGCACCAAAAAGAAGCACGTTTATAGCGAGAGCAGAGATCAAACCAAGGGGCAGGGGAGGGGGTTGGGAGATTGATTCGACATGCATAAATTAGAGAGGATAAGCCTTTATTCCGCGTTATGCATCGGGATTGGGATTGGAATTGGGATGCACATGAGACGCGAGTATAAATTGATGACTGTAGGCAAAAGCCAGGGGTCTATAATAATTAATCTTCGAGCCTGTAGGTATGCAAAGGCATCTGTAGTCTCGTATACATCGCGACTTTTGTCGGGGGTGACAAAAAATTGCCTACAAGTCATGCAAAAAAGACCCAAAAAAATGCACGGGCCATGAGATTAGGCAAAACGTTATTTCGGGGTGTCTTGATACAGTAAAACATCTCTTTAGTTCGTCTTTCTTCGTCTGATTTTCATAAAAATATCTTAACAGGTTATAGGCCCATTGAAAAGTTTTCGTAGTTTGCGAAATTGAGCGGTTTTCTGCAATTGGAAATTCTTAAGGATAAAAATAATTTTTGACAACGAAGACTACAGAAACTAACAATTTCAAATATGGGTGTTCAACTGTTCAGATAATATCAATTGAAATCAATTGTTCTTTTCACTAAGTGTGGACTTTTTTGAGTTATTCAATTTTGAGAGCCTTTAATATAAAATTATTGACATCAAATTTTATAATTTTGAGTTTTTTTATGTTTGATTGTTCAGTTTCGAACCAATAAATCTTCTTCCTTAAGGAGTTTTTGCATTCTTTTGTTTTCTTTTAAAAGAATTTATCTTGATTTTACAATCACAAGTAACCTCATTCGTTAACGAATAAGGAGTTAACACGGATCTGTTGAGGAAGGTCATTATCATTAATAATAGAAAATTTCTACTTTGGTTGAATAAACAGTTCATGTGGCAAGTTGGAATAGTCGGATTATAATCCAACCTGTCGATCCTTCAAGCTTGATAGTTTGCTTGAGACTACTTCCTGTCCCAAGTGGGGATTTATTTTTCCCTAAATGAGGAATTTAATCCTCTTGTATGAGGCTTATCGAGGACGTAGAAAGCAATCCTGACAGTGAGTCTCTGTTTTTATGAATCAAAGAGCGACCCACGGAGGCGTACTAACATCGATCACCGGAGCCAGTCAAGGATGCCAATAATGACGGCCACGTCAGGGTGGTTCGTTAGTCAGGATCAATTACTTTAGAAAATGTTGTATTCATAAATTATACGATGATACCTTTTTTTCGCTGATAAATCCAATTTTTCTGTCCAATTTTTAAAAGCAGACATTTCTTGCCATATTCAATAACAACTTTCAGAGATCACAGTCCATCCTCGTTTTTTTTATCTAATTCCCCTTTTCTAACTTCAAGAGCAAAAAACTGAAATTTATTTGCTAATTTTGCAGATTTGGAGGAAATCGTTAACAGTGAAGAAATCCATACCGATTCAAACGAGAATCTAAATTTGGAAGATAAATCAATTCTGTAGTTGCAAATGAAAAATATCTTTATAGAGATTAACTAAGACGGATGACAAAAAGACTGTTACTAAAAGAGGTTAATTCTTACCGGAATATGTAATAGCAAATATTTCAACGAGAAAAGATTTTAATTTTAAGTAAAAAGCAGTTGAATTCGACAAAAAATCGAATTTTCAACAAAATGGTTCAATTTTTTACCGAACTGATAAATTTTTATCTGAAAAAGTGAATTGTTGTCCAAAATAATGAATTTCTAATGGAGCAGTTCAACAATGAACCAAGTACATAGATTAATTAAAGAAAAAAGATTTTCAACCAAATAGTTCAATTTGTAACCAAAAAATTTAAATTTTCAACTAAAATTGGAATAGTAAAATTTTCACTTTAAAAACATGAATTTTTAAAGTCAATAGTTGAATTTTCAACAAACAAAAAATCGTTTTCGGCCAAAAAGACGAATTTTCAACAAAATACATAATTTTTCAACCAAATAGTTATATCTGTAACCAAAAAAGTTCAATTTTCTACCAAAAATGGAATAATTAAATTTTCACTTTACCAAAGAATGTTTTAATTGATATTTTACCCAAAAAAGATTTCAATTTTGAATAAAAAAATCGTTCAATTCAACCAAGAAGAAGATTTTTCTGCTAAAATTATTTATTTTCTACCAACAACGACAAGCTTCTAACAAAATATATGAAATTTCAAACAAATAGTTGAATTGTCAAATGAAAAATATATATTTTCAACAAAAAATGAAAAAGTTAAATTTGCAGTTGATAAAATTAATTTTCACACAATAAAACAACGAATTTTCCACAAAGTCGTTGAATTTTCAAACATAGAAATGAGACTTCAACTAAAATGATGAATGTTCAACCAAAGAAATTAATTTTTAACAATGTAGTTCAACTTTTAACCAATGAGTTGAATTATCAATAAAAAAAGATGAATTCTCAACAACAACAAAATTATCATTAACTTTGAACATTTCAAACAGCCAATAATAGTTAATTTTAATCATTTAGTAAAATATAGGAATTTAATGAAAAATTTTAATTTAAAAATAATTCTACTAATTCATTATAGCAAATTAATCAGTCACTTCTATTACCAAGAGATCAGTCATTGCAAGTGAGTGGTATATTCAGTCAGCAGTAGTGCCTGTTAAAAAAACTGTTCGAACGACTGTTTTATCAGTAGAAATTACTGGTTTTCAGTCAAAGCATGTTTGATTAATTCAATCAGTGAACTTTTAACTGATTTGAATTTAAAGTGCAGCAAAAACAAGACTCTTCGGCTTCTTCTTCTCATCGAAAAAGAGCCAATTCCTTTATTTATCTTCTTTTATTAATAACGAAAGAAATGTTCAAAGATAAATAAAAACAGGGACGCTATATGATTTTTCTACCGAGCGCCCTTTTTAATTCCGAATCCGTCGTTGCGTCTGAAGGGCCGATAAAAAGCGTATCGAACAAGTAAGCAGTGAAGAGAAAGACAAAGACAAAGATGAAAGAACATAGAGGATTCTTTTCCGAAGGGTGAGGAATTGTAAAAAATGTTGGTTGTACTGAATCGATTGCCATGGGGACGTTCGTCGTATGAATTTTGAAATAATGCGAGCAAGTTAAGGATCTGTACCCTGGCGCACGTGGCTATCCGTATACGTGACCGGTGTATTTATAGGTTATGTATAATGTCGAGCTCTGGAGCGAAATGCGCTATGTACTTTTATAGCGATTTCTCGAGAATCTGAAATCAAGTAATGGGCGATTCCGCGCAAAACGAGACTGATATTTTCATTTCCTTATTCTCATTTCTCTCCACCGCTATGGACTTTCTACTGAAAGTTGATTTGGCCATCATAAAAGATATCGCGAATGGTAGTGCAAACGAGGATATATGAAAATAATTTATACACTTTCTGCAGGAATTGGACCAAGATTTTGATCGGCTTTTTTTTAATCCGGTTTATGGAAGTAATATAATATTTCTCTGAAATGGAAGCTCTTATGCAGCTTGTATTAATTAAAATCATATGCAGAGAAAAATATTTGGATTGCGGAATTAGAAGTTGGATTGATAATATTAGCATTCGATGGGCATGGTCGAATGATTGCCTTCAAACTCATCTGTCGAAAAATTGACTGAGCTCGGGATGCGGTTTTCTGCAGTTTTCCTCTCCCCTGGCCAACCGTCCAGGCAAATGCGAGTATTTCTAATAAAGTTGGATGTCAGTGAAGAGGAGTCGTCTGGCGATATATGTACTAATGCTGAAGGACTTAAATGATACGGGGCTTAAATGGACCAGCCTGATAAGACAATAATGGAGTCAGTAAATTTTACAGGGAAAATATCCGTAAGTTTAGCTGAATTGTTTTCTGCATCTGGAGTGTTGTTTTGAACTAATTATTGGGCTGAAAATGAACTATAATAGAAAATAATATTATGAAAAGAGGGCTAGAATTTGAATTTACAAAGAGTCATTGCGATAGATGATAAAAATAATAAAAATGAGTGAAATTTATTGATTTTATTTCGTTTTAATGCCTGTTTCAATTTTTTTCCCTCGTTTCTGGTTGGTCGCAAAAATGTATAAACTGAAAGAGGCCGCACTGGATACATATGCAAATTTAAGGCAACCCCTGTATGAGCTTCTCGGGACTTCACCTGCGCATCCGGTTTTCGCATGCTTCTTTGATTTTGTCCTCACGTATTATGTCAGTCTCTCTATAACTTTTCAAATGTGAAATGAAAGTTCAAAACGCGTATGAAATTCTCTTTTTCATGAAGGATTATTTAAACTTGTTTATTATTGGCCAATGATATTGATTTATCTTTTTTTTGAGTACGCTTCAATCTCAAATCTAAGAAAAATCCGTGAAAATTAATATTTTTATTAGGAAATTATAACTTAATTTACAATCAGTTTAATTTGCAATAGTCGATACTGAAAAGATGTCAATGTCCATCTAAAGAATTGTTTGATTTGAAAAGAAGGAAGTTTAAAATAATCTAAAAATCACCCCCTTTTTTTCCTACTCTTGAAAAAATGCCCTTTTCCCCCTTTTCTCTTTACATATACATTAAGAAAAAAAATTGAATTACGCAGAAAATTCTCCGAAATTATTAAATTTATGTAAAAACTATTGTTTGCTTACTTCTGCAAATTATTATATTCAAAACTAGAATATGCGTGAATACTCTTAAAAAAGCACTTAAAACTGAAACAATTTAAAACATCTTGAAAATATGCAAATTGGAACAGAGTCGTTATTCAGTATCAAACTGGATCAGTTAAAAAAAATATATATATATAGTTATTCGAGAGAGAGAGAATTACAAAGTGAACACTTTTTAATTAGAGTATGTACGAAGTTGAATAATTAAAAACTGGAATATTCCAATTTGAACAAGTAACAGAATACATGTAACTCACAAAATTAAATGTTCAATTTGAAGAATTTAAAGTCAAACTTCAACGATTGAGCCATTTGAATTAGAATTCATTATACGAGTCTTGAGCAGTCTCAAATTTTATGCTTAGTTCTTACTGATAACAAATTTAGAAATGTTCATTTCGCCGATTTCAAACTGAACTAATTAGGATATAATAAATAATACTTTAAAGCTAAAACACTTTTTCGCGGAATCTATACAAATTAAATGTTTCTGTAATGAAAGCTTTCAAATGTTGAAAGAGTATAATTCGAAAGCAGTTACATTTGCGATTTGGATTATTTTAAATCGGCTGCTTTTAAATTTCTAAATTTCGAGAAGAAGTATTTTCAAAAAATTGACAATTCTAAACTGAGGGGAAAAAAAGAATAAAACACGTTAGCACCTGTTTCAATTTGAAAAACCTACCTACAATAAAACACCCTTTTAAAAATATCTAACGGAATTTTCAAGGTGTCTGAGAAGGCTCGAATCCCCTAATCGTATGCAGACTCGCGTCTCATATAATAGTCAGAATTTTTGTGTCTAGTCATCCTTTACATTTATGAACTGCAACCTGAATGCTTTTACTTTAATCTTCATTGTCCTTCTTTACAAACAAACTTTACCGTCTACAAAAGCACGAAATGTTTTCTCAGATCTAAAAATAGAAGCAACTTCTATTTCTAAATCAAATACAAAATGAAGCACGTATGATATCATTTTCGAAACAAGTGCCCTGTTAAAAAAACTCAAAAAGCTTCTCCGTCTACCATTCGTTGTATTCCTAAGAAATGGAAGTAGTTAGCAATTGTGATTTTGAATTTTTTGACAATAACAATAATTATAATAACAGTATTAAGAATAAAGGAGCATAGAGGATATCCTTAATCGGTGAATTTATATTAGTTTAATCACTGTTGAGTAGTTATCAAAATTTTGAGAATGTAGGCTAAATGGTTTGGTTTATTGAACTTTTCATCGACTTTTGTTAGGTATTCAAATTAATTCGGTTCTTTTACTTTGATGTCTTGTAACTTTTGGTAAAACTTGAATTTTCAAATGGAATGCAAAAAGAATTCAGTGTCTCAAATGCTCCTTGTCGGACGCCATTGTATTCACTAATGATTTTTTAGGTTAAGTCCGCAGGGCCGCCACCTATTATATTGTGTTTCAAAGATTCAGGTTCGCCCTTTAAAACTACCTCAGGAGGGAAAAAATCAAGTTTGACCAAGATTTACAAGACATCAAAGTAAAGACACCGAATTAATTTGTAGACCTAATACTTATGACGAATATAAACGAAACTTGACTGGAAGTCTAGGAGACGGAACATTGTGTAAAATGAAGTTTATTCTGGTAAAAGGCCATTTACACGATCAAAGTCGGTGTTCGTGTCTCGGAACACAATGATACATCACAGAGGACATAAAGAAAAAAAGAGGCGATTAATATTCTGTGGAAGTATTGTCCACGCGACCCGGGAACCACCCTGAAGATCTCTCGTACGCATTTCAATGAAGCCGCCTCTACTAGTCGTTCCGCGCACACATAAAATATCTCGAGTGAGTGTTTTCCGTCATTCGGATGTCCAAAAAGTGAAAAATCCTTTGGGGTGGTCCTTTAAAGGCAAATTTATTTACATTCTTTCGGTGGCTTTCAAATCTGACAATCAAACGTAAAACTGTGTATATTGACTGTTCCATTCAATATAGAATCAAGTTGGGTGATTCTGTATGAAGAATCAGGTTTCAGTTGTTCAGTAAATGGGATCAAGTCTATTTTGATAGATTTTGACATTTTGACTTTTGGAAATATAATAAACAAAAGCAGGCCTTTTGCAACACATAACAAAATTTTATGGAATTCTCTGGAATATTTACTATTGTATAGAATTTTCTAATATTTTATAACGTGCTGCAAAATAATGAATTCTGAAATGCAGTTAATGAAATTGTATATTTAGATTGACAGATTGGACAGTATAGCATAAAGTTATAGACTATCAAAGTACCGCTATAATCACAGATCATTCTGATACAATTTGATTCTGATTAATTATTTTCCTTGAAAATTGAACACATTTCACTTATTTCTGTTAAATCAAGCAAACATTTTTCTCAGTGTCATATTAATGTTCTCTGGGTGATCCAATATAAATTGCGTTCATCTGATCAAATGATTTTTTGAACCATCATCAAAATTGCCTAAGGACTATTTCATTCATAAAATTGAGCCTGAATGTAGTTGCTTATAACTCACAAGCATATAAGAAAAAGATTAAAATCTAGTTGATTCTTGGCAAAACGAAAACATGAACTCGACGCCCAATCGGCAATCCAGCACATCTATTTTCCGACGACTGCTCAATTACTATGCCTTGCAGAGCTACCTATGTTTTCCTTTATGCAGTCATATAGGCAACGGTTGCACATACCGGGTAAAAAATCGCAAGGTCGCATACTTAGATTCTCGAACCCGATACCCGGGTTTGCCGGTGCATAATAATTTCAGGTTGTAGCCGCGAATCGAACTGCATAGTTCCCGCTCCGCCTCACGTGCGTGGTTCGCATCTGTATTTCATATTTTGTATCCCGCCGTATGGTGTATGTATGTTGTATCTCTGTATTCTATATTCTATGGTTTATAGTGTATGGTGTATGGCATATCTTAGCGAATGATATTACAGTGACGGCCTTTCCACGCAGGCATGCATTCACGCACATTGATATAGCTTACCTACACTTTTACAGTGTACGTGGCTCATCCTTCAATGTGTATGTGGAGCACACTCACGTTAGGACCGTGAGAGAGTAACCTGTCGTATGAGGAATTATCTGTGGAAAAATAAAACAAATATCGGGCCCGAGTGGTTCGTGGACAAAAAGAGGAGAAAAGTTTCTGGGACCCTGAGAGAGACCATGGATATAAGGGAATAAGAGGGGAGTAAAAGTGAGAGGGAGAAGGTTGACGCGGGCTCTTCGATCCATCAAAGTCAGTCAGACAACCCTATCTCCATCTCTCTCTTTCTTTCTCAGTTTCGCCCTCTGTTTCTCCCTCACTCTCTCTAAAGTTCTCTGCAGTTCTCTCCTTCAGCTCGATTATATTTTTACAAGCGTGTCCAATGTCCTCGAGGAATATATTACGAGGCGCACGATGATATCTGGATTTGCCCAGGCCAGGAAACTGTCACGAATAGGGCCCTTCCAAGGGGTGAAACTATATCGTTAGGTGAAAGAAAGGTAAAAAGAATCAATTAGCTTTTTCTAAATTCAAAGGCCCGGGAAAGGTCGAGGAATTTTTTTAAGACTGGAAAAAACCGCGAAATGGCAGTGACTTTATTTTATGCCCGGGGATCTGTTTAATTTTTTTGCTTTAGTAAGAAAACTGGCCTAGCCGTTGCAGTAAAAATAATACGTCTAAAATTGATATACTCTAAAAATTTTCTGACCTTCAGCACTCAGAGAACTGTCCTCTTCTGTGAAAAGGATGTTTTCTGACAAGATTGAAATTTCCTCTTGGAAGGGATAGGAGGATTTCCATTTGTCTCGGAAAAAGTCTTTTTGCAGTATCCATTTGCGACAAACTTCATCTGATCTAGCAGTCTGATTCTGTTTGTATAAAAAAGATATTCACGTGTTTAGAGAAATGACAAAGAATTTTTTTCCGAGTTTCGAGTGGCCACCCTGAACCGACATTTTTATTGAAAATTTTGAAAGCCTGGATAAAAATACTCTAATTCAGAAAGAAATAAAAAATTTCCATAGTCTTAACTCTTCCTTTGACTTCATGGAGGGCGCAAAAAAGAAGTAATAACTCGATTAAAACGTGCGCAATTTAGATGCAAATCAGCAGAGAATACGCAATTTACATTCGATTAAGATGCAACGTGGGTACGATCGCTTAACGTGGGTGCCATCAATTTTCCTCTATACGGTCACATTCTTTATAGCCTTCACTCCAGTACCTTGAGATACACGACAAAACATTTTGAAAATATGGAAGGCAGCCAAACAATGTATCAAGGATTAATTACACCCATTAATCAAAGGCGATAAAAACTTTTCCAAGAAATAAGAACACTGCTTTAAAATTATCTGGACAGTGAGGCCATTAAAAAAATATGATTGCAGTAATATTTAATCGGACTCAGGTTTCTACCCAAGATCGGAATCTTGATGAACTCGGCAACTTAAGCCAGCCGCGACTTTAAATTTCACTTGCTAAATACAGACTAACCACTTTCTGTGGTTAATAATATTGAAACTGCGAAGTGTTGCATGCTCAATCGATAATTTAGTTTCAATTAGCCACTACACAGGAAGGAAAGTTAGAAACAGTCGAACAGGTTCGACTTCTGAAATTGATTTTCGTCTCCAGCGCCCCTCGATTCAGCCAATTAGAATCGCGATCATTATACCAGCGTCGTATAAACGTTGGTAATGCTAATAATAATAGTAATAATAATAATAATAATAAAATTAAAATAATAATCCCAGTATCCTTGCGTAAACGCGGTGGCGATGCAGGTGTGCAACTTTAATTCGCGATCCTTCTCTCTCTCTCTATCTCTATCCTTTGATATTCAGAAGCCTTATCATAGCCCGTTAATACAGAGCGACCATAATTAATAGACCACTTGCTCGTCCCTTTTTTTCTCATCAACGGAAACCGGCTGCTGTGTGCTGCGCCTGTCCAATGATTGTAAACCATAGGTTAAAGAAAAAAAGGACAAAAAGGAAAAAAGCAAATCGGAAGGATCTTGAAGTTAATCCCAAGGTGGGAGACAAGTAAGTGGACTTTGGAAAATAAAGCACTTAAGTCTCAGGGACGCGTCGAAAGATTTGTTGCGTTCATTAGAAATAGCTGGATTACATTTAACTTTTTTCTTTTCATATTAGGATTCGATTTAGAACAGTAATGTTTACATTTATCATTTACTGCTATTTTAATTATAATTAAATCTGCAGACCATAATGACTACAATGGAGATTGTATACAGATTACGTGATTCTCATTTGGTGATTGTCTAATAATAAGTTTTGGGCTTCAAATTCTACATAATTATATTCTCAAGGTTTTTATATTTTTAAATTTTGAATGTATTATTTTTAAATTGCTTCTAATTTTGAAGCCCTTAGAATGTTTGTTTAAATTAGAAGGCTTCTAAAGTTCAATTATATACATTATTGTATACGTTTGAGTGTAAAGTTAATGACTGGTAATTCTTTTCAAACTACTAGAAAATAAACACGAGCACGATTTTTTTCTGTCTCATGCAGTTTCACAATTAACATATAAAATTAATATTAACAATAGCAATTTGAGATGAAAACACTAAAATAACATAACAGCGTAATGTTTTCTGTTTAAAATAGTTAATTTATACGGTAGAAAATATCAATATAATTTAAAATTGTTTCAAAATTGAAAATCTTCTTTGTAATATACATCAATTTCCGGTGAAAAACACGAGCATAATCTAACATTGTTTAGCAACTTCTAATATTCTCTGCAATCCTATGATTTCTTATTAAAAGTAACGATCTCCGGTAAAAAAAAAACGCTAAAAAACCGAAAAACATAAGTTGTTTAATAATTTTAATTTTTGAAATATAATACTCCTATACTAAAAATACCCATTTGCGGTGCTAAACAATAATATAAACTGAAATTGATAACGATTGAGAATCTTGATAATGATTTCGTTTCAAAATTCTAATTTCAGGTTAGTTCAAAAAACTAACACGAACCCAAATTTTCAAAAATTTTCAATCTTCTTCGAAACTTTACGATTTTATGGTGAAATGGTTTTTGTTTTTTCAATACTGCTTTCCAGTTTAAAAATCGCGATTTTTTACTAAAGCGGAAGAAAACACACAAATATGGATATAACTAAATTCAAATAAATCAAGTTCAAGATTAAGGAATCTTGAACTTGACTGTATAACTAGAACATCCTTAAAAGAGATTATTTAGACTGTATTTTCAAAATTTGAAATTTGGAAGAACTTTAATTAATGAAAAGGCAATCAGATTTTCAACTACAATGATTGCAAGATTTTCGAGACATCGTTATATCACTTACTTTAGATAGGATTTGAATTAAGTTGCCACCCCGTGAAATAAAGTTAAACTCGAGACCCCATATCTTATTCTACATAGAGAATCTTTAAGGGTGACCATCGAGCAAGTCCATCGCGTTTTCTACCTATTCCAGGTTAGGGTCGGTCGCGTCCCCTCGTTAGCGGACATCGCGATGAATAGCAGCCCATATGTAGACGCTATCTAACATTTCATTGTGAGCAAGTCGAATGTCCTCTATCTAGGTTCTAGAGGAGGTACAAGCGCATTGCGTCCATCAGGGCAGCGATAGGATAACGACGCCTGGAACTTCCTACATGGCTTCAAAATTACCGACAGAGGACAATTAACATTAACTATATCTATCCGCTTTGGGAAAAATGATAACAGGTACTGTGTAACACACACCGCTACCTACAAGTGACCTAATGGACACAGGCACTCACTACCGACTACGACTAGTGGTGACGTTCAAACCCTTATCGCAACGTTTGACTTTTTTATTTTCCACTGTCGACTTTAACAAGTTCTCCACCTAGCGGACGAAAAGAATTCTGCAGGAAGTTACACTCTTGCGCATTTATAACTTGTTCAGACATTTATGCTAATACCATTTATTTTGCTCTAATTAGGAACAGTATTTACTTGAATTTCTGGGCTATTCGTCATTGATATTATTAGGTTTTTTTCTGACTTATTAGGTAAGAAGCAGTCCACCACATTTCGAAAAACAATTAAGGGACATTTTTTTGCAATTATTTCTACAGTCCAAATAATTTGGCTTAAAACTCATTTTGGGTATAAATTTCAGTTCAGAATAAAATTTAATTCAGAGTTTGTGCATATTTGAAAAACCAAAATTACAATTTGTAAACAAACACCTCCTCCTCCGTCTTTTCCACCACCTCCTCGCAAAGCAGTTTCTATCGCACTATAACATGCGACCAGATTTCTCGGAACAATTATTTAGAATTTATAAATAAAAAACTGACAATTCTTTTCATCAATTTTCACGTTCTCTAAGAATAATTTGCAACATTTCTATAATTTTCATCTTTTTTGGGCATTTATGAAGTTTCAATTTAACAATTAAAATTGAAATTCTTGAATTTTGACTTAAAATTAATTTTAAATAATTAATTTCAAAATTAAGAAACAAAAAAATACAATGTTTAATAATTGAACAGCTTAAATTCAAAGCGAAAAATTTGTACTTCAAGATTATCACTTCCAAATTAAAATTGTCGTGGCTGAATTTTGAAAAATGTAAGACACAATTTTACAACAATCATTTTCAAATAATTTTAATTTAAATAATTCATTTTTTTTAGATTTTGATTTTACAAATCTAATAATAAAAGATTTGTTTTAGGTTTAAACGAAGTTTAGAATGGTTAAATTCCCCATAATTTATACTTTAAGTTGTTCAATTTCATAATTTTTGCATTGTATAACCAGAGCCAGAATGTTTTTTCTTAGATTCTAGTAGCCATTCTGTTCCAACTTTCAATTTCTTCTAATTTATCCCAAAAAATTTCGTATTTCTTTCAGTTCAAATCTTACTGCATTGACATGTTACTTGAATTGACTGATTTACAGTCAACAGATAATTGCCTGATTTTTTGTGACATTCTAAAGTATATCAGATAAAAGTAGTAATTTTATGTAAGGAGAAATAAGAACGAATGGTGTTTAGAGTATGCAAATATTTAAAAATTGTTGTTCAGGCATGATATGCAAATAACAAAGTTCCGATAATAAATATTAAAAATTGATAAAATAACTGTTTTACTTAGATATTCTTTGACTGCATGGAAATGTTTATTTTTTTAATCAATTACAATCATTGATTCAGTGCAAACTTCTATTTGAAATATTTAAATCATTCAATTTTTGAGTATTCAATATGCTGAAATGTACTGATTTCATCAATCAATCAAACTAACTGATTTACTTATTTAAATGTAATAATCAAGGCTATATCTAGTCGTCCCAAAAATTAGGGATGACTAGCTAAGCTTATAAAAAATATTGACTACTCATCTCGAAATTCGGGATGGCAGGACACATTGATTAATTAAATCAGTGAAAGTCACTGTTAGGACATTCAAAATAATTGATTCAATCAATGGAAGTTGCTGATTGGAATATTCGAAATGACTGAATTGGCCAATAAAAATGGATTGCAGTGATGAATCATTTTTGACTGATTTGCAAGTCGTCAAATCGCATTGTTCGGAACAGTCAAAATCGATTGCGAATCATTTAGTTTTGACTCTTTCAAAAGAGTCTTAACTTTTCTTTCGAGTTGCCATTGCCAGTTTCATTCTCAGGCTATAATCTGCTGGGATATAATTATCCTATTTCCTATTTCTAACCGCAACTAATGTTATGACAATCATCTCGAGGTGCATTAATTTCCTCTCGTCGGTGTGACAATAGTGTCGAGAGGTCTTTGGCAGCAGAAGACAATGCTGAACCTGGCACGGAATAAAAATTGGCGCACACTTCTTGCTCGCGTGTTGCGCTCATTGTGTCTATGTTCTCTATAGTCTCTATATAGCTCAGGTGATGCAGGCCTGTCTCGCGTTACTCTCGAGAGAGTGCACTACCCTTTTGCAAATGACTTTTCACGCGTTTTACATGCGCTCAATAATGGCCACGAATGCGGCAGAGGACCCCCTGGGATCTCCCGTAGAGATCGAAATGAAATTCCGAGGCGCTGGACCGAGAAGGGGAAGCATTGAGAAAAAAAAACAGCGAGAGCAAAAGGGATGCCTTCAGCAGCAGACAAGGTTCTCCTCTGAAAAAGACCCTTATAGAGGAGTCATATTAGACGTTGAAAATGAAAAAGCTCAGAAGCCGGCGGCTTTCCACCGATTTTGATGAAATGTTGAACAAAACAATCAGTACGCTAATTTAGAAATCCATTTTTTCAAAAATTTCCAAAAATCGATGAAGAACTTGAACATTTTGAATAAATTAAGTGCTAGAGCAACAAAAACACTGTTTAACATTTATAAATTTGGAAAATAAATAATAACAAATGATGAATATTTGGCATGCATATTCCTGCAGGCATAAGAAGTTGATAAAAAATAATTTTGACCCATGATGAAGGGTGAAAACAACCCCAAATCGTGGAAAACATTCCCAAAAATGGTTTTTGACGATTGTTTTGAAAAGGGTGCATCGGTCAGAAATGAATTTTTGCAGACAACTTGAGCATAGAATATGCATAAAAAATCATGATATTTACTTTCTCTTTGTCCATTATATTCTCCGAGATATTCATCCTGGCAGTAGGGGGTGAGTTGTGCCGCGCGAATGGTACGCTCCTTTCGTAGCCCTTTATCCTGGGTCAAAATTATTTTTCATCAACTTCTTATGCCTTCAGAAATATGCACGCCAAATATTAATCATTTATTTATTTTTTTTTGTTTTTCAAAGTTTATAAATGTTAAAAACTTTTGGCCCGCCATATTGAATTTGTTCATCTCAAATTCATTATGAGCGATCCCATCATACATATACACAGTATTTCCGTTGCTCTAGGACTTAATTTATTCAAGTTTCTTATCGATTTTTTTAAAGTTTTGAAAAAATGGGTTTTCAAATAAGCGTACAGATTTTTGTTTAACATTTTACTGGACATATTAAGCAACACAATGCAAAAGGTTTAATAAAAATCGGTGAAAAGCCGCCGGGTTATGAGGTATAAACCTTAGTTGACTCCTTTAAAACTTTTCCTCGAAAAACAGACATAGAAAAGTTAAAATATTAAAACATAAATAAATTTTCAACTCTAAAGCAAACAAACGAATTTTCAATAAAATAGTCGAATTTTCACCAAGAACAGATCAATTTTTCTCTTAAAATAGAATAGTTAAATTTCCAGTGAAAAAAATTAATTTTCGAATAAATAAATTCTAAGCAAAATATTAAAATTTTCAACCAAACAGATGAATTTTCAACAAAAAATATTGAGTTTATATCAAGAGAGATACATTCTCGACAAAAATGGAATAGTTCAATTTTCAGTTGGAAAAATTAATTTACAATTTGAAAAGAAAAGCTAATTTTAAACGAAAGAAATTAATTTTTAACCAAAAAGATACATTTTCAACTAAGAAGATTAATTTTCAACAAAATACATGAAGTATCAACTAAATATTTGAATTTTTAAAGGAATTTTCAAACAAATAGTTGAATTTTCAAATGAAGAAGATGCATTATTTTTTAAACTAAACACGCAACAGTTACATTTTCAGATAGGAAAATAATTTTCTTTCAAAAAGTAAATAATCTTCAAAAATTTTGTTGAAAAGTAATTTCTTTTGTTTGAAAATTCCTCTTCTTGGGTTAGAAATTCATCTTTTTTTGTAATAACACCTCGAAATTTTTGAATGTCAGCAACTATCGGTAACAGGAATCGTCAATAATGATTTTCCCATATTGTAGTTTTGTAATTTTAATATTCTCAACATACCGCGCAGGTATTTGAGTTTTTTTTTTAAGTTCTATTTTTAAATTTCGAAATTTGTCTAAGTAATTTGAGAATCTGTGCAGTTGAGGAAATAGGGGGGAGAAAAGAGAGGCAGTCTCCACACTGGGTATAAAATATTCTCGCCACCTTGTCGGAGTAACTCTATATTATTATCCTTTTTCACACCTCCCTGCACCTCTATACCTGGTGAAAACCTTGGTACAATAAACAAAACTCCATTGTCTCTCATTGTAAGTGCCGCTGGCTTTGCCACCTTTATCTACAGGGTGTTCCCTTAAATTTTTTAATAATATTTTTTAATCCTTGCATCATCTTAGAAATAATAATTTGTGTATTTGCAATGTTTGGGATTCGAACAACTTCCAAATATTTCGAAACGCAAAGACTTTCAAATGTAGATCTTCATTCCATTTTTCTTCATGCAATGTAGATTGAATAAGTATATTACCATATGACAGTTTTTAAGGTTATGTTAAAAATTCGACATTTTCGACTGCGCACATACCAAAAAACGCGGGAATATTTAAAATTATATAATATAAACTTAATATGATCTATTGGATATCAACGAAGTAAAACGGAATTGGAATCTGAGTTCAAAGGATGCTAACTTTTACTCGAGCCGCATCCTATTCGAACCCTCAGTTTTTTCTATGAAGATATCATTCTGAATATTCTTTATCAAATTGTCCATTTTTAAATCCTTTTTCAAGATTTTTAAGGTTCCACCTTGTATAATTTTGGACGGTATGCAGTGCTAGTTAGCGAGTCGAGGTTCGAGAATCAGTGAACTGTGTTGGTGCACGACGTGTGTAACTGTTGGGAGACCCAGGCGCCGAATAATTAGGCATACATCTTGCCTAATTAGCAAATTGGTCGAACGTTCGAATCCGCGCGTAGGTTGCGCCTCGCTGCGCCACCCGATTCGACCCTCGAAGGGAGATCGAATATCAGCCGTGTACTTGGCGCGACTCTAATTATCCTGGAGGTCTCGATTCACGCGAAATCAAATAATAATTAACGATCCAAGATGGAAAAATGTCCACTCGTCAATTGTACATCCTCAGTGGTGGTCGACGCTCGACGGCAGCAATTAGCACGGGATCGAGGCATTCGTTATTCATCGAGAGCAGGAGGGTGATTAAACAACATGACAGATTCATGACTCGGATTAGGTGCATCTCTCGATTAAATGCATCGATTTTGTCCGGAAATTATATATTGGACAGGACTGCAATTTTTGTTTAATTAGATGCTATAAAGAATCCGATTTAATAATCATGTAAGTTAAAAGAAAAAAGTAATTGTCGTCATCCAAATTGAAAAAAATGGCAGGAATTTTTAATCTTTCGAATTTGAAGAAAAAGTTGTTGTGTTATCGTCATCTTCGAATTTCATTTTCTCGTAACATAGTTAGTTTTTTGGGTGAAACATTTTTTATTCTCATTCAGAATTTCGATATATCCGTAGCATTTTTTTCTTAATTGAAAAATTTGTTTTTGAATTGCTACACAATACCGATTTCTTTACATCAAACTTCATTTATTCGTATTCAGATTTCAGAAACTTAATATTTCAGAAGTATGATTTCATTTCATTTTGAAAATTAAAATGGAATTTCTTATCGCAATCCGCAGTCAATCCTTGTCCAACGTTAGGTTAGTGTCACTTTGAGAGTGTCAACTTTTACATCCATTTCTTTGAACCTGGATAACCTTGGCTGATCAACCTTTTTTGGCCTCTTCACATAAATTCAAATTGTACACATATGTCAAATATCGTTGCGGAAAAAACCAACATTGAACAATACCTATAATTTGTATAAACAAATACATAGTTTAGTCAATTTCCTCCTTGGTCTACCTGGCAAAAATATTTGTTTATTCAACCAATATTTTTGTGAATCAACCAAATGCAGTCATCCAAATGACTTTGTCGAAGGAAAATGATTTTTTCTGAGGGGATGAATTGCAAATTTGTTAAAATGAATAATCTTCCTCACAAAGGAGGTATCATTTCCGCTGCTTCCTAACAAGTCTCTTGATTTTTCTATCCTCTTCAGAGAAAAAGGGTAAAATATTCGAATAAAAAGGATATAAGGCAAGAAAGAGACACGAACGAAGCGCGTTTTTGTCGACAAACGATCTATTGAATAGCAGCGTTGATAGTGTAGGTACCGCTGGAAGCACTCTCTGTTCATAAATGAGCAATGTCACGCATCGAATCACCTCCGGGCGTGCGTAACCGTGCTTGACTATCCATCCCTTTTTCAGTTTTTTGTAGCTTTGCACCGTCTCCCCCTCCTCTCAGGTCTCGGTACCAGTAATGAGGCGGTTCATTGAATTATTTAATGCAGCCAACGTACCGTACAGCGACGGAAGGAAAAGTCCAGGAAGGCAAGACGACGACGACGATGAAGCTCTCTTGCCTCTCTGGACTCTCTTGACTCTCTTGACCAATCCAAACCAGCCATGAATCGCTCGTACATTAAATCGAGACACGCGAACCGATTAAGGCTTGGAGCTTGAAAAAAGCTTGAAAAAAGCATGCAGCTATATATGGACATTGGTTTTCCGAATGAACCTCTTGACAGACAATTTTTTCATCTCGTATTTCTATTAATATCGGTTTGGGTTGCTGTGCAAATCTGCGCGTCCTGCGGGATTTCACTTTTTTGGATAATGGTATTCGATTCGATTGAAAGTCGACAATTTCATATTAGGAGCTTCATTGTTGAATTTTATTGTTTTACAATAAAAAACAGTATTTAATGAATAATTAGTTAATCGTGGGTACTTATTGTCATATTTTTCCACTCAAAACAATATTTGGCTGAGTTGACAAAATTGGGTTGATTTCACCAAAAGTGAATAAATGAATTGAAATATTTAGTAATAATTACAAGAGCAAATAAACCGAACTTGTCGTTCATCAAAGTTTTTTCAAATCAACCAAAGGATTTTCTTGAATTAACTTTTTTTCTATGTATGCCCGTATTAGGGTATTTAATTTACATTACCTTCAAATGGGGATAAGAAAGAGAATCAAAGAACAGTAGCGGAATATAATACATACCTGTAACAAAAAACAAAAAAATTTCTTTAAGTTAAACTTTCATTCAGAGAGGAAAAGATAAAATATAAGAATAATTTGATACATATAGCACATAGTGGCCGCCAGAGTAGACACCGAACCACTAAATCGAAGGATGAGAATGGGTATATTTTTTTAAAGATTTTTTCTCTCAATGTTTTACTGATTTTCCCTATTTCCATTTTACTTTTTTTTTCACATTTTGCGCAAGTTAAACGATTGAATGCGTTAAAATTTCCAGTTTTAGACTTATAATTGAAGTAATTTTATGAGAAGCGTTCAAAATTTTCAACTCAGCTTTCACAAGAGGAATAATTCAAGCTTGAAGGTATTGAAAGGATTCATAATTGAATAATAATTTTAAATTGAACCTTTCAAAACTGGATAAAATTATGTTCGAAGTACTTGCAATTGCATAATTTATAATTAAAAGCGTTTTAAAATTGAATAATTTTAAATTAAAGCTTTCAAATATGGCCAATTTATATTTTAAGAGTTAATAATTGTAAAATTTGAGAAAAAGTCTCATTTCATTGCAAATTTCAGAATGGTATGTTTTCTGATATATACCTAAATTGTTCAAATTTCTACAATTTTTAAACAATTTAATTATGAAGAATATTAAATTTCCCATGTGAATAATTTCGGACGAAAACATTACAAAATTTTGAAGCACTCCAAGATAGACAATTTTATATTCAAATCTTTTAATATTGTAAATTTTTCAATTGAGTGCCTCAATATATCAGCAATTTACAATACTTTTGTGGAATTTTGATTCAAGTTTAGATTGAACTTTTTTATAAATATTGACCAGAATGAACTCTATTTCTTTTTAAATGTAAGTGTCCCTTGTGCAATATAATTGCAATCATAACAAGAAAAAATAATGCCTAGTCACTTTCGTACCTATACAAAAGAATCCCAATGAAAAATCTTCATGGGGGGTCTTATTCTCACATTGTTCCTCTAAAGCAAATGACCTTTTGCATCTCTGAAGATTCAATTTCAGATCCTTCTAAACATTCTATTGTTCATTAGAAGATTGAATCATTTTACACAAATGTATTCACACTCTTCAGAATTGAAATCATCAATTCTCCCCTCAGGCTCATCTCATTGAGATGGGAAATCCTATTTGAATTTCGAATAAAGTCATTGACGAGGATTTCAAATCGTAAATTACGATCGATACAAGTAGACGTCGATGTTTCAAATAGCTTCATTCCTAGTCAACAGAATTCGATTGAATCCATTAACTTGAAAGACTCTACAAATGATAGCTGCACTCTTTTACGAATCCTAATCAATATTGATGGACACAGTAATTTTGTATCATCGATAAAGGAATCTATGCGTCAGCAGTGGCTAGTGTTGGCATCCTTGATTAAATCGATTTCCTTTTATTACGTCGCTACTTATGCAATAAGTCGTTATCTCAATAGTTATATAACTTGCAGTTGACTTGAATAGTATCGAAATCGTTATTATCAGGTAATTAACTGGTATGAAAAAAACATTTTTTCCTTGGTAGAAAACATTCTGTTTCAAATATCCTCAACAGTTTTGCCTGTAAAAATATATATTCCAATGCACACTAAACATTATATATGAAGAATCAAAATTTTAAAGAGATACTTCGAGAGTAGTCGGGTTCTTAGATTCTCTAATTCTTAGTAGCATCTGGAGAATATTTTCAAGGTCATAATGAACTCTGCAAATACTGACCAGTCAATAACCCATCGTACAGAGGAGAGGTTCAGAACCTCTTCAAATCCACTTTCTCCTCGTCTTCTTCTTGCCAAGGTCAATGCCGAATTGACGACTCGTCCTCAGAGCTTATCATGAGTGAAAGCAAAGGAAGAAGACGTTGTGTGGATGACAAGAGAGAAAAGAGAATTCGCATTAGGTTGTCACTCATGAGATACGTGCCGATGTCTGACTAGCAGACGACAAAGTTCGTATGCATGCATACGTGCACAAGGTCTGTCTCCCTTCTCGCGAGAATAAGAAACACTGCCGCACGACGGGCAGCACGTGCACAAGGAGGATGGTAGATGGTAAATGGGAAATTGTAAATGGTAGGCCACTAGTGCTCTGAACATGAATGAATGGAACCTGCTTCGCCACTTGCATACCCATTATAGGAACTCGGCATGGCACGGTGTATACTCTCCTCCGCATGCATGAACCTAACCTTATATACGTGAATGTGTAAGGAACACGTATAGCTAAAATGTGTAAGACATAGCCGCATGCACACTTGCATTGTATTAGTGATCCGTTTATCTGTCCATCGTCTACACTCGAATCCTGATGAATATTCAGTTGGAGAAGTTGCTTTAGTGAGGAAGGTTCGTTGAAATTGGACAATTGGTGTTGTTTGTGGGAATTGGACATGGTGAATCGGAAGAAAGGATGAAGTAAGGTTTAGAAGTGTTGAGGAAATCAATAGAAGGATTGTACAGGAGCACTGAGCAGTCACAGAAGTAAGTGTAGAAGGATAGCGAAAGGAGTGGCAACAAGAGTAAAG
>CAKNXH010000050.1:474582-542854 GCA_932178445.1 Andricus quercusramuli | reverse complement strand
TTGTGAGATAAGCGGATTTATGAGGATGGATCTAGAGAACATATGATATGTATAGAAAGATTGAAGATCAATAAAAATAAGAGTAACGACTATGTCAGACATAGTAGTAATAACAAATACCACAGGCAGCAGAAGAACCAATTATACAAACAGATCTCTGAACAGCAGTTACATAAATAGGAGAAATAGTAGCAAAATAAGTATTTAAGATTTTACTCACGCAATAAGTTGATAAGTTTGAATTGTTTGATATTGTGGAATTTTGATGTAATGAATTATTTTCTTGGATAGTATAAGAAACTTCAGAACTGGTAACGGAACTATATCATTAGAAAAAAAAGAACACTCAAACATTTTTGGAAACACCTACAAAAAGAACAACAATAAAAAACATGAGAAGAAATTGTAAAATCAATATTACAACTGACAGTAGGAGAAATGTAAATATACAACTGTAGATATAATTGGAACAGTAGAAGTACCATTTACTGTAAGATAAATATTTCATACCACATGTCACATGGTCACTGTCATGGGGAAAGAAACAATTGGAATGAGGAATTGTAATAAAACAATGTTAGAATCTGGAAACCTTAGTAGAAGTAAGAGCAGAAAGAAGAAAACCAAAATTAGGACAAATGAAACTGCAACAATCCTTAATAACGGGATCTGGAATATGAAGTGGAAAAAAGCGCAGGAGCAACCAATTCAACGCCAAGGATTTGATTAAAGACATTGTAAAAGAAGTAATATTACAAACAACAGAACAAAATATCAAAATCAGTGGTATTAGAAACGCCAGTTCAGTTTCCATTTTCTATTTATTTTACATTCCCAATTCTCTAATATTTTTCTGAAAAGCATCTCCTATCCCTCTGCATCAATAATGCTCGGAAACCAACAATCGTATCTTTTGATGCAAAGACTACCAGCAATTATCACCAATAAAAAACTTTTGCATAAATTAAAGAATGATCTAACACTGACGAAATTAGGGAAAAACGTTTTGGAGACAGTATTGAATGAATTAAAATAAACTGAAAGGTCACGAAAGGGAATGCGGATTACATCTGATGTCATTCCGTGACGAAATCGATACTAAGAATCGAATAATTACGATAAATCTTTAACTCTGAGTCTTCCCAACATCATGATAAGCAAAGTGCTTAGACTTTAAAAGTTAATCTTCGAGATGTTTTCACGGAGGAGGAAATATCTTTTTGGGCATTAGATGCGATCAAAGGGACGTTACGAAATAATTGCCTTGTCCATTAACATTCCTAAACCTCTCAAGGTATGATTATTAATAACCTAAAAACGTAATCTATAATGCAGATAATTGTAGAAAAATGATGAAGAGGGATAGCGCCAGTATAAAATGAAGCAATAAACATCAAGCTTAACAATTTTCCTATTTTAAAGTGTTTTTGATACACTTTCTTTACCCGATTTTACGCCTGGTTAGGTGAATTGACGAAGCGTGGATTGAAAGTTTTCTGCCTATTAAGTAACCACGCGTTCCGGAAGGAGCGAATTACGCGATTTTAATCAGTGTGGGCTCATAAATTAGTTCCGTTTGTGTGCCGTTTTGGTGGGTCCGGAATTAATTATCACCCAAAAGTGATCTTAGATTAAGAATCGTTTAAAAGCACAAAGCACCTCTGTTTTTAACTTGATTTTTCCTAATTGTCATATCATTTTTGCATTATTCAGAACATTTAACTTCATGGAAAAGAATTATAGAGTAGATACTCTAGATTAGTTGGATCAAGAGCTAAAAAATCTCGTTAGCGTTTATGAAAAGTACTAATTTCACGGTCCTCGAGCTTATTCAACCTGTCACCGTAATTGAAAGGTAAACCATGCAGCGAACGATAATGGAGCGAAACTTCTTTTCCTCCTTCTTGTATCGAAGAAACTTATTCTAAAATCACGTGTCGACCTGTTTGGTGGGAGTTTATTATATTATTTGAAGCCACTGTTCCAAGCCACGCACGGAACTCGAATTGCTGTACCAAAACGAGTTTGAAATTCGGTGAGCCATTATGAGCTCTCGATTAACCTGTGTACGTCAACCTTTCATTTAGCTTGATTCCACGCTTAATGCATCGTTAATTTGATGAGATGCAGTGAAAATTATTTGTTATTGAAAACTACCTACCTGACCAGAAGCAAGATGGGGAAACACGAATGATCCTGATGGAATTTCAGAAGGGAAATTTTGTAGCCGACTGATAACTAATAGGATATTTACTTCCTATTTACTTTTAGACAAAGACTTTTCATTGCGGATCAATCTTCAAGTCTTAAATTTGTAGCCTTAAATGTTTTCAAACATGGAACTTTCTAACTTTTTTTGATATTTATTTTTCGAAAGCTTGTTTACACTGCACATTACTTTTGCTCTTTACAACTTTGCGAAATATCAATTTGTCATATCCAACTTGACTGTAACGGTCCATCGCGTTGGATTTACTCGCACCCGTTCTTATGTCGACCACTTTATGTATATCGTCTGCTACCACCGGCATTTACATGTCGAGTGTAAATGTTAACTTACGCACTGCTTCTTCGTGTCTGTTCACGACTGAATGTCAGAAGTAGCTAGACGCCCAAGGCCATACTTTTTTTTCAAAAGAATACTATTTTTTCTGTGTCCATAACGAAAATATTAATATAATTTCAATAATTATTATAATATATAGATACGGTTTCAGCAATCAATATACCATAAAAAAGAAAATTAATTAAGATTTTTGAGCCTAAATTCGAAGAACGAAGTGGAAGAGAGATTAATTTACGTGACCACAGTCTCGCAACGTTTTCTAGATTAGCATCTAGCAGGCATCCTCTTCCGTTTATTATAGAATAATGATCGAACTGAGAATGATACATTGAACCATTCAGGATTTCGTTCCGCGTCGATTAAGACTGCTTTTCCACCTCTTACAGCTTTTTCATGAGGTAATTATTCCCAAAAAATATGGAACCTATTAAAGCTGTCGCTTAGACAGGTGGAGGAAATTTCTAGCAAAGACCAGTGTACGCTGATTTACGTTGTCGTTAAGGCGATAATATCGACAAGACGAGGGAAACGATATTTCGTGTGCTTTTTGTTGAATTTTCTTCATTTATGGGAAAGGCTAATGCTTTAGAATGATCGCAGCTTTCGTTCTTAAATACTTAAGACTCTGAGATTAAATTATATTAAATATAACGGGTTGATTTTACGTAAACTTTTGTTTGATTCAATCAGTTATTATCAATAGTTTGGTGGATTTACAAAAAATATCACTTTCAATCGACAAAAGAGTTTGTTCAATCACCAAAATATTTTCTAAAATTAACAAATGAATAGTAAGAACTTTGAAGCAACCTCGAGAATTTGGTCACCTGACATCCACATTTTTGCTCACTTGACCACAATTTTTTCAAAACAACGAAGTGCAATCAACCAAACAATATTTTTCAATGAACACTATTTTTTTCTGGGTGAATGAAAGCATCTAGTTTTAAAATTGTTTATATGTTTCAATACATCCAAATTTTAAAATCTACAAAGTTTATATGGATCTAAGTTTGAAAAGCATTCAAACTGGGAATTATTCTGTAATGTAAACATAATTTTTTGATAGCATTAAAATGGTTACTACATTATTAATAACAAATTTACAACCTCTAAATTATGAATATTAAAATTTGTAAAATATTCAATTTTGACAGAATAATTTTTGAGTAATTCAAACTTGAAGCAATACGGAATATACGAAACTCTAAATTTGGAAACATAATAGTCAGATGGATCTAAATTTGAAAGAAGCCAAATTCCGGTCGCTTCGAAGCTAGAAATTATCTAGATTGAAAGCAATTATTTAGCGCTGTTATGGAATATTTTTTATGAAAATATTGAATCAAATAACACAAAGCCTCTACAAACAGATGAATTAATTAGTCCAGCTACAAAGCATTCAAATTAGAAAATAAAAAATTTAGAAGTATTCTACGTTGCAGACATCTAATCGGAATATAATATATAATTTTTGAAATATCCGAAAGCATTCGACTTCAAAAGGAGACGAACTAAAAAAATGCAGACTGACATCCTCTGGATTGGAAATATCAACCATTTTTAGCCTTCACTTTCGCAAATGTTCATAAACAAAAAATAAACTATTTATGCATGAATCCACGGAAATGAAAAGCATAGAATTGTTAAAAGAATCGAAACTCGGAATTATGTAAACTTTAAAAACAAAAATCCAAAATTGGAAAATAGCCACAATTTAAATTCAAAGGATTTAGATTTTTAAATTCCGATTTTGAAATATTTAACTCTGAAAAGAGTCAGTTAAGAAATCATTCAAGCTTGAATATTCTGAATATCGGAAATCATCCAAAAGAAGCATCTAAATTATAATGATTACAGCATTTAATTTTCTGTCATCTGAATTATAAATTATTCAGATATGAGTCTTCAAAATCATTCAATTCCAAAAACAACAAACCCACCTAGGATTAATCAATCCAGCTAAAAATTAAATAATAAATTGAATTATCAGAAAAACTAGTACAAAACTTTGAATAAAGTTATGTGTAGCCTCCCAGTTAATTACCTATTAAATTACAAATTCCGATCTTCAACAAAACACACGCTGTAACACCTTCGACGACAATACACCGCAGGAGCGCTTTCGCAAGACCGCTTTGCTTTTATTGCACCTCTTTTGCCCCCTCATTTCCATTCAGCGAAAATAGCCTGCCATTATTGCCATTGTAAGGTAACAAGAGCGGCACGGCGGCCGGGAGGAAGGGAACTCCTTCTGGACATTTTCGTGCCCTGTCAGCTAACGATCGTACCATTAGTCAACAATCGAATTGGCAACTGTCAACTCTTAACGGAACACCCGCCGCGTTGGGTGGGGGGGGGGGGGAATTTCCCTCCCCCTTCAATGTCATTCTTTAGGGCCATTTTTCACTGCGCCAATTTGCGTCACCGCCGCCGGCGCGACGACTTTAATTCCACGTTGTTATTCTCACGGGTAATTGTAGTATTATTTCTTGCAGCCACTCCTTTTCATTATATTCGCGGCCGTACACCCTTCCGACTTTTATTGGATCATTACGGGTTTCATGGGTTCTCATGCTTGTGACAATAGTTATTAGCGTTTAGGAAAATTGACTGTGGTGATAATTGCTAGCTTGATTGAGATAAAGTTACTCTGGCTTGGGGCAAGTTTCTGTTTTGTTGAATTGAAAAGACTTCTGGATGTGTTTTAATGAGCAAGAAGCTAATTTGAAAAGCATTACTAATTGGAAGAAATCCAAGAATACAAATTTGTAAATACAAAGAACTTTGTATTGAAAGAATGTAGAAGGAAAATATAGCGGGAACGATATGATAATATAACAGGAATATGATAAAGAAGGGAAAGGTCAACAGAGCATAATCGCATACAACTGATATAAATGAAAATTGCAGGAATCAAATTCGTATGAGAGGAATTGATAGAACGTATCTTTATCAGAAACTTCAATACAATTAAAATTATAGATTTGTGTAGCGTATCTTGAAGAAACAGAAATATATAATAACTCACAACACTGTCAGATAAATCACACATTTAGACTCTTAAACCATTCGAGAAGTTTAACTGCCGGGGTGGAATATTTTAATATTTTACTCCGATTGTAAGCAACACCTGAGAAGCTTCGAAATAACATGCACTCAGTAATTTACAACCTCCTGAGCAATGTTATTGCTATTATTCAGGTGACGACATTTTACGGTTATTACGGTTATCTTGACCGTTACACGTAGGATTATCCTGACTTATAGGGTGTCCCTGAAATCAAACTACACTCCCATCCATAACAACCCTTTCCCATTAAACAAGAAACCAGGTACAATTCAAATCCTTTTTACAAAATCAAAAATGCAAACTCCTCCTGTTTCCTTACAAACATTAATTTTTATCTTCTTTTTATTCAAATTCATTCGATGGAAGTTTAGATCTTATCTCTTAGAATTTGTATTTCTGAAAACTAAAATCTACTTCGGTGTATTTAAGTGCCAATAAAAGAGGAAATTTTAGGTTTTTTTCTTCAGAAGTTTATCTGAAGAGACAAAAAGAAATGAATTTTTGGCAAAATCACCTTGCATGCAACAGGTTTGTTGGAACACCCTGTATAAGGTTGGCAGGACCTGCGACTTCGCCTTGGGGATGATCGCGGGAAATGTCCGGTCGGTTCGACCCGCAGCGGTCACCCATTCGAAGGGTCATTCTTCGCTCTCACTTAGCATAAAAGGGTAACTAGCAAATGCTCAATGCCCGTACCATAATAGAACGAGTGTCCCATGGTCATAATTAGGCCTACCCATGGGAAATTCTAACCCCATTCCAAGACTCCGTGTTTTACTAAGCCGGACTTTACAAGGGAGACACCAAGCAAAGCCTTTAGGATGGTCAGTGTGCACTTTAGAATGCTATAAAGAAGAATCGCTAATGTTTCTCAAATGCTTCCTCTAAAAAATTTACAACATTCGGAATTATTTCAAGTGGCAGACTTCTCAAATATTTCTCGAGATTAATTCATTCGGGAAGGTCTATCAATAGCTATGCTAATCAACCAGTTTGACTGGGATAAAATGCATTTTTTGTAGAGATGAAGATGCATTTGCTAGACGTTATGTTTTTAGATGTTGTTTTCTAAGTTTAACTGACGTTTTTTTGTTGATTCAGAATGGCATGAGGGAATGGAACTGGAAAGCTAATGAGTATCTGGAAAAGGAGATTGAAATAAGGGGTACTAGCAAGAAGTTCTCTATTGGCAGAGTTAGGATGAGCACTAGAGCCAAATTATTGAGCGAGTTGGCTGGATAGGGATTTCTTTGAACCAGGTAGAGAGTGCTTCCTTGAATGAAGGGATTAAATGACAACTTGACAAATGAAACATTGCATCCAACGAAGAAAAGCGAACTCACATTTGCACTTTTCCGCCTCCCTGCGGGTACGGCGTTCAATGATTGGCAGCTGCTGGATGCCGATCAAGCCTCGTGTCTTCGGCGAAGTACTCTGCTTGAAGAACTCGTCCTATAAGGATTCCCAGGAAAATCATGCTCCCACGAAGGATCGACAGATGCGGCAAAAACTCTTCACTTAACCAACTCGGAGGACAACATCAACAACAAATAACAACCGGTACAATACAACACAACAACTATTCTCGCGAATTCACGTTTTTCCCGGCACTCGCGTAAGATTAATCAATTTTTGTTCAGGCACATTCATTAATATGATAATCCAATAGATCCAGTAATCCGAGGGATCCGATTATCTAAGGTTCATCGGGCACCTTAATCCACTTGATGAGCTGTTTTATTTTAAGCACTTTTTAGCACAACTGATCAACTGATCTTATTCCTAGAGTGTTTGGTACTTTCTGGACTGGGTTTCCTTTGGAGGAGTTGTTTTCTGTTCTTTCACTGGTGTCCGCTCGTTTCATTATCGTTCCGTCCTGCACCTCGTCCTTCGCCTCATGGTTGTTCTTCTCCTCTTCGTCCACCTCCACCTCCCTTTTCCTCCCTGGGGAATCGGATCTTCCTTTTTGTGGACCGCTCCGGCAAAAGAAGAAAACTGGTAGCCGGCGAGACTAATTTTGGACGAACTTTCCGGTTCGGTGTCTTGTATTGGACTGTGCAGAAGTGGCACCACCTTCCAGTTTCTGAACTTACATCTTGTCAGGTAAGTGTGAGCTTTAGGAGCGTGTGCCAGCGACGACGGTCAGTGGCAACGTGTGCGTGGCCTGTCCTCTTGCACCGAGAGCGTCTGCGTGCATGCGTGGCCACGTATGAGCTGCGGGAGACCCGCCCATTTTTCCCCACTCTTTCATAAAAGCCGCCATACGTGTGATAGGATGCCCGGTGTTGAGGATAGGATTAAGAGTGTGTACTCGTGTGGAGTGTCTTTTCTGGTATCTATGTACGAGTTAGTGTCGCCTACTGGTGAGTCTAGCGAGTCGCGGCGGCGCACTCCCGCCACGGGCTGGGACATCGATGCCTGGGATGAGATAGAATGGGATGGTGTTACCAGTTAGAGTCTCTGGTCCCGGAGAGAGAGAGAGAGAGAGAGAGAGAGAGAGAGAGAGCATCGGAATTCCGAGGAATTTCCGCTCATCTTTGACAATAAACCCATTCAGCTTAAGGAATCCTAAAAAAAATCTCGCTCTGGTATATATGTTTCCTGTGGGGAAGGATACATTTAGGTTTGGGTCGAATCTGCTGAGGAAGGATGCATTAGACTGTGGGAGGAAGATATTTGGAAGCAAGTGAGTGTTTGTTTGCTGAAGTTAAGAGTTCAGGTTTGAATGAAACATGCTGAAGAAGGCACTAATTTTGCATTAAGTTTCAGACTGTAGGACTCATGATTGGATCATATATAGAACCGTTTGGATCAACTTATGACCGTGTATAATAATTTGGTTGTTAATAAACATTGTTGGTCTTTCTATTGTGATTAGTAAAACCAAGTTGATAAAAGAATTGGCAAACCCTCATTGCAATCTATCAACTTAGGCAACGTAATCTTTCTGAAGGTCAAAGGAAAAGATAGGCTGTTCCAGTACTGTATTAGTACAAAACATAATTATCAATAGGGGGTTTCCAGTGACTTTTCACCTGGATAATAACTCTTTGACAATCCGTTGTACATCCCTTGAATAGTTTTATCAAGTTATTAAATTTTTGTTAACACACGATAATATAATCGTCCTTCTTATTTATTGTCGCCATTTTTTTTTTTAGAAATTTTAAGCTACCTTCAGAATTTATTTGCACCTAAGTTAAATTTTAATTCTATTTATTTAAAAATAGAGCTGATAAGTTGATCATGAAAAATGTAAGAATCATATGTATAGGAATCGAAAGAGGATAAAATCGATATAAAAAGGATACTAATATCTCATATCCTGCGGATATTTTACGGATGCATTATGCAGTACATGAATCATCTTCATGGGGTTCTCTACACGAATCTCTGAGGTATCCTGGGGACTTGGGATCGTTTTCGTCTAGTTTTCATTTCACACGACATTAATCATACAATAATTAGATGTATAAAATTAGTCATCTCTGAGAATAGCATATCCCTTAACGATATTTATAATATCGTAGAAATAATTCTGGTAAGTTCTTATTATATGTATATGTATATATATATATATGCAAGTTCATCACTAATCAAAAATTTCTGAATGAAATCATATAAAAAAAAGTTGAATATTCACTAGCGACGGAAAAATAGATGGAGAGTTAGATAGGAGCATAAATGAGGATAAGAAGGTTATGTCAGTAGGATCCATTCTCAGAAATAAAAATATATGAAAAAAAGCTGAAATGGCCATACATAATTCTATATTTGTACCGACTGTACTATACGGTAGCGAGACATGGACCTGTCAAGAAAAGGACAAGAGTAAAATTAATGCGATTGGCATGAAAGCTCTGCGCACAATATGCGGGAAAACACTGATGGACAAAGTCCGAAACGAGATAATCCTCAAAGAATGTGGTACAGGAGACACTAGTTGACATATGGAAAAGAAATCAGTTAAGATGGTTCGGACATATCAAAAGAATGAAAGATGAACGACTGACCAAACAAGTGTATGAAAGTCAAGTAAATGGCAGAATGCCCAGAGGTAGACCGCCGAAAGAATGGTTAGAATCGGTGAATGAGACATTAATCTGACGAGACATAAGAAGCCATAGAAAAACGTGAGCTTGCATGAAAAAAATGCATGGTCGTGAAGGAAGCTAGAGTAGTATGCCAGGACAGAAAAGTATGGCTCAAGTGAGCACTAATGCATGAGAATTGTGTGAGGCTCTTCACTTGGGGTGATCGCTAGAGAGATTGATCAGCAACCTGGGTCGGAGCAGTGCTGCGGAAAGAACGTGCAATTTAAATAAATAACACGAGAATTCTAGATCAATCTAAAAAATCCATACCTCCGCCCTCGCCCAATGGTATCATAATTATAATAATAAAATAATATTCTGAGTGATCATAACCCTAATTACAAAACGAAAACTCATCCATATTCATAACAAGATGCAAAAACGCTATCTACATAATGATAATATAAGTGACAAAAGAACTTACTCTAACAACTTTTTTACTCAAAGACATTATCCAGTTACATATAATGAATGGTACACAGAATTAGTGGGGTGTTGACATTGAATTACCATGTCAATATTGATTTATTACAATAGTAGAGTTGGCTTACTACAATAGAAACTAGTTATGGCAACAAATTAAATAACAATTGTTACTATTACTCAGGCTATTCTGCATGATTATCATGAACCTGTTTAAAAATAAGAAACGTTTCACTTTTTGCTATCAGTACCTATATGTTTCAACGTACAAATTTTAACTTTTTGTGTAATTTTCTATAAGTTGGCTCTTAGAATGCAATTTCAGCGATCGTAACTTTCATCTGTGAGTATTTCATATTCATTTAATGTGTGACAATTTTGTCTGTTTTGACACATGAAATTTATTTAGGCTTTTTGTTTGATCACTGAAGTTAAGCAGTACCTGGCTAAGTTCCCTCCGGATGGGGGCCGTCGTACTAAATGGAATGTATTAATTAAATTTTAAGCTGCTTACTGCTTCATTCACTTTCCAACTAACACTAATACTAATAATGATTCATGCCCTGAACTGTAAAAGCTCAGAATTAAAGAAAACTTTCATTCTTTTCTTCTACAATTGCAATAAAAATTTATTTCATTAAAAAAAAATGTTGTTTATATCCAACATCTTTTCTTATGTGATCAGGTGACTCAGTGATATGAATACTCTATATGAATATATATGACTATATGAACTATATGACTATATGAATACTCTACCTTCATAGATGATAAAATAGAATCAAAGGACAGTAGAAGAATCTGATACATACCTGAAACAAAAAAAAATAATCTCTATGAGTAAAACTTTTATATTGAAGCAGAAATAGATATTGAACAGTATAAAAATAAGAATATATCACAGAATGGCCTTTAAATCAGGCATTCTTTCCGACCATGAAAAACGCGGGAAATGAAAGAGAATTTAGTTTTTGTCCCAAAGTTTTTTTAAATCCAGGTAGAAAAATTTACATCCAGTGACTTGAAAGGACTCCGCACAAAAAAATCATAATTGGTCCAAGTCCTTTTGCGAAATGTCTTCTGGCATTTATTTCAATTTACAACTACAAATAATTTGGAATTCTAGGTTTATAATTATTCATACGTATATGATTATTAACATTGCATAATTCAGAATTTGAAGCGTTTATTGCTGTTGAACAACTTCAAATCAAAACATTCCAAATTGTTTGCTTTCAGATTTAAATCATTGAAGATGATGTAATTTCAAATTAAACACTCATAATTACACAATTTTGAATAATTATACAAAAATGAATAATTTTAAGTGGAAACTTTATATAAATTAACCAATTTAAAGTTAATAGCTTTTGAAATAGAACAATTTTGAATCGAATCCTTCAAGGTTCTCTAATTTTATATATTTGAAAGTGAAGTATAGTGGAAACATTCAAAATTTAAATTGCTCAAAAGTTTCGAATCTAAAATCAAAATCCTTGAAATTAGTTGAAGGCGTTCAAAATTAAGTATTTTGATATGTTTATTGTATGCGAGTGGTACATTTTGGGTCAAAAAAGTTAAAGCACAATATTTTAAAATTGGAAGAGTTTGAAATTAAAAACTTCAAAATTGAAAAAGGGGTGAAAACCAGGTTCACCTCAGGTGGAGGAAATCATGAAAAAGTCAGGGAATTCTGTCGGCCAGAAAAAGACAGGAAAAGTTAGAGATTTTGTACATAAATTGGTAAAAATCCGTGAATTTTTAGAAGAGGAATTATGAATAACCGTCAAATTTCATAGCCAAAAGGTTGCATGTTTAATTCTCGCCACCTACAATTTTGTCATTTATTTTTCATTCATTCAAATGTGTATAAATATAATTTACTTCAATAATCTTAAAGAATAATGCAAATCATAATTTTTAAGGCCTTTTTTACGGTTAAACTGACTTTCCATTAAATTTATCATGTTTTTCGTTAAAAAACACAATTTCTTGTTCAAAAACATTCGGAAAAAATTACCAGCATTTCTTCTAGATCAATCTAAAATATCTATACCCTACAATACCTATCTACCCATCTATACACACTATACTATTTTCCAACCGAGCAAGTCACGCCTAACCCGAAAGGGAAATGGCTTAATGGTATAATAATAATAATAATAGAAAATAATTTTTTTTCGAAAAACATAAAAAGCGCATCAAATTTCAATAAAAAAATAAGTAAATAAAGTGCAGGCAGCGAGAATTAAACACGCAACCTTCCGGCTACAAAGAAAATTTAAAAAATCAATACTTGCATATAATTGCTCAGGTAATGATCTTTCACTTGAAAAATTATGAATTGTCACTAAATTTCACAATCGACTGTCTTCCCTTGTGAGTTTGAAATTGCTAATTTGTTGTATTTAAAATTTCAAAATGTTAAGTTACTGCCTTAAAGTGTTACAATTGGAAATATACATATATTTGACATGAACTAATTGTGAAAATATCGTCGAAAATATTGCCAAACTAGAAAACTTTAAATCAAACATCTTCGGAAAACCTGAGGGAAATCTGGAAATGGGAGAATTTTTTTTCTGCGATTTGAATAACCACTTTGAATTGCAGCGGAAAGTAGCGTGCATCACAGTTTCTCTATAACAGTATTAAACCAGAGAAAACTGAAAATCAGTATCCTTTTCTTGTTTATTCATTTACTTCCGTCGAAAGGCAAGCATATAATTGCTCAGGTGAATTTTTCTTTGAGTACGATTACCCACAATCACCTGCAGTCATTCTCTACACTTTCAAGTCTTCAGCAGCTCGTACACGTAACATCAATCCGCCAAACCGTCTCTCAACTCAAGTAATACATAAGTCATACCATACAAAAAGTCAGAATTCT
Source organism: Andricus quercusramuli (assembly GCA_932178445.1). Lineage (NCBI taxonomy): Eukaryota > Metazoa > Arthropoda > Insecta > Hymenoptera > Cynipidae > Andricus > Andricus quercusramuli. Next base: position 529,808 of record CAKNXH010000050.1, on the reverse strand, counting down.
TAGAATGAGTGTCTGCGTATTAAGGTTATCAGACTCATGTTATGCGAGCATTTAATCCTAGTCTGAGATCATTTTTGCAAGGGGTAAACGTTTCTAGAAATCTGCAAATGACACTTGTACCCCGCGAGACTGTTTCGTCTGGTCGTTTCGCGTTTCTTGGAAATACTGAAAATATCTTACGTAACACGCAAGCAAGGAGGCGGACTTTTTTGAGAGGACAGTAGAAAGGTACGCGACTTGAAGCCTGAAAACATAAAATTATCAACGTAACGACCGCTACGTGAGTGCTATGTATGCGTAGATTTATGGCAAATTTTTTAGTTCAAGTTGAACAGATTCTTTTGTTCAGGCATTTGCAGATTTTGGAACTGTTGGATTTTTTGAATTAATAAATTCAAGTTATTTAGTTTACCTTCAAATTTGAAAGGTGGAGGTATTAATTTGGAAAGAAAATAATTTATGAATGTTCAAATAGGAAAATTTTTGTTAAAAATGGAAAGGATTCAATTTTAAAACAATATTACAATAAGGAATCAGGCAAATTGTAATAATGATATGAATCGATAATAAAATTTGTCAAATTTGTTTTAAAGGCGATTTCTATTTATAGGTATAAGTATATACCATTTACAGCATAGGAAAGTATTACTTTGTTCATTTCGAATCAGTGAGGAATGCGTCACTGAATCAAATCAGGAAGGATTTCCATAGTAGTGAAATATCACTGATTGGTAGGACATTAGTGAATTCGGAATTTCACTGATTAACTTTAGTGAGAATCGTTACTAGTTTGATTCAGTGACATATTTCTCGCTATTTCATCAGTATAATTTCACTGGCTCTTCAGAGAGTATTTTCTTTGACATTATTCGAACCATGAATCATAAAATTTGTAAATTGAATTATACAATTTATTTTACTATTATTACGATTAACGTATTCTACCATTTAGACATTATGCGAACTTTTTTCATCTCGCTTTTCATTAAATTTGTAAAGAAAGATACAATTTATAACCTTTATCCAGTTTTTGAAAAGAAATTGTTCAATGACTAAAATTATTGAAAAAATCCCCCCTTTCCCATATTTTCCTACTTTTTCCTCCTAATAATGTTCCTTGAAATCTCCTATAATTCCTATATTTTGAGAACTTCATCATTTTTCTTTCTTTTTCAAAGCTTCGATTAATTTTTGAAGAATTATAAGAAAATTACAGCTATTATTGAATAATCTATTATGATTGATTCAACAGTATCGCGAAAAAATATATTTCAAACTGAGATACTTTTTTGCTCATAACATCTAATTTATGAATAAAGTTTTATTCAATTCTTTCATACAAAAAATTTATGTACCGATATAAACCTGATTGGCTTTTCATTACTCAAAGTTGATTGATATTTTAAATCTGTAATTTTGAAAATGAAATAAAATTATTGAAAATATTATACATGTTTTATGTTAGTGCTTTGCGCTGGAAATTAATATAAAAAAAATTTGAATATAAAATAAGAGAATTTTGAAAAAGACTTCAAAATTCTAAAAACTTTAGTTTGTTAGTTTTTTCACAGAAAATTAAGATTTTCAACCAAAATATAAAGCTTTAACAATCATAAAATTTTTTAAATAATTAATAGCGATTTTATATTATATTTAAAAAATTGTGTGGTTTCTCATAAAAGTTTTTAATTTCTTCATTTTTGTTTATAACGCTGGTATTTGAAAAAATCTCTTTTTTTTCAAAGAAAAATTCCCTTATTTTCCCTACAATTAAAATGCTGAACCAGTCAGATTCACGTATAACAGAGCCAGGTGCTACTTAACTTTGGTGAAGTAACCAGAAGCCTGAAAAAATTACAGCTCTCCAAATGGATACATTAATTAATCCAACAATAAAAATTAAATACAATACAATTAATAATACAATTTTGAAAAGTTGGGAATAAAAAGCGATATGAAAGACAAAATTGGCGTGAAATAAAATATAATGAATGTAGCATTTGTTTCAATTATTCTTTTACATATATGAAAAAAAATCTTTCTTGTCTTGAACAATTATCGTCGTTAATAATATTACATATCTTAAAAGAATAATTAAATTTTTTCTTTCAAGATCTGTCGTTTCAAGGAAAAATGAGTATGATAAAATTGCTGGATTTTTAGTAAAAGTAGAAAAAGTATAATTTTTTTGGAATTATTACACAATTTTCATTAATTTTACAAATATATGGCCCCCTCTCTCTAGATCTGAATCACGGAAAAAAAGCACTGAATCAAGAAAATATTGGTATGATTATGGACGATACAATATTTTATTATATCAATAAAATAATGCTTCCTCCGTATTCGTTTTAATATTTTCTTGATTCAATAATACTTTTTCCATGGATTTAGTAGAAACACATTGAACTAGTACGAAATTGTTTATGTACTAGAAAGGAAATTCAACTACTTCAGTTATTAGTAGAGGTTCAATTTTTACTAATTAATTTAGTTTCCATTTTTATACCAAATCAATTATTAGTTTCCATCCAACTTCAAGAGAAAGGCGAATTCATTTGTAACAAAGATTATATTCTGGCTGTTATATTCTCTATAGAAAATAGGACAGAGTTCCGTCGAAACTAATTGTACCATTTGTTTCGACACAGAAAAAACTGGGGGGTTCACTAAAGTTGCGGCTTAAACAAAAGTTGGCATCTTTTAGAACTTGAACCTCAATAGAAACCCGTGGAGACCCAAAAGGGTTCTTTTGGAGAACACTTGAATAGAACAACATGAAGACGCATTTACAAATTAACCGCTCGCAAAGTGGAATTGGTAAGTCAGGGATTTACAAAATTTGACTGTAAAGAAAACAATATGGCATATATCTACGCCTTATGTTTACAAGTTTTCTGCAAAACCTGTAAATTGTATTTATCATGTCATTATATCTATTATAATTGCAATAATATTTTGTACTTTAATTCTCTTCATTAAATTATATCCAACAGAACTTTATTGCATGCGTACTTCAACGTAAAAGTTGTGTTATCAACTTTTCCTTTGAAAAAAGTCCCTGTTAAAATTAGGTTCCTTTGGAAGCCCAACTGGAGTCTCCTTTGGAATAAATTCATCGTTTGGGGTTCCTTTTCAGCAAAAGAGGTTCCTTTTTGTTGCAGCTTCTTCGGAACCAAAACTTGGTTCTATAGTAGAAACCCCACTTTTCCTGTCGATGCGAGATAAATTAATATTTCCCACTCAAAAACTACACCGACAATAAAAATTATACGACTGATTTTTCTGTGTAAAGGCAAACCTTATGACCTATGTCGGTCCCATTTAAAAAAAATCAATACAGGCTTGATTTTTCTTGATCCTGTGAGATCTTGCGACCGGGGGTGGTCCCGCCTGGAACACGGAACGGGACCACCCCCCATTGGGTATTCTCAAACGATCGTCGATGCCGAGTCGCTACCGGTATTGGCTTCAACTGCACGCAAACATGATTGCACATGCGAAAGAGACGAAGACGAGTGGTTAATTATCATTTTGCAAGTTTTCGCTTGCAAACCTCATTGCACGGACATGGGCTGTTCGAGTGCTCTTTTTTTTCGCCTTCCGTTCTGACTATTTGTCCGTCTCCCTCTCGCCAATAGGTAGCAATATGTCAGCGACGTCGGAGCTTGTAATTACATTCGAAGGCAATTACTTTGGCTGCTTAGATCAGCGAACACAGCACCGGTGGCAGTTCAGAAGACACGTTCGATCGCTCTGCTAGTGGTGCACGACCCACTCCAGGAGCCCTTTCTGTTCTTTTAATCTCTTATTATTCAAGCGCTAATTTATTGCCTGGGAATCGTTTAATGCGAGAACACAGGGGGCGAGATGAACCCCAGGCATAGAACTTTGTCGCGAAGATGAGAAAATTGATGTCGCGTGCGTGACACTTAAGACTGCGTGATCTGATAATTCTTTACTCGAAGACGTTTTTGAAAAATGAGTATTCCGGTGTCGGAGTTGAATTTCTTCGGGAATGGATTTATATGAATATTTTGAGAGTTGATAATAAATTTTATGAGAGGACAACATATGATAGAGAACTTGGCACTCTTTTTAAACATAAAAATAGTAATAATAATTCCGTATTAAATTGATTTTTTTATCTTTTAATTAAAAAGGTCTGGTCACTATCCGTGGCCGGAACAACATAACTTATAAAAAAATGGTGTGTTTAAACAAAATAAAAGTAAAATTTATATCATTTATTTTAGGTGTCAACCCCTATCCGTGGTTGAAATGCATTATATTATAAACTGCTGATTTTTTTAAATTCACAAACAAACGTAACATTTTTCGGAAAACATACATCATAATGGAATTTAGGTCAGTTTGGTTGTATAAGGCAAGACTGATTCATATAGCCTTCCTGACTAGCCCGATGAGTCAGTCCAGGACCAAATGAAAAATCTAATCTCATTTTATTTACAAAAAATATGTTGTTTTAAATTGATTGCCGAAGAAAAATAAATATTGTCGACCCTTATGCCAATCGAAAGATCCTTATTACAATTACCAACTATTTCTCGTTGAAAGTTATCTCTTTCTGTTTGATTATATTTTTGGTTCTGAGTTCATCCTTTGATTAAAAATTGTACATTTGGCCGAAAATTTAACAATTCTGTTGGAAATTCATTTTTTCTTTGGTTGAAAATTAATTTTTTAACTGAAAGTTTAACTATTCCACTATTGGTTGAAAATTGATCGCTTTGAACTTAAAATTTAACTATTAAATTTCCTATATTGAGAAATCATCTTTATGGTTTGACACTTCAACTACTTTTCTGAAAGTTGAACTACTTTTTTCAAAATTCATTGCATTGGTTGAAGATTTATATTTTGATTCTATTTTGTTGAAAAATTCTTTTATTTTTTTGAAAATTAATTTTTTTGAATCAAAATTCAACTATTCCATTTTCGGTTGAAAATTAATCGTTTTCAGTTAAAAATTCTACTATTTGGTGGAAAATTGATGTATTTTGACGCAAAATCGTTTTTTTGGTAGAAAATCATCTTCTTCACGGAAAAAAATGGTTTAGCTGTCCCAGCTAGACGTTTAGCTGAATTTCGTCTTCTTAGAAAATATAGCTATGTTACCTAAATTCTAGCTGTGTTACCTAAATATCTAGCTGCTCCAGCTAATTTTACCGTTAAGAAATTTTGTAGCTTATTTATATAGATATTTTTCAGATAGCAACATTGTTGAAAATTCGTGTTTTGCTGTTAAAAATCAATTTCTTGTACTACAAAATGAACTATTTCATCTTTAGTTGAAAATTAATCGTGTTTACTTCAAAATGCAACTCTTTAATTGAAAATCAACTTTTTTGTTGAAAATTTATATTTTCTGGTTGAAAATTCAACTGTTTTGCAGAAAAATCGTCTTTTTGACTTACAATTTCTACGATTTTTTTTTAAATTCGACCTTTTCGGTTAAAAATTGTCTTATTTTGGTAGAAAATTCAATTATTTGGTGAAAAATTAAATTTTTTGTTGAAAATTCATAATTGACAGTAAAAAATTTTCCTTTGACTTGACAATTCAACTATTTGGCTGACATTTTTTTTTCCTTTCTTGAATGAGAAATCGTTAAAGTATTCACTATGACATTTTCTGTCGGAAATTCATATTTTTTGGGGTAAATTCGACTGTTTATGATCTAAACAAAAAATTGAGTTGAAATATCTTCTCAAAAATTCATCTTCTCGGCTTGAAATCCAACTATTTTGTTAAAAATACAACTGTTTTTCGTTGAAGTTTAAACTTTTTTCTTTAATAATTAAATCATTTGGTAAAAATTCAAATATTCGATTGAAAATTCAACTACTTTGTTAAGAATTCATCCCTTTCGCTCGAGAGTTCAACTATTTGATTGTGAATGGAACTGTTCATTTCATAATTAATTTTTGTTGTTGAAAATTGGATTATTTTGTTGAGAATTCAACTATCTTCTAAAAATTTAGTTTGAAAATTCGACCATTCGATTAAAAATTTATTTTTGTAGTTTGAAATTCAGCTATCTCATTACAAGTTCAACTATTTTCTTAAAAATTCGTCTTTTGTGCTTGAATGTTCAACTATTTGGTTGTAAATGCAACTGTTTGGTCTAAAATTAATTTGTTTGTTGAAAATTTAACTATTTGATTCAAAAATCATCTTTTCGGTTCAAAAAGTCAGTTTTTTTTCTCTAAAATATTCGCTTTTTTAGCTTGAAAATTCAACTGTTTGTTTGGAAATTCATTTTTTTTGAAAGAAAATTAATCTTTTCTGGGAAATTCAACATTCAAAAGAATTTCTCCCTTATTATTCGCCTATTTTCGTGGAAAATCGCTCTATTTCCACTGTTTTGAGAGCATTTTGGGCTGTGAAGTCTATTAGAATATTATGTTTGTATGTTTTTTATTTTTTTTTTAAGACGTCTATCAAATGAAATCGAAGAAAAAATTTTGACCAAGTTTTGTACGATGATCTGTGACGGAGGGTTGGAAAAAATATTCAAAATAGCGTGACACTGTTGAACGGCTCCTTAGTAAGGATCTTCAAACATTTGAAAAAGAATTTAAATCCACATTAATTGAAAATTGCAGTGCAGTAATTTTTGCTCTTTAACGTGGATTCTTAATTATTGTAACTGCCTTCGTATCCTGTGATCGTTCGAACAATCGAGATTCCTGAGATTTCTTCGAAGGTTTTAGGAACCTGGGAAAACTGATGGCGTTTTTCTCTTTTCCCTCGATCGATCGTTTCCCACTTTGGAGAAACGTACGAGCTGCATTTTTACACGGCGAGAGATCAGCGCTGATCTTTAAAAAAGGCGGATCTCTCGCGATCACTGTTTTTTCCATAGAAACCCGTTGGAGTTTCACCCGCGGCTAAAGTGTCGATCTTATAACGAAGCAGTCTTTGACATGTTTCAGGGTCGGTTAAGAGAAAATTGGCCAAATGTTGCACAAAGTTTTATCTCAAGTTCAAGAAGTGTAATACTTTAAAAAATTCTGAAGTTGCTTCGATTTTGAGAGCATTCTCATAATTCAAAGAATTGCAGGTTACGCTTAAACCACAGGGGGGGGGGGGGGGGTCACGTCTCGCGAGAGAAATCAAGTATTAAGTGCAAATAAATCATACGCAAACTGAAAATCATTCAACATTTTAAATCCTTGGACTCACAACACTATTGACATTTTTTTTAGTGATGGCACTATTTTGCTATACTGTTTTGGAAAACATTACACTGAAGACATTATTTTTTTAGCAAATTGTCCACTAATGCTACTAATTCTTCACTTTTCGTTGAAAAATATTTTTGTATTTCTTTGCTTATTGGCTAAAATAATATGTCCACCATCTCAACGAATCACAACTTACCAGAAAATTTTCTCAAAGGCGGATTAGGGACAGTGCATAAATAACGTGAATTAAGTTTTTTTCTGAACTTTTCAACCAGGTAGTTAGATTAATTTCGGGGGAAGGGGGATCTTACCGTTCTGTATGAATTCCCAAAGAAGTTCAACTATCAACCAAGTAGTTGCACTTTCAACCAAAAAAAGATAAATTTTCGAAAAGAAATTTAATAGTTGATATTTAAACCGAGGAAAGATGTCAATTTTAAATGAAAAATTGTTAATTTGCTCCAAAAATAACGAATTTCCAACAAAATAGTAGAATCCTCAACCAGAACAGATTACTTTTAACCAAACAGTTGTATTGTTAACCAAAAACGATGAATTTTTAAATAAAAAAAAAAGGAAATCAAAGAAGGACAATTTTTCCGTAGTTGGCTTTTCAACCAAAAAGAATAATTTTCCACCAAAAAATATAGGCTCAAGACAAAATACATGAATTTTCAACCAAATACTTCAATTTTTAACCAAATACTTTAATTTTCAACCAAGAAGATTAACTTTTTCCCAGACAAGACGAATTTTCAACAAAATACGTAAACTTTTAAACAAATAGTTGAATTTTCAACCTACCAAAAAATACGAATTTTCAAAAAATGGCATAGATTGCCAAAAAAGACTTATTTTTCTATAAGGCGGTTAAATTTTCAACCCGAGAATTTGAATTTTCAACAAAAAAGTTAATTTATAACCAATAAATTGAATTTTAAATGAAGCAGTTACATTTATAGTTAAAAAAAGAGAGTAGTTCAACTCTAATCTAAGCAATTGAATTTTCAACATGGAAATATGAGTTTTTAACTTAACTAAAACATATTAATTTTCAACCAAACAGTTGCATTTTCAACCAAAGAATTGATTTTTCACCGAAAAACACAAATTTTCAACCAAATGAATAAATTTTCAACCGAATATTGAAATTTTCAATCAAGTAGTTGAATTTTAAACCGAGAAGATTGTACCAAAAAAAGACGAATTTTCAACAAATGACCCAAATTTCCAACTAATTCGTTTCAACAAAGTATGTGATGTTAGTCCAAATTTAATTGAAGAGACTTAATTTTTAACAGAGAAAAAATAAACGATTTTTCTATGAAACAGTTTAATTTTTTATTAAAAAGTTAATTTTATGCCAAATTATTGAATTTTCGAGCCAAAAAGACGAATTTTATAGAAAATAGTTGAATTTTCAACCCGAGAATTTGGATTTGCATCAAAAAAGTTAATTTACAACCAATTAGTTGAATTTTGAACAAAATAGTAGAATTTTTTTCAATTAAAACAGATTAATTACAACAAAATAACAGATTAAAAACCCCGAAAATTTGAATTTTTAACAAGAAAATTTTTAGTCGGAACAGATTTATTTTTAACCCGACAGTTGCATTTTCAACAAACAAAAAAAAAGAAATTTCGACACAAAGAGTTGAAGTTTCAATCCAAAAAAAATTCTTCTGAAAAAAGAAAAAAAATCAATATTTTATCGAATTTCCAAGCCGAAGAGACGAATCTGTAACCAAGAAATGTATGTCTTTAAAGAAAAATGTAGCATTCTCAGCAAAGTTCAATTTTGAAACAAATAATAAAATTTTTCAGTGAAAAAGATAAATTCTTAACCAAAAATTGTTGTATCATCTTATTGGGTTCTATTCATTCCGCGATAAATAAATAGGAATTTCGATTTTTCATAGAATGAAGAATAACATTTTTAATAAACATTGAAGTTAATTTTTAGGACTTGACAAATTTTAACACGCTATTTTGACATTATTTTTCAAATTTTGTGACACTATTTACACTATTTTTGATCTCTAAAGTGAGTCCGAGGCCTGCATTCTGTAAATCCATAATTTTTCAGATTTAACTTCAGAATCGGAGAATATTTCAGTCTGCCAAGCATATAAATTACAAATTTCCAAAATTGGCTACCAGGAAAAATGGAATAAAATTTATACTTAGCAAAGCCTCACATTAAAAAAATCAAATTTACTAATTGAAAATTTGAAAACCGACCCTGATATCCAGAAGACGATCAGGTGTAAGTTTCACGACCGGATCTCTAACTGTCGCAGTGCCGCGAAACCATTTTCCTTCTTCGTCTCGTCTCACGCCCATAATAGTTTTACAACGTAGTCCAACTGGACTCTAGAGGCCAAGTGGAGGCCAACTAGAGCAACCTCTGCATTATAAATGCGAATTATCGACATAACCTTTCGAATCCGTCTTCGTTTCTCCTGTGAAGTTACTTTTTCTTTTTCTCATTTTTACCTCTTTTTTTGCAAATTGTTTCTTTTCTTTTTTTTATCTCTACCTATAAAAGTGGAGCGATACTTGCAACCAGCATCACGTATCGCTTATGCCGATCATTGTCGTTTACTCCGTTATTGTCCTCGGCAAATAAAAGAGTCGATTTTTATACACCGGTGATGTAAAGAAGGGCGAGGGGTAAAATGCGGAAGATTCGAGATAGATAAGGTCGGTCAACAAGTGTCATCTCAGATCAGAAGCTGTCGTAATATCTTTTCTGGTTTAATCTAGATAAATTTGTGTGGTACATGTTGCACAATTACAATTCTAAAAATAAGGCCGATTTAGATAATAAAAGATTTGTTGATTCTTTAACAAAATATTCACGTTTTTAGAGACATTTCAGGGATTCAGAGTATTAAAATATACTCAACTCCTGATATAAGAACCTCTGATTGGAGATATACCTAGAATTGATGTCCTCGGCAGTTTTGCGATGAGGGGAGCCTTGGGACCAGTGGAGAGAGGCAGTGCTTAGTCAAGCGTGACAAATAGCACGAGGGCCGCACTCTCAGCGCATTAGTTGCATCATGTGTCCAAAAACAGCAGGAATGGTAGACGCGGCCCTGATTACATTTGGATTCCCTCGACTTAGGATCAAGGTCACTGCAAGCCATGTCATATTGGATCAAAGTAACTTTTTAGGCAATCATATAGTTATTAATAATAAAAATAATCTTCGAATTCTTTTATTAGCTTTGTCTAGCGACTTCTTCTGTCATGCCAATATCAGAGTTTATTATCAATATGTATTAATACACCATTTTGACACCTTATAAAATTTTCTTCAACATTAAGATTGTTGTCCTTCTAGGGCAATGCTCTGTGGTTGCTTCCAAGTTGTTAATTTTGTAAGTTAGACTAAAATGATTGCATTTCAAGAATGGCGCAGTGCAATTTGAAAATTAAATATTTTTAACGACTTATTTTCAATGAAAGTTTTCAATAAAAGGCATATCATTTTCGAAGTTTTTCATAATTATCAGACTTTAAAGTTTAAAATTTTTTACAATCCTAAACAAATTTAAGTTTCAAACGGTAAAAATAATTTTAGTTTAAAATTCTTGTGGTCTTGAAACTGACATTTTTTTTTGCTTGCAAAGTTTAAATTCGGAAATTTTGGCTTTAAATGTCTTCATTTTTGCACGTATCCATTTTCTAATTTCACAATGTAGTAGTTTAAAATTCAAATATTGACAATGTTAGGGCAAGTTCACTAATAATTCTTTCAAAATTGTAAATTTTCATATTGGAAGCCATGATAATAATTTTTTTCAATAATTTCAGATTTAAATATTCTGCATTGTTTGGTTTCATTTAAAAACGTAAAAAATTGACTGGTGTTTCAAATTTTTCGGAATCATAGGTCAAACTCAAGGACATTATAGTTGAATAATTTTAAGTTCAGAAGAGTTGTAATTAAGCAATTTTGAATTGAGTTTCTCCAGAATAAATTCAAAACAACTAAGACAATATAATTTCTCACATTCGAACCTTAAAAATGAGAAGATTGTAGAACTAGGCATTGCAAATGGAATTATTTTCTTTTTCAATGTTCCAGAATATTAAACATTTTGAATTGAAAGGCTTGAAATTGTACAGTTTCAAACATTGGAATCATATATCTTGTTTAAAAAATGAATAATGTAAAAATGAAAATGATTTTTTTTTGAAAATTTTAGGAATTGATAATAATTCTAAATCAAGTATCAAAAATTAAACGATCTGGAATTAAAAAGTTGAATTTTTTTTTTTAAATAAAAAAATAAATCAAAATGAAGATTTCAAGAATAAATAACAATTCTAAATCAATTGTAAAAAAATTATACCATTTGGAATTAAAAATTTGAAAAATGTGTTGTTGAAAGTAAAAATAGATCAAACATAAACTATCTGAAAATGATGGTTCAGTAATCGAATAATTTCTTGGTAACTAACATTTTCTCCAGTTTTAAATGAAGTTCTGATACGTTTAAATTTCAACGCTCCGTAGTACAAATTTTATCATTTTCAATGTTTCTCACTTAAAATTACTTTTCATTTTGAACGTCTTTTCATAATAATTCATTTGAAAAAAGATTATCATTGAAATTTCTTTAATTTTGGATAGTGGAAATGCCAGGAAGTTTATTTTTTGATCTTAGAAAAATTTCTCTAATCAATTCTGATGTATCAAAATTATAGTTTTTTATCTAATAACAATTTCAAATTCTAGAATTTCATAAGCTTCGACTTTGAAACATTGAATTTAGTTTTCAATTTCAAACTGTCAAATTGTAATCATTTTGAATCGAAAATTATTTAAATTCAGACGTTTTTCATTTTAAATTATTAAAATTTTAAAGCTTTTAATTAGAAATAACACAATTTTGATTCCTTTGAAATTTAAATGATCTAATTTCCACAATTTTAATATGAAAATATTCAATTATCATTGTTTTGACATTGTCAAAATGAAATTGTTCAATTTTTAACACTTTGAATTAGAAATGATACAATTTGAACTCTTTCCTAATGAAATTATCTACTTTTGAATATCTCAATTTCAAGAGCTTCTGATTAAAAAATTCCTAATCTAAAACACATTCAATTTCAAAGGCTTTCATTCATAAATGATATAAGTTCAATTTCTTTTCATTTAGTTGAAAATATTTTTATTTTTCCACAATTTTACCTAATCGAAAATTGTTTGATTCGGAACGTTTTCAATATATTATTGTTAAACATGTATATTTTTTGAAATCCAACACTTTCAATTCGAAATCATTAATCAGGCACTGACGCATGAGCACTTTGAAACACGTCTACTTTGCGAATCGACGCAATGGACTTAATGCGCACTTCAGGAATGAGTAACTTTGCACACTGGCAGAAGAAAAATATTCTTAAAAATTCGTGTAAAAAATTGTACTAAAATTTTGTTGATAAACCCACCACACGGGATTGGGAATTTTGTGAAAAGTGTAAAAAAGTGCTAAATAATTTTCTCGAGTGGTTGTTGCAAAAATACCGAGTGAAATACGTAGGCGATTGCTACTAATGTGATTGCAGCATGTTCCTTCTCTTCGCACTCTTCAGTAATCGCTTATTTTGCTTTTTGTATCACAAATATAGCTATTTTAAATTTAATATTCAAAACTTTGTTTGATAATCTACTCTTAAATTGTTTATATCATTAATGTCAGAAAATAAAAATCCAGAAATGGCATTGAATGCTAGAATTAAATATATATATATATATATATATATATATATATATATATATATATATACATAATATATATATTTAAGCATTAACACCTTAAAATGAAATAACAGTAATTATTCAATTTGACAAAAATACACTAACTGTGCAGTATAGGTATAAAATATGTTAATTCTATAGATAAGTAAATACATAAAGTTGATTGAGTTTGCTCGATGAGCCTTTCGTGAATTACAAAGATAAGCATGGAGAATTAATGGCAAGAATAAAATGTATTTAAGGATCGCTAGATTCCCCTGATTACTAAATCACTCAGTACTTAACATTCATATGTATTTTTAGACTCATATTACTATCGGCATTATGGAATAGTTCATATTTTACAGCAAATCGCGTCGATTAAAGCAGCACTTGGAAATAGAGAGAAACATTAAGATGCGTTGGTGGACTTGATCGCGAGATCAGAGAGAAAGAGAGAAGGTGAAGATTTTACCTTCAGATGCAAAAGTGAGGAAAAGAGAGATGTAGAACCTGCGATCTATGGTAAAGGGCAAGGACGTTTGAACCAAGTACCCTGCTCGTTTGACTCCTCGACTGTCCGGCACTCACTGCAATTAACATATAATGCGTGTGCGAGAACGCAAACGGCATGGTTATGGTGCAAAAAGTATGTAGTCTTTAAAACACAGCAAGAATCATAAATAGTGCGTGGGAAAGTATACAAATTCAAAGAAATGCGAAGAAACTTTCAGAAAATGGAGATGTATGGGATTTTAATTAAGATTAAGGGGCCATCTATAAAATACGTTATCAATTTGAGGGGGAGGGGGTCACGCTAAAAACTACGGTTGGTTACGGTAGGTGGGGAAGGTTTAGCTGTTTAGGATGTTTTTTCCCCTGTTTTTAAGAAACATTTTTTGGTTGAAGATTCATCTTTTTGGTGGAAGATTTAACTATTCCATTATTAGAAAATGAATCTTTTGGGATGAAGTTTCTTTTTTTCGAAAATTCATTTTTTTAAAGATTCATAATTTTAGTTGAAAATTTATCTCTTTAGTTGAAACTGTAACTATTTGATTGAAAATCCGTTTTCTGTTGTTTTTGAGAATTCGTTTTTTTAACTAACAACGTAAATGTTCCTTTTTTGGTTAAAAATTGATCTTTTCTGACTGGAACTCAATATATTTTGTTTGACATTAGTCTTTGTTGGTCATAAATTAGTCTTCATGGTTGAAAATTCATCCTTTTGGATTAAAAATGCAACTGTTTCATTCTAAATTAATCTGGGTTGGTTGATGATTCAACAATTTGGTTGAAAATTAACTTTTTTGTATCAAATTCATATTTTTGTTTCGAATTTAACTAATTGGCTAAAAATTTAAATATTTTCATTAAAGTTTAAAATTTTGGTAGAAAATTAATTTTTTTATCAAGAAGTTATATTTGTTGTTAAAATTCAACCATTTTTTTTGGAGATGATTCGTCCTATTGGATTTGAAATTCGAAAATTTTGTTGAAAACTAATGTATTTTTTTGAAAATTCGTGTTTTTTTGCTAGAACATCAATCTTCTTTCAGGAAAATTAATTTTGTTGGTTGAAGATTCATCTCCTTGGTGGAAAATTTAACTATTCCATTTTTCGAAAACTAATCTTTTGTGTTAAAAAATCATCTTTTGGGTTGAAGATTCTTTTTTTTTGTTGAAAATTACTTTTTTCAACAAACAATGTAACTATTCCATCTTTGGTTGAACATTTATATTTTCTATTGAAAAGTGATCTTTTCTGGTTGGCAATTATAAAATATGTAATTTGTTAAAAATTCGTCTCTTTTGGTCGAAAATTATTATTCTTGATTGAAAATTCAGCCTTTTTGGTTGAAAATACAACTAGCTCTAAATCAATTTCGTTTGGTTGAGAATTCAACAATTTGGTAGAAAATTCGACTAATTGCTTGAAAATTACTTTTTTTGTACAAAATTAATTTTTTTCGGTTTAAATTTACTATTTGATGAAAAAATAAACTATACTCATGGAAATGTAAATTTTTTGTAGAAAATCAACTTCTCAATCAAAAAATCATATTTTTCGGTTGAAAATTCAACCGTGTTATAGATAATTCGCCCTTTTGGCTTTTATATCCAATAACTTTGTTGAAAATTGATGTATTTTGTTGATTATTGTTGTTGTTAGAACTTAATTTTATTATCTGAAAATTGTACCACTCTATTTTTTGTTAGAATTGTATCCTTTATACGTTGAAAATTCAACTATTTGGTAGAAAATTCGTTTTTTTTTGTTACAAAGTTAATCTTGGTTGTTTAAAATTTAATATATATTTCGACTTGAAATCTAAGAATTTAGTGTTTCATATTACATTCAGTATGGTATTCACATTCATTTCATTTGAAAGAATTTATTCCTCCATTATTACCATATTTTTGTGAAAAATCACCCGCTTTCCTATGTTTTGGTAGAATTTTGGGATACGTTGCTTTTCGCGGCGGGGGCGGGGGGGGGGGGACTAATGGTTTCAACGACGATTAGCGGGGTTGGGGTGTATAAAATAGCCTAAAGTTAGTATTGTAGTTCAAAGAAGATTCCTAATGTAATATCAACATTTTTTTCTTTTTATCAGTTTTTTTCAAATCAAATTTCAGAACGAAGCAATATAAAAAGAAATCTTTTATACTGGAAAAAATGCGAATCAATCAAATATGTCATTAATATTAAATATTAATTGATTTGAATATTCTTAATGAATTTTACTATTTAACAATTGATTAATTTGAAATATTGGAAAAGTACAAATTGAAAATTGCTATAATTAACATTCAAATAATATGTTAAATAAATGTTCTGTCATTAATAAATCATAAACTTTTATACAAATTTGTTTAATTTAAAATGGTAATTTTGGATCTGGAAAAGGGAATTGGTATGTTTGACAATTTTATATGTATTTTTTTCGAATTCGTTTAAAAAATTTCATTTCATATTCATAATCAACTCTTGAAAAGATGTACGTTACTATATGTGGTTTCAACAGAACGAGAATAGAATAAGTTTTGCACGTTTTTTAATAGATTTTTAGGTTATTTTTGGTGAAAAATATGAAACTTTTGAGATCTCCCTCGAATGATATTTCCCTTCTGAACTAGAAAAAAGATTTTCAAAAAGATTTAGTGCCATTTACTCCTACATTCGTAAAATCCATCAATGTAAAAAATTACCTAGGAAAATATTAGAAACAATCTGGAAAAATTACAAATAAAGAAGTTCTCAGTTTCAATTTTATTTAAAAACATATATAATTGAAGTTGCCCAAGAAAATCAGAGTTTTAATTTATCCCAATTTGAAGTTATTTATATTGAAAAAAATTCATGTGAAAATTAAATTTTGAGAGAAATTTCAAGGCGAACCGGAATAAAAAACAATTGAATTATTAGAAAATCCAAATCTGGGAAAATCCAAATATGGAAGCATAAATAAAAAATATGCATTGAGGTGAACATTTAATTTGGCACATATTCAATTTGAAAATAATTAAAATTTGTATTCGCTAGATTTTGATTTTGATTGCCAACGGCAATACCACGCTGAAAACACCAGTTCCCGTAAGATCACTGAAGTTAAGCAGCGTTGGGCGCGGTTAGTACTTGGATGGGTGACCGTTCGGGGAATACTGCGTGGTGTTGGCCCGTCGTGGGTGTGGTGGACCCACACTGGTAGTATTTATCCACCTAGAAACACTACCCGAATCAGGTAGTGAGGCAATGAACTTTCGAGTTCGAAATGCTAATCAATTTTTTTTTATTCGCTAGATTTTGATCAATTCCGAACTAAAAAGTCCCTTGTGCAAACTTAATACATTAATATTAGTATTGATAAATATATGTTTTATTTTAAAAAGTCTGCAAAACCTATTTCAGGCTTATTATTATATGTCGGAAGGGGTTCGTGATATTTAAGTGAATAAACCAATCAAAAAGTGTTTGTTCCTCACACCATATAAATTTATAATGGACCGTGCATAGTCGACACATGCATTTAAATTGCATGGGTGTGTATAGTAATGAGAGTGCATGTCACGTCTCGCATCAAAACGCGCTTTAAACGTACGTCACCTTTATCGATGGATTAAAATATCAGAGGTGGATGGCCAATCGATCGAGTCAAGTTGGAAAGATGATTTTAAAACGTCTCAATGATGTTTTTAATTTAGAACAACTTTTATCTTTCTTCAACATAATAAGGAAGTCGATTTTTCTCTAAAAGAGATGTTTTCTTATATTTTAAAATCCTTTTTTCATGTCTCTGATCACCTTACTTTCTATATTCATCTAATTCTACATTTTCTCATTTGACTTTTTTGATCAGCAATTTACGAGTTATTTCCGTCAACAAACTCATTCGTATTTCCTGATGTTCGACTTGATTTCTAAGTTCTATGACCTCAAATGTGAGGATATTAATAACAAAAGTGATCAAATGTCAAGAAGGAAAATGTCGAATCTGATAAGAAAATCGAGTATGACAGGAGTCAAAACGCATTTCCTTTTCACTTGATTTAATTGGATATAAATCTCCAGACAGATAATTATGCAATTTTAATTAGTTCCTGTACTGTAATTTTTTGTCTGTAATATCGTGGCAGGTCGGTAGTGAGCAGGGGAGAAAAAAAGATTCAAAAAGCCCATGGAAGGTGAGTAGCACAATAAACGGATCCCTTAAGGCTTAAAGGGTCATCGCCTCCAGACACCATACACCACGGGGGCAAAACTATCTTCTGCCTGGATTGTCCCTTGCCCTCTTTTTAACGCTATAATGGGATGCACTCTGTGAGTGTGAGGAAGAAAGAAGGATTGAAGAAAATTGAATGGGAAGAAAGAAAGAAAGAAAGGAATAGAAATAGTGGGGATGATAGCAAAGGGGAAAGAAAGAAAGAGAGGAAAAGATGAAGGAAGAGGGTGAGAAAAAGAGAAAGGAAAAAGATAGGAAAATATGAAGAAGGAAAGAGAGGAAAGGAAAAAGAAGAAAGGAAAAAAGAGAGTCGAAAAAAGGGAGACATGGCAGCTTGCATTTATTTTAAATTTTAAAAGAAGGGGTTGAACATTGACCACGGGATACTGCCACCGTTCCAGGTGGTACTCATATACAAATTATGTTAATGGCTGATCGATCCTCTAGCCGGTCAAACTCTTTCTGTCTTTTCTGTCTTTTTTCTTCCTTGTTCAACCCCTCTGTGAATTTTCAACACGGTTTATCGGCAAGCGTCCAATTGCTATGGCCCTCCCGCTGATATTTTGATCCGCCGTGTAACGTGATATGTATTTTATGAACGGGGTGCTCTTTAATTGAAGGTTCGAAAGGTGCATCAAAGAAATCCAGACTTTTCATCACCCTTCAGTGGAACAAATCATTGAATGAATGTATCTATTGGGCAAAAAAATTAAACGCGTCTCGGAAATTGAAATCTTGCCACACGGTTGCTATCAAGTCAAGGAAAGAAAGGGACTAGCAGTACAAACCTAAAAGTGTCAGGGAATTTTCGATAAACTGAAGTTTAGGTTTATAAAATTTGGCATGACTTGTCACTAAAAGTGTTTACGGAAAAGGTCTTTTTCAGTAAAACTTCGGTTTTCTGATGACGATTCTCAAAAGTAGTAATGAGACAATTTCATCGAAATTTTTTTCCCGTACAAAACATGAATAATCAATCAAAAATGAAGGAATATAAAACATGAAACACAATTACAATATTACTTACTAATTATTGAGAGTAATTCAAAACTCTACAATCCCTAATATTTCTTGAAAATTCAATCTGATTTCCAATTCAGGTACGTACACTCGAACGTGATTGGAAATAAAGATATTTCAATATCTCTTGTCGATCAATATTATTAATTCTTCAAGAAAATAATTCTTTGGACTCTCCATCTCTGCAATAAACGCACAACTAACCGATTAAAATAATTTGATGATTAATAGTAAAATCAGATAAACCTTACCACAGGAATTTTTCATCATTTTTAAGGAATCAATAAGAACCTATAAAATGCAAATTGCAAATCAGATAATCGATGTTATGCCGTAATGACGCGAAATTCAAATTGTGTAAAAAATCTTACCTCACTCCTAATGTTCGTTTTCTGTGGTCGCGTCTTTGGAAACGAACGATCAATCATCAGCGTATAACCTCTAGCGGCGCAGACTGTCATTACATACTTTGATCGATGTGCATTCGCGTCCGGGAAAACCGTTTAATGAAAATCAAACGAAAAATTAAAATTCCAAGGAGCACGCGTGTTCCGCGCGCGTTAGCTGCGCTTTATGTAATTCACCCGTCACTCGTAATCGCTGCGCCACGCTGCACCGCGCTGCATCAGTAGATGTTGCGAACCGCTCAAGCGAGATATTTTCGCGTGTCTCTGTCGCGTAGACTTTAGACCATATTTCCGCGAGTTAAAGCTCTAGCGAGCAAAACTTGAGGAGATAAGCGACTTTCTCGAAATGAAAAATGGACAACGATGCATGATAGGAAATGCAACAAAATATTACTCATGGCGTGATAAGTATATTGCGCTGAGTACATTTTTGCTTTAATAAGATATTAAGTTTATCAAAACTTTGTTAATCTACTAGCAACTTTGTAAGGCAACCGGTCTCTTATCGCTAATATGCGGATATTCTGTTATTTATAAATCAATCTACGTGTTATTTGAATAAATGACACGATAATTCTAGATCAATATAAAAAATCTATACCTCCTTCCTTACATCACTCCTGTCCTCACCGAGCGAGTGCGCCTACCCGAAAGGGATATGGCCTAATGGTATAAAAAAAATCTACGATGAGGAATATAATTTTGAAATTCTATTTGTAATATCTCGAGAAGACAATGTGAGCGATTTTCCGCTGTGAAATGCCAATGTGTCATTTTAGAAAACTGGAGAAAGTTTGAACGTTCGGAAATTTATTTTGACTTTTAGTCTTATTGTATCGTATTTCTTGATTTAAATTTTATTTCTTTCTTTGTCACAAGCTCTGATGGCTGTGCAAATAAAGATTAAAAGGGATACGACGGAACAGAAATTATACAAAATGTTGTTCTCGATACGATGTTTCTATTCGATTTCCTGCAATTTCAAAACTCTTTATCTCATTCTGTGACACAATTTTCATACAAAAGTATTGTCTATTTTTCATCTCTTTCTATGAGGATTTAACCTTTTCTTTGATATTCGATTTTATTATTTCATCAATTTTTATCATATATTCTAACACTTTTCATTCTATTTCTCTTTCTCAAAACTTCATCCTTTTGAATCCAGTTTCATCACTCTATCCTAGTCCTATTTTCAGACATTTTTTCATTCATGATATTTTCTACGGTGGATATGGATTGAATTTACCTCTCATTTTTCTTCTGATATCATTTTAATTAATTATTCTATGACCAAAAAGAAAAAAATCGCTGAAGGAATTGAATAAACTCAATTTATGTTTAATTTATTTGCAGGTTATTATGTATTATTTCTTTAAAATAACTCTAAAGCGGTATTTCTATAGCTTGAACTCTGTAATTTAACATTCGAAAAAGTATTCAAGCATTAAATATCTCTGGACATCCGCAACCCATAACAATTTTGGAAAAAGTGAGAAAAACTGAAATTTTTCTCAGTTTTCAAAAGACTTGTCTACTTCAGAGTATTCTAATTGTGAAAAAAAAATGTATTTTGTAAAGTCTCATTTCTCCTGTGCACGGTAGACAACAATATTCAGAATATGGGTTAGAGCAGGCCTATAATTTCTGTCAAAGCTGGAAAAAAAAATTTATTTCTCATACGTCTGAAGTTATAGCGCGTTGAAAAATACCCAAATTTATGAAAGTTCGTTAAAAAGTGCCTATTTTTTTAAATGTTGCTTTTTTGTTGCAATTTGCTTCAAAAATGTTTGTTTCAGTGATAAAAGTACATCAAGTAAGACACAAATCTGAAAAGCTCTAATAATTTCTGAAATATATCCATAAAAATCGAGGTCATACAATTTAAAAGAAAACACATTTTTATGGATATATTTCATTATTTTTATTTTTTATGATATTATTTTTTCATATATTTTATTATTATTATGTTATAATCATAAGCCTACTGAGTTTCTGCTCTATTGTACTTTTCTTCTCGACATTTTATGTATTTTACCCGAGATTATACTCAATTTCAATTTTCTAAAATTTTATCGAATTTTATGTCTTTTTAACACATTCCTCCCCTTGAAAATCGTATCCTTTTCTATTCGATTTGATGAATTTTCCATCCCGCTTTATGACTATTTATTCCATTCTTTCATCAAATAGTCGTGTCCTTTTCCACCCCCCTTTATGATTTATATTCTTCTCTCAAATAATCGTACTCTTTCCTATCCGATTTTACGATTTTTTAATACGTTCAACCGTCGAGTACTTGTATAATTTTCTATCCCACTTTATAACTCTTCATTGTTTCATCAAATACTTTTTTCTTTTCTATCTCAAACTGTATATATCTTATTTTTCTCTCTCGAGTAATTGTATTCTTCTCTATATGATTTTGTGACTTTTTATCCTTCTTCTTCCTTGAATACTCATATCATTTTCCAACCACCTTCTGACTTTCTATCCCATTCTTTCATCGAATACTCCTATCCTTTCCTATACCACCTTATAGCCTATATTCCTCTCTCGAATGCCCGTATCCTTTTCTACCTGATTTTGATTTTTATCCTGTTCCTTCTCCGAATATTCATATCTTTTTTCAACGCAGTTAATGATTATTATCCTATTCTTGCATCGAATACTCGTATCCTTTTCGATCTTTATTTATAACTTTTCATCCAATTCCTCTCTCGAATAATCGTATCCTTTGTTATCCTACGTAATAAATTAAAAAAAAATTCCCCTTCCTTAATACAACATCCTGTTCTATCCCACTATGCGACTTTATATCAGAAGATGCGGATTTTGCTTTAGCATATTGTAATTTCTATTTTAAAATCTCTTAGTGTCAATGTTCTCCAATTTTGCTATCTTTGCACTTGAAACCGCTCAAAGAAGACATTCAATTTGTATCTAAAGTTTTTTCGATTTTAGAAGCTCGTAATTTTAGAAACGTAAAATCTTTCAAGCAATCCACTTTAAAAGGGTTTCAAATTCAGTATCTTCTTATTACAAATACTTGCTGTTTTAAAGCCCCTCAATTTTGAAACCCCATAATTTGAGCAGCTTCCAATAGTTAAGTTTTTTACCTCTGAAATCATACAAGTTGGATGGGTTTTAACTTCAAATGTTTATAGTTTTTCAATGTCGGAATGTCTAAATTTAAAGTTTTGGAAGATCACGGAATTATTATTATTATTATTATTATTATACCATTAAGCCATTTCCCTTTCGGGGTAGGCGTGACTTGCTCGGTTGGAAAGTAGTGGGATAGGTATATAGGTGTAAAGTAGGTCGTTATATGGTATAAGGTAGATAGGTATGTAGGTATATGTGTTATGGTATAGATATTTTAGATTGATCTGGAGTTTTCGTGTTATTTATTCAAATAACACGTTCACTCCGCAACACTGCTCCGACCCAGGTTGCTGATCAATCTCTCTAGCGATCATCCCAAGTGAGGAGCCTCACAAAATTGTTATGTATGGTTCCCCACTTGGGCCCATTAGTATCCAAGGTCTTTGTTTCAGGCATCATTCACTCTATTGTCACTCTGCTTATAAACTATTTGTCGCCACACATTTCTGTCCTGGCATACTACTCTAGCTTCCTTTACGTCCATGCATTTCTTCATGCAAGCTCTTCTGTTCCTATGACTTCTTATGTCTCTTCGGATCAATGTCTCATTTACAGATTTACTTTACCTTTATATACTTGCTTCGTCAGTCGTTCATTTTTCATTCTTTCAAGATGTCCGAACCATCTTAACTGATTTCTTTCCCATATGTCAACTAGCGTGTCTCCTGTACCACATTCTTTGAGGATTATCTCGTTTCGGACTTTGTCCATCAGTGTTTTTCCGCATATTATGCGCAGAGGTTTCATGCCGATCGCGTTGATTTTTCTCCTGTCCTTTTCTTGACAGGTCCATGCCTCGCTACCGTATAGTACAGTTGGTACGAATATGGAATTATGTATGGCCATTTTAGCTTTTTTTGATATGTTTTTATTCGTGAGGATGGATCCTGCTCTACCGATAACCTGCTTACCCTTATTTATGCGCCTATCTAATTCCCCATCTATTTTTCCGTCGCTAGTGAATAGACTACCTAGATATACGTACTTGTCAACTTGTTCTAATCTCACATCATTTAGGACAATGTTGCATATTGTTTTCTCACTTTTTCCCTCAAAAACCATGACTTTCGTTTTATTCACGTTAATTTTGAGGTCCATGTTCTTCATGCTTGTGTTAAGTTTAGTCAACATTCTTTGCAAGTCTTCGACTGATTCTGCCATAACAATCTTGTCATCTGCGAAAGCCAACCCACGTACTTTGACGGTTTCGAGATCTATACCTTTTTCGTTGAAGAGGGCAGTTCTTAGACACTTATCCATGAATATGATAAATAGCCACGAGGACATAACGCATCCTTGTTTCACGCCTTGCATAATATCGAACCAGTCACTCAGTTTCCCATTTACCCTTACACTTGCTTTACTACCCGTATATATTGTTTTTATTGCTTGTAGGAGCCCTCCATTCACTCCATACTCTTTAAGGACTTCCCAAAGTTTACTTCTATTTACCGTGTCGAAAGCTTTTTCTAGGTCAATAAATGCACAGAAAACTTTCTTTCCTACTCTCAAGCTTTTTTCTGTGATCTGTCTTAGGCTAAATATCTGATCTGTACATGATCTTCCTGGCATAAATCCACTTTGTACTTCCCATATCTTCTCTTCTGTAATTTCCATTACCCTACGAATAAGTATTTTTGAGTATATTTTACTTACGGTACTTAGTAGGCTAATACCTCTGTAATTACTGCAGTTGCTTTTATCTCCCTTTTTATATATTGGTACAATAATCGCCTTTCTCCAATCGTCTGGGACTTCTCCTGTCTCGAAACATAAATTTATCAATTCGCACAACCTGTGAGGTATGTACTCGCCACCGTATTTAAGCATTTCAGCGCTAATACTGTCTAAACCAGCAGCCTTACCGTTTTTCAAGTTGTTAATTATATCTCTGACCTCAGTGACACTGACTTTTTCAATTGGGTTTTCTAATGCATTATGTTCAATGTCGTAGTTTTGTTGCCCTATATCTTCACCTCCTAATAGTTCTTTAAAAGAATCTTTTAAAGCGTCTACTATCCCGTCTATATCATATAGCATTTCACCTTTGCTGTTTCTCATGCTAAAAAACTCTGTACTTTTACTTCCCTTCATCTCTTTAAATAATAGTTTCATAATTCCTTCTAGAAAAATAGCCAAAGAAAATTTTCAATTGTTATGCAAAATATGTTTCAAACCAATATTAAAATTTGTGCAAAAGTGCAAAAATAATGCAATTTATAGTCCTTTTTACCCTTAGCAGGGAATGCGAAGATTTCAATGTGCTCGTATATCATCCACTATAGGTGCACATGCGTGCACAAATAAATATAATTACAAGTAAGAGCAAGGCCTGGACCACGCCCTGTCTCCGCTCTGCTCTCTTTCTCGCGCCCTCTCTTCTTCTATCCCCCTTTCTTGCCACCATCTTTCCTCTCCTTTGCTTTCCTTATCTCTCCAGAGTAGTATCGTATCCCACCTCATGCTGTGTCCTGCAAGATAGGTTAGAATTGACTTGCTTCCTTTTCTCCTAGACTGCGCATGCGTATCTGTATGCTTCACATAAACTATAATCTTCAATGTAGCTCTTAATGAAATTCTGATTTATTATTGACTTTATAATCACCGTTTCGGATTTTATATCATAGCTAACTTCAAATTAAAAAAAGAAGATGAAAATTCTACTACAACCAAGCCTAATAGGGTAGAGCAGAGGCACGAGTCGTCTACTAACCCAACGTCCGGTAGCCTTTGAAATTATAAGCAACATGTAACTAATTTTTTTCAATAAAACTCTACCAGTGGACTACTGATTCCTGAATAGGCATTATTGAACATATTTTAGTGAATTGGTCACCCTTATCCTTTTATTCTCACACTATCGCCTTATTTTATTTTCATTAGAATCATCCTTGCTTTAAAAAAAAGCGATAAAATCTAAAACCCCAATAACTTCCCATCATCTACAAAATAACGATCAGATTGAAAGATAAGCAATCTTCGATTCTTGTGAGGGTTAAAAATCTATCCTTTCGTTGAGCCTTAAATCGGCAATCAGATTCCGCATTGCCATAAAGTGACAAGTCAATCCCGCTTTCGACTAACCTTTCCTTATCTTTCCTATTAAGTTTCACCTTCTTTATCTTTATACCTCTGTCACTTTAATTATTTTTAAGAGACCGGCAATCCGCCTCTCGATCTTGGAGCGATAGAGTTGTACACGTCGTGCCGGTATCGGCCGCAATTCCATTTATCAGCCACAATAAGGCTCAAATTGTATCGGCTGGCTTACGACTTTCAAAACGATCTCGCGCACGACGTTTGTCGATTTAACCCCCTCTTTAATTTTAATTCATTTCGATGCATTCAGTTAATCGAATTCAGAAACGATAACGGAAAGCGAAGCCAAGACAGGGTTGTATTATTGAAAATGGGTTTAAGAAATTATAGTTTCGTTGAATCAAAATATTTTCGCAATTTGAAAGTAAGGTCCGTTAAAATTTGGACTGTAATTGCAGGGTTGAAATGTGAGTGCATTTTTTAATTGGAAATCGTAATGTAAACTTCTTTCGTTGATTTTTTTATCAGAAAACGAGCCTTAAAAATTCGCCAATCAGGAACCAGGCAAGAACCTAATCAAGGCGAGTGGAGTATTCTCGATATAAATCAAAAGCATTCCTCTCGACACTGACGTAACAAAAACAGCTGCGTGGAGAACGTACCGCAGCGCGTGGGCATGTTCATATAATACATTCTTAGTACATGGACGAAATACAATGTCTCGAGTACATGTACAAGGTTGAACAATGTACGCACAGATAGGCACAAGAATCGCTAATTCCAGCCAATTCTACTCCCGTCGAGCCTGTCCTTCAGAAGGGAAAAAAGAAGGAACCAGAGATTCGCTGTCCAGCAGCTGCGACTCTCCTTTTCCTTTACTTACTCTTCCTCTCTATTTTGAAACCGTTTTTAAAGGATAGAGAGAGAGGTCGGTGAACCTCAGTTGTTGAAGTAGTTGAAGATTGTTATGTTCTTAATTCTGGCTGCAGGTATGGGTTACCTGGACGGTTACGGAAAACAACTCCATTTACCGGAAAATTCTTGTTGTGAAATTCCATCTAGATCCGATTTCCTAAACTCTAACCAGCGAAAGACACTTCTCCTAAAGAAAACTCGGTTGTCACCTTACAACTAATAATATCAAATTATGTCTGATCGTCAATCTTCCCCTGAGTTCCACATCCCTTGCGACTGAAGCAGCCACAAGAGGTATATGAAAACTTCTAAAATGTTCGGCCTTAATCTGACTTAAAAGAATCCTACTTGCAAAATTTAATGGAGAACTCCCAAGTCTTCCTGGTTCTTCTCGTTAAGAAAAATCTTGTGTCATTTTCAAATTATCCACAATTTGTTGCTACAAAGAATCATCTCTAACAAGGGAGAAACAATTGTTATTGCCTATATTTCCTATTTCTTTATTGCTGCATGAGTGCAAGGAGAAAATCACCCGAGTCTATTGTTCCAATTTCTCTTTTAAATTAGACATCAATCTTACCCTGAGCTCAAGATTCCCTACGCCTGAAATAACCACGAGATATTTGTCAATCAGCCGATGATCCTTACGAAATAATTTTCGAGCCCAATGGTGACTAGTGTCAAATACGTGACACATTCCTGATGCGAACCTCTAGCTGATTCTAGAATTGATATGTGTAGACTCACGCACCTGAAACAGGTAAGAACCTCAAACGAGTGTAGTAGCTTTCTCTGCTGGCAGGAGTCAAGCCAGTATATAATCTGGTATCCGGTGTCTCTCGGCCCTTCTCAATCGTCTCGTTCGACATTCGCACACGTTCATACAGCAAAACCGCCTACACATTTCCAATCTATGAAAGGCTCACACACAAATCCAGATGCAACCAATAAGCGAAGCTTTTTCTCTCTATGTGTGTGGGTGGCACACGATCTACATAAGCAACTCTGGAGGCTCGTTGGTGTGCTCCTCTCAGGTAGTACACGCGAGCGGATGGTCTAGCCACACGCAACCAGGCTAAGGAGAGCTTGTGTGTGTGACTTGAGATGCCGAGTCTAAGTATGGCCCAAGTGGCGACGTTCAAGTCTGCAGCCAGCAACCGTCGCGACCCGCGGTAAGCAAAGCAAACGACCTTCCGTGGAATCTGGACAACCTGTCTGCACCGCCTGCTGCCGCCGACTTCGAGACCAGGTCTGCACTTGTTCCTCGGGTCTCCCTCTCTATGTATCTCTCATTTTCTCTCTTTCTCTCTGTCTCGAGCACGCTGACCTAGCCGGATTCGCCTGTTCCGCTTCTCTCTCACTCGGCAGCAACCACCGGTAGAAGTGGTTGCAAGGCGCCACTTGTTGTTGTTGTGACAACCCCGTTGGTCGAGGTTATCCTCGGAGGAGTTACCGTTAGACCAGTCTCATCGAAACCAGCTTCCTCGTCAGCAGATCCTCCTGGACCGGAAAGACCTCGAACGCTCCTTATCCGACCAGGGATTTGGCTACCAGTTTTACTTCTTGCAAACTCGTGCCTAAGTCGATCTTCTGGTCCAGTTTGGTAGGAATGCTGAATGCTGAAAGTGGGCAAGGTTGATCTCATGGAGCAAACTGGGATGAGCTGACTTTTAATGTTGGACCTTGTGCTTTATTTAGTGGCCGAATGTTGAATGGTGTTCAATATGTGATGACTATGTGGTTTTGAGAGGACATTGTCGTTGGATTTCGATTTTTGTTCAAACAAGGAATATCCGAATATTAGTGAAACTTACTTCAACAACTTACTTCGTTTTGATACTTTTCCCTAAGAGCAACCATGTATATATGGATGGCCTTACTAGGATCTATATTCAGGAATTATATGCATTGATTTGTTAATGAGCAGAGTCCTAGTCTTGGTGAAGAGATAACAACGATAAAATTAGCAGAGATGGATGTTGCTGAAGATGTATATTGAGATGAAATAATTTTCTTAGGATAACAGTTCAGTACTATGATATGTAAAAGATCATTGTTTCAAGGATATCTACAAAAATGTAATGCTTGTCATTACTATGTTTCATTCTTCGTTAGAGACACAATGTATTCACTGTTTCTGCGGAAAAGCAACGAGATGGGTTGATTATTAAATGAGCAAAGTCGCAGGCTCAGCTGAGAGAGTAAACAATTATGAAATAAGCTTCCGGCAATCCCTTCTATTTTTAGAGCGAGAGATCGAATGATAATTATCACATACGTATATGTTCTTAAGGAAAACTACCAGGATTTAGTGATTCGCTATAAGAATCAAATTCTGCAGGTTTAATTGTTTGTGCTGTAACTTGTTTTTAGAGATATATATACACACACTATATTTTCATGATATATAAAATAGTATGAAGAAAAGAAAAGCAGTAAGAGTGATTCCTACACTTACTTTCAGACGTTGATGCAAAAGAGAATCAGGAAATATTAGCAAAATGTGATACATACCTGAAACAAATAAAAGAATAATCTCTATGAGTGAATTGATCATTAAAACAGAATCTTTTGCGTTAGCGTTATAAATATGTCAAGGCCTTCAATGAAAAGTGCTTTGGTTATTTCACAGCCACTTGTCTGGTTTTATGAATAACTATAAAAAGATAATAAGTCTCCTTATTAATTTCCCTCTTGAATGAAATGTAGATACAGTTCTAAAAGGAAAGAAACCATTCTTGGGTTTATTAGCTTAAGAAAAGAGTTAATCAGGTCTGCGAATTCAGTTCCTGTAGCATAACTTCTAATTACTATAAATTTAGAGTGGTAGCATCATCTGGTGAATGAAAAAAATGCGCTCAGGTTAGTATTGTCAACTGACGATTGTCCAGGAAAAATTTTCATGTAACGAAAAAAGTCAGAAACATACTTTGTAAAGTTAAATTTCCACTAAAGCAATAAAGAACAATCACAACATCTTTTAAAGGCTCAATGAATAAATTCAACTATTGTTAACGACACATTCTGATGATGAAACTTCATCTTTCCTGCACACAAAATTTCAGTAGATTCACTTCCTTAATTCGCAGAATCCTGTATCTGCTCATCAGGTTAACGAAGCTCATTCACAGATTAATTTATTTGGCCAGATTTGAAGAGCTCATCAGCAATTTTTGTACAGTTAGTCAGCGAACATATGTTGTTGATTATATCTATTCAGTGGATCGAAAATCTTCATTTAAAAGGATATTACCTCGATATTTCTTCACTTGTCATTGTATTTAGGACTTCCTTATTAAGCAAAAAATAATCATGAATAA
This sequence comes from Andricus quercusramuli, assembly GCA_932178445.1. Lineage (NCBI taxonomy): Eukaryota > Metazoa > Arthropoda > Insecta > Hymenoptera > Cynipidae > Andricus > Andricus quercusramuli. Next base: position 500,243 of record CAKNXH010000050.1, on the reverse strand, counting down.
AAAATAGAAATCATTATCAAACTGAAATATTTGTTTGTTGCAGCTATGTGCGGAAATGATCCATCGAATAAAAATCTGCTGACATATCCAGATCTGTCTCAACTTGGCTGGTAATTTACGTGGGTGAGGCCAATATAATCTCGTGATCTAAATAATATCCTTTCAGCATTATTCCTCAGGTTGTGCTTTGCTTCGCGATAACGCTGCACTGATATTTCATTAATTCTTTTCCCGCTCTCGACCGGCTATACGGCGGGACTGATTTTTTTCTCAATTCCATTAGATCTACTATTTATTAACATTTGATTTAGAAACCGATTTAATTACAGTGCAGCGTCTGGCGTTATTAAATCTAATCGAATCCACTGATTCTTGCAGAAGACCACTGTGCGATATCACCGTTATGGGGAGGGAAATAAATTAGACTACACAGTTAAAGCAAAGCGAGGTGGCAGCGATAATTATCCCCGCAGATAAGGAATGATTACACAACGGCCGTTATCAACGATTTACACGACATTTCCCGTTATGATAATTATCCGTATCTATTCAACGGGCAACAGCAATACATTTCATGTGCTCTACCGAATCCTTTTTTTGTCACTTTACTCGCAGCTTCCGGTATCTAAAGTTTATAATGAGCTCATAATTTAACTTAAGGTTGAAAGCTGAAAAGAGTTTCCTATTACCCATTATAATGATTATTTTTCTTTTATTACGTTATTCTTTAATTGATTAGTTGTTTAGAAGGTGATCATAACTTACAAGTCAGCTGGTAAACTATAAAAGTCAAACTATAAAAGTCAAACGGGGTAGACATTTTTTTAGATCTATTATTGCCTTCCGGGAAAATATGCCGCATTTCCAGTTTCTCTTTTTGCATAGAACATTAAGGGTTACATTAAACATTTTAAATGCGATTTTATTATGTATCCTAAAAATATTGTCCACAATATGCACATAAAGTTTCAGTGAAAAAGAAAGTTATAGAGCATAAACTTTAATCCATATTTACCATATTTGGTAAATGTCGGTAACAGGAAACTGCGTCCAGAATCAAACTTCGGCATTTATAATTTCAGATGCTTTATGATGAAGATTATTTTATTCAAAACCTGTGGCAGTAACAAAAGTTTGAGACATTAAAAAACCAACTTATTTACAGAGATAATAATTTCGAATTTATTTGGAAGAATCTAACGATAAGCTCAACAATTTCAAGAGGAGCCTGAAACATTTGCCAATCAAATTATCAATGCATCAGATTTCTTATTTCCATTGAAAAATTGAATGCCAAGTGAAAATTGCATTAACACCGATTTTGAAGTTATGTGATATGTAACCCTTGTTTATTCGGAAATCATTTACATTCATTATGGCCATTAATTATCAGAATTTAAAGAAATTTAAGATCCACTGTTAGAACTTGGTGGGCGATAAATTGGAGAGCCTCTCGAGTAAGAAGATCGTAAAGGTCCAGCGAATTTCATCGAGATTCGCGTCCCCGGTGATGCAGCAATTCGTCCGAGATTTAAGGCCGAAATCTTAGCCAATTACGACGAGCATCATTTCTATTTTAGGGCTTCAGTGAATCATGCGCGTTATACGTCGCCGCGAAGCCGCGTGTTTTCAAATCTCGCGTTGACTAACGTTTATTGCCGAGCGCGGGATCGTTCTCGAATTCCAAGACCTTTCCTTTTTTCCCCGCTCTCCCCCATCTCTACTTTGGAATCTTCCCAGTCGTAGAAATCGAATTCTTTTTTACCTTATTCTTCATTCTAAGCTAGATAGTGGGCCGAAACATGAAAGGGATCTTTGGCGCAGCTCTTTTATGACGAAAAAAAATCCTGAAAAATTGGAGAATGCGATTGTGAATGCTGAAAAATTATATATTTTTTCTACATAGCAATCGTTTGCAAAACGAGACTTTTAGATAATCATTTAAAATCGTTATTTTTTCAATTCTAATTTTAATTGCTTAATTTCAAATAATTCTAATTTGAAACGTTTAAATGTAAAATTGCTTAATTTCAAAAGCCTGCAATTTGCACTTGTTAAATTTTGAATGCTCCAACTGGGAATTACGTATAGATATTATAGAATATACTAATCCTGCATTTTGTCTAATTATTATATTTTTCTAAACGAGAGACACCACTAAAATACCTGAAACGCCAGACTTGTATATTTTGAAAAAAGTACTCAAAGCCCAGACGAATTCCTGAACGCATATGCATCGGAAACGTATTCATTATTGGGAAAAAGAGGGCCTTTGGCAGTTGAGGTAAATATCGGAGGACGTGAAAGACAGACAAGGATATTCTTCAACACGAAATCCCTTTTCGCTTTGCTTGGAGAAAATTACAAGTCTCGCGAACCTTTCAGAGAAGGGCGAACGCATCACAGACAGAAAAAAGTAGCGGGCACGACAACGAAAATATACATTACTGCAGTGCGAAAGCTACCCGATCATCTCGAACGCCGTTAAGTTTACATACGATTAGTGTTCTCCGCGGAATAATTGTATAACCAGGAGGTAAATAAAACCCAAAATTTTAGACCGCCACGAGTTTGTGAATCCTCAAGCGAAAGAGGCAAATATCGACAAAAATTATCCTTAAAATTCAAACTGTAAAGATCTTTTCGCTAAAGTGAAACAAAAACTTCAAAGAGGCCTTGAAAATCGCACCTGAGAGGATTTGAATGCTCTATAATGTTCTGGCGTTTAAAATTTATGATAGTACTTTTCACTTTTTACTTTCTTTATTACAAACGTTTCGAGAGTCGAACCTAATGTTGAGAATTTTTGATTTCGGAAACGTTTGAGAAATTGGCTCAGCTTTATTTTTTCTGAAAAAATTAGGAACGCATTTGTTCTTCACTGGGAATCGAGCCCAAGCACACAAAAAACTGGGATTTCTATTATAACAAATTTTTGATTCCGAAGGAGCTGCAACAAAAAGGAACCCTTCTTGCTGAAAAGAAACCCAAATCGATTAATAGAACATTTTTCCAAAAGGAATCTATTTTTCGCTTCGCCCACTTCGACATTTCATCTGGTTAATAACACAACTTTTACGTTGAAGCACACGCGTAATAGAACTCTGGCGGACATAATTTAATGAAGAGAATGAAAGTACAGAATACTATCGCAATTAGAATAAATATAATGACTCGATAAATATCATTTGTAGTTTATGTAGCAAACTTGTCAACATAAAGTCGCATTCACATGCAAGAAACTTTTCGTCTGAAGTCATGGGTCGATAACTATAATCGATCCCTAACTTACCAGCCCCACTTATCAAGCGCTTGGTTTGTGAATGCGCCTTGATGTTGTTCTGATTCAAGTCTCCAAAGGAACCCTTTTGAGTCTCCGAAGGGTTCTCTTGGAGCTCAAGTTCTAAAAGATATAAACTTTTGATTAAGTCGCTACTTTAGTGAGCCCCCAGTTTTTCTGTGAGACCTTGGGTGTTTTCAAAGAAGAGTTCAGAGTATATACTTAAATTGAGTAAATTTGATCTAAGGATTTTTCAGGTTTCGGAATTTTACGAAACATGTGAGTGCATAAAACTTTCATCACAACTGAAATGAATACGAAATAGTATTTGTTGAGAGGATGGTAAATGAAAAGGTAGAGCGTTGGGGCTTTGGAAGTGAGATATACGTAAGGCGATACGCGTATACACCTACATGTATGGTAGGCAGACAGCAGGACAAGATGGCCGCCTGTGGTCCAGTCTACGGGGAAAACGCTGGACCTTAAGTTTCTCTCTCTCTCTCTCTTTTTAATTCTCACCGCGAGCCTCTCCTCTCTCGACTCACGTCACTTCATTGCGTCTCTCCCCCTCTTCTGAGTTGATATCAAATGCCTCTCCTACCCCTCACCTTCCCTATCGCGTCCACCAACCCCTTCCTCTTTTTCTTTCTCTTTCTCACTCTGCGCTTCCGTCTTTCTCCTGTAGAACTCTTCTCTTTTCCCTTCAATTCTATCCCTCTCTCTCTTTCACTGCCCCATCGTTCGCCATCATGCCACGCGATACGTGCGAAACGCGTCAACGGTTTATGCCAAGGCGCACACCCAAGAATTAAAAGCCTGAAGAAATAATATATATGCGAAATACTTCATTTTCGGAATGTGGTACCCCTGTATTAAGGAGATGGACGAAATTGTTAGTTAAGCGGGAGAATTTGTCTTGCTACTATTCGGAGGCAATTGAGTCTTCGAAAATATACGATCCGATTGAAGTATGATTAATGAAAGATTAATGTTCAATTATATTTTTTGCACCTCAAAATTCATGCAGATATTATAAATTTTTTCTTGTTAATAATGTTGGATTATTATTTATTTGTGACCAGTAATCAACACATGTGTTTTTTTTCAACTCGCATCTTCTAATATTTGATGCGTCCATCCTGGTCAACACCTTGCAAATATTTCATTAATATTTACGTAGTGTTAATAACCTACTTCCTAATGTGCTTTTTTTAAATTAATTTTTGTGATTATTTCCAAAATCGGTAGTCGCAGAAAACAACAAACGGTGACAAGCGTTTCAGGTAAAAACGCTGGGGGTAATCTCGGCACATGCCAAAAAATGATGATTGGTAAGGTTAAGAGAAAAATGAGTGATTATTCATTTTATCCGTGCCGATGTTCATTTTTTTCATACCGGTATTACCCCTAGATACTTCACCTTAATCTATTTCCACTATTTGTCTTTTCTGTATTCGACTTCCCGCAATACAATTAAGATTGAAGGCATTCAAAAAAACAAAGTGTCTAGGCACAATAAAAATAATTTGGCCCTACTTTTCTTTTTTTTCAGCATATAAAACAGTTATTTTGCAATATTTCTTCTATAAAGTTATTTTTAACAAAATTGAGAGAATGCCTGTCTTCCTCACATATGTAAAACTGCGAGTTATAGGTATTTATGTTGGATTTTTTACAGAAGATTTATGATTGTTTCGCTACAGAGGATATTATAGGACCATTTTAGATGTATGATTATGATAGTGGGGTCAAATGATATCCATCGATTTTTCTGTTAAAATAATTGTTTTTATTAGGCTGGAGATGAATGGTGAACTTATTCAAGCTTATAGCAGCAATTATGGGAACACTCATTCTATTTCCACCCTTTTTTTACAAATTTTATGTATGGGAAAGTGGGGTATGGTGTCAGTGCGGGGCACGGTGACTCTTGCTAATAATGCATGTGTTTCTTGAGTTTTATATTAGTTTTTTTCACATTAAATAGCTTTCTTGAGTATCAAAGAAAGCTATATCACGTAAAAAAATTAGTATAAAAATGAACAAACACGATTTTAATGATAATTTTACTATGAAAAAAATTGGACACGCGACTAATAACAGACGCTATTGAAATCGTACCTTATTTAATACATTAGTACTTACTATTCACATATTTTTAGTCGACTCATGGAAGAAATTGATGTTAATGAAGGTTAGAAAACTAGAAAATACCTGTGATTTAAAAAAAATCAGTTTCAAGAGATTTGAGGTGATGGGACGCTATAAAGTTTTGTTTTGAATTACATATACACTTTTTACTTTCCATTGTGTTTTCGCAAGCAGCTTGAAAAATAATGCACTCTATTAAACATTTTTTTATGACTTGGTCCACATAAAAATAAATTCCAATTCAAATTACATTAAAAAAGCTTATTCCCAAATGTTATGGGGCACGACTGTTAAACGTTTTATGGATACACATATAAGGTAAAAGACCAAGTGATCACCAAGACCCCAGTCATCACCAGTTGGTAGATTTATGTAAGAAAAATAAAGGATAAACCTTTGCAAATATTCCTCAAATAAAATTTTAAGTGACTCTCAATACTGACAAACACAGTGAAACTTACTTGAGAGTCTCTTGATTGAACGAATGAGAGGATAAAAATATAATTTTTTTAAACTCATGATTTTGCAGAATGATCATAGGTTCCTAACTTATTTCTAACTCATTCAAAATTAATTTGTTTATATAGAACAATCATTGAAATAATATTGTGAACGCTTTTTTAATATATTTATTTGGTTAGGCGATAACAGTGTTTTGACAATACGAAAGTTGACCATTGATGACCATACAGAATTAGCCAATCAGAGAGGTGCATTTATTGAGGTTTTGATAAGAAAAAATTGGAAGGACAATCTGACAGTTGTTTACGAACATTGCATTTCATGATTAGAATTTTAAAAACAATATCAAATCTCCGTGAAGAGTATGAAGACTAGGAATGGAAATTGGAATTATTATTTTTTATAGCTAAAGCCTAACATCCAAGGATAATCTTTCAAATTTTTGCGATTTTTAAAACATATTACCGACTTGGCGAAGATTAGCCTTTAGACTTGGTGACAATTATGTTAGCAGCTAGTATACCAGCCTGGCGATTACTGGACTTTTGTTATTAAGAAAATATATAAAAAAATGTCCACAGTTAACCGTCATTCCACACTATCTGTACAGTGTGCACACTGTTTTCCATGACCTACGGCCATGGCCGTAGGTCATGGAAAACCTGGAAATCAGGAAAAAGTTCAGGAATATTATTAGCCCGCGAAAGTCAGTGGTTTTGAAAAAAAATGGGAAAAGTCAGGGAATTTCTATAGAAGGCACTTTAAATAACTCAAATAATGTATGTCGAAAATGTTACAAGATCAAGATTCTGTGTATTTGAATATTTATGGCCGGGCAAAATAAAAAATTGGTGAGAGAAAAATTTAGAAATTTTGAAAATGAAGTTTGGGGCTATCCTGCGATAATATTTTCTTATTATATTATTTTCCTTGTGTCTGTATTTTTTTCAGTTGCTTCGTCCTGACAATTATAGTTTTAGGTAAGAATTTTATTATTTGGTTTTTTACTAAACTTTTTGGTTGAAATTTATATTTCCGGGTTGAAAATGCACATGTTTTATAAAAACTTCGTCTTTCGGCTTGAAAGATCAACAATTTGGATGCATTTTTTTTATTTTGACTGAAAAATCTTTATTTTATGAAAATTCATCTTTTTGTCAGAAAATGTAACTTCTGGGTTAAAAGCTGAACTACCTTGTTGAAAAATATTGATTGTTGTTGACGATTCATCATTTTAATTGATAATTTATCTTTTTGGTTGAAAATTGAATTATTTTGTTGAAAATTCGTCTTTGTGGTAAAAAATTAATAATTTCGGGTTGAAAATTCAAATGTTTTATAGAAAATTCGTCTACTGTGTTGAAATTATTATTTTTTTTGTTAGAAATTCAAACTATTTTTTTTTGAAAACTTATGAATCTTGTTGAAAATTTGTATTCTTAAGTAGAAAATTAATCTTCTTGGTTGAAAATTTGTCTTTTTTGTTAAGAATTTATAATTGTAGGTCGAAAATTGAACAATTTGGTTGAAAATTCAACTATTTTGTTGAAACATAGGAATCGAAAATCAATTTTTAACCAAATACTGGAATTTTCTACCTACAGCAATGAATTTTCATTTAAATAGATCAGTCCAAGTAGATCACATTGATCTGTCACTTTCTCCCCAGAGTTGAAAATTAGATTTTCGTCCTGCTTCACGGGCATCTTAAGGCGAATTTTCGATTGAGGTATGATTCAGAAGAATTGCCATTAAATTATTAATTTTTTAAAAACTTTTATTTTCTTATTTTCACTCTTTGGTTGAAAATTAAACTTTTTGTTTGAAAATTCGTTTTTTTTCGTTGGAATACTATTTAATTTTTCGTTGAGAATCCATTGCTTTGTTTGGAATTCAACTTTTTGTGTTGAAAATTCTACTGTTCTTGGTTAAAGCTTAATATTTTTTGCTTCAAAATCGGACTATTTGGTTGAAAATTCATTGTTGTAGGTAGAACATTCCAGTATTTGGTTGAAAATTCAACTATTTTGTTGAAAATTTTAGTATTTTGTTAAAAAGTCATCCTTTCTGGTTAAAAAATCCAACTGTGAAATTTATTTTTGTAGGTAGAAATTCCTTTTGGATTTAAAATTAAACTTTTTTGTTCAAAACTAAACTGTTTTCGAAAAATTCTATTATTTTATTGAAAATCCAACTATTTTCGGTTGAAGTTAAAAAAAGCTCATTGCATACGGAATGGAACTCGCATTGATTACATTTACAGCAAAAAATTATTGGATTTAAGAAAATGCAATTGAATAAAAATGGGTTTTTGACCATGAAATCCGAACTCATAATTCGCAATATTTAGTAGAATTTCAAAAATTGAGACCAGAAATATTTTCTTGGATCGAGAAAATATTGTATCATCCGCATCCGTAACGACATTGTTTTGATTCAATATTAATTCTCTTTCCGTGTATATACAAAAATTTTGAACTCGATTTTGCAAATCCCAAATTTCTCAAAACAATAAACATTGCCAGATTTTATTTGATTTGAAAAAAAGATCACGTTTTATCATTCACCTTGTAAAATGCAAAATTCCAAATGAATAATATGTGAGGAAAAAGTCGCTAATGGCCGGTAATCACATAATTTCACGAGGACAGTAATTACGGAACAGCCATTTCCTTTTCGTAATAGTCCTGGGGTGGTTTTTCCTCGTTTTGAATCCGGAGAGGATCACAGATCGATTATGCTTGCCGATCAGCAGCAACCGCGCATTAATTCGTACAACATTTTGATCTTGATCACACGCGTTGGATAATTATAGCAGGCTTGGCTCGCGCTTTATCGGTGAGCGCGATCGGACGCTCTTATTCAAACGAAGCTTAAAAGGCATTATACGCGCGCGTACTTACAACGCTGGCTCGTCGGATACGCGTAATAACACCCTTTAACGCGGGAACGCTCTTTTGTGAATGTTGCAATCGGCAGCCGCGTGTCCTGTCCTGTCCTGGCCGGCATGCGGCTCCAAGGAGATACGGACAAAATATACGGCCAGTGGATACGGAAAGTTGCCGCACGGCCCGCCGTATTCGATAACAGACCTCACCGATTGTGAGAGCCGATTCACTCCATTATTCTAATGGAAATTCGTTTTATCGGGAGAAAAAGTTCGCTTCCTCATTCGAAGGACTTGCGCGTATTGAAAAATTCTCTCAGTGCCCGCTTACAGTTTCTCTTTTAAGATAAAAATATCTTATTCTGATACTGCCTTCTACTGTACTGTGATAGCATAAAATTTATAATTGTAAGATCCTGATTGCAAATGTTCATTATTAGTCTCTCAAGATAATTCGAGAATATCCCACATCATTTTTCCATAAGAAATATCCCCTCTTATGGCCAACTTCTATTTAGTAGAAAATTGGAAACTATTTGGTCGAAAGTTTAACTACATTGTTGAAAAGAAATTTTTTTTCTAGTTGAAAATTCATTATTTCAGTTGAAAATTCGTTTATTTGGTGGGGAATTTAACTTCTTTGTTGGAAATTCGTTTTTATCTTGAGTTGAAAATTAAGCTTTGAACTGGAAATTTAATTTTCGGTCGAAAATTTATCTTTTATAATAAAAAATTCAACTATTGTATTGAAAATTTATATATTCTGTTGAAAATTTGTCTTTTTTTTGTGTAACTTCAACTGTTTTTTATTCAAAATGGAAACATTTTTTGTTTGAAACATCAAATATTACATTTTCCTTAGAAAATTCATCTTTGCAGGTTGAAAACTCAACTACTTTGTTAAAAAATCAGAAAATTAAATCTTTTAATTGGTAATATAAGTAACTGGTAAAGAAATCAACCGTTTATTGATTGAAAATTAACTTTTTTTTTTCGAAAATTCAACTGTTTTTGTAGTAAGCTTGTCTTTTTGGCCTAACAATTCAACATTTTCAACTATTTAGCAGAAAATTAACATATTTGGCAGGATATTCAACTATTTTGTAAAAAAACGGCTTTTTTTTTTATTAAACATGAATTTATTTGGTGAAAAATTTAATTACTTTGTTGGAAATTCGTTTTTATTTTTGGTTGAAAATTAATTTTTCAACTGGAAATTTAACTGTTTCATTTTAGGTCTAAAATGTATCATTTTTAGTTGACAATTCAACTATTTTATTGAAAATTCATGTAATTTGTTTAAAATTCTTTTTTTATTTCAGAAAATCAATTTTTTGTTAAAAATGCAACTGTTTCGTTGAAAATAAATCTTTTTAAGTTGAGAATTCGAATACCTTGTTGAAATTCGTCTTTTTTGGTTGAAAATTCAACTATTCAATTCAAAATTTATATATGTAGGTACAATTTTTTTTGTTGCTAAAAATGCAATTGTTTAGTTAAAAAATAATCTTTTTAAGTTGAGGATTCAAGTACTTTGTTCCAAATTAGTATTTTTTGCTTGAATTTCACTGTGTTTTTATTTAAAATAAAAATATTTGTTGTTAAAAATATTAACTATTATATTTTTCGTAGAAAATTTATATTTTTAGGTTGCAAATTCAATTACTTTGTTGAAAAATTAATTTTTTGTAAAAAATTAATTTTTCAACTGGTAGTTCGACTAATTGGTTAAAGAATCAATTTTTTGGTTGAAAATTCAACTTTTTGTGGAAACCTCGTCTTTTTGGCTAAAAAATTCAACAATTTAGACAATTTGGTAGAAAATGCAACTATTTGGTCGAAAGTTAAACTTCTTTGTTAAAAATCAATTTTTCTAGTTGAACATTCTTTATTTTAGTTGAATATGTATTTATTTGGTGGGCAATTTAATAACTTTGTTGAAAATTCGTTTTTATTTTTGTTTGAAAATTAATTTTTTAACTCAAAATTTAACTATTCCATTTTCGATCAAGAATTTTTCACTTGAAAATTAAGTTATTCGATGGAAGTTTCACGTATTTGTTGAAAATTCTTTTTTTAAATTAATTTTCACTGTTAAAAATGTACTTAATTTTCGTTTGAAAGGTGATCTTCTAAGTTCAATTATTTTTCATCCGAAAGGCAAATATTTTTTATTTGAAATATCAACCATCACATTTTTCATAGAAAAAATATATTCTCAGGTTAAAAATTCAACTGCTTTGTTGAAAATTCGATATTTTTTCTTGAAAATTAATTGTTCAAGAGGTAGTTTAACTTATTGGTTAGAAAATCAACTATTTGGTTAAAAATCAACCTTTCTGTTAAAAACTCATATTTTCGGGTTAAAAAAACAACTTTCTTTGTAGAAAACTCGCCTTTTTAGCTTGGTTATTCAGTAATTTGGTAGAAAATTGAACTATTTGACAGAAAATTTAAGTGTTTAATGAAAAAATGTGTGTTCATTGGAATTTTTTTTTGTATTGAATAATATATAAGCACAGACAATCATTTTGGGATATCATCAGGAAACTGCCTTATAATAATCCCAACATTATTGTTAATTCATTTTCGACCCCAATTTTGTGATGAAAAAAATCTGTAATTTTCGTTGTTAAGAAACGTCGATTTCCTTGCTTGAATATTTATAAGCTTATGTTGAAACAACCCTTAGAATAAATTCAAAATTTTTACTGATAGAAGACGCTCGCTGCACTTATTTCAAAGGGGTTTTTACCCTATAATAATTCAATTTTAAAATCTCCCGTGGTTTAAATTTTTTGTTGGAAATGTTGGTTTCCTTGCTTGAATCTTTTAGGGATGTTTAAACAACCCGTTGCCATCCTGTATACACAAAATCGTGAATCTGTCAAGTTCATGGGCATAACACTTTTGTTTCAGTGGGTCCGATCTTCAAAATGTGAGACATTCAGCCAAATCTCGGAATAATTTTTCGAGAAGGATAACATTTCAATAGACGAATTTTTAAATTAAAATTTAATAAAATTTTCTCCTGAATGATTGATAATCAATCTCGAAGTTACAGCAAAAATTATGTACCGTCAAACGGTTTAATTTCGGGCATGTGGGGTTAAATGAGAAATTCCTAAATTGATAGTTTAAATTACTTAAGGTGGTTAGGTGGGTGGTTTTAACAAAAATCTAGAATCAGTTAAGACTTGGACTGACTTCAGATTCCTCTAACAGTTTTGAGAAACTTATCCTATCAAATTAGGGAATTTAGGGGTGTCCGAATTCGCCCCACATGTCCGAAATTAGCCCGTTTGACAGTACATGTGGTGCTGAATCGTTCCAACTTTCAAGGAACTTCAGGTAAACTTTTATTGAGTAAAAAGTGTCATTTCTATGAAATGTAAATGTAATGATGACGTGTTGTCCTTTTGGGGAGATATGTGTCTTTGAAAAATTGCGCAATTGAAATAATGACGGTGTGTTGTAAAAAGTGTTTCTTTCGAGGAAAAGAGGAATGTCCCTCTGGCTTCTGCCTGGCGCTGGCGAGTACCTTTGGCCATCTCGCGGTCATCTCTCGTCTCATTTCAGATCTCGAGACGAGTCACCTCACCCAGTTCTTTGCCACGGAGGTTCCTTTGATGATACCTCGCGTATATTTTTCGCAAGACGTGTATCGAAGTTGCAGTGCACTTGCAGTTCTTGCGCCGAAATTATACACCGCTCGAGAGAATCACGAAAAGGGTGCAGACCAAGCAGACGTGTGCAATGTGCAATGTGCATTACGATCACGAATCCCCAACCGAGTCATGTTATTAAGAGAGTGCATGTCTGACTTTTTTAATGCGAAAGATCGTAATTACAGGATTTGGCACAGTTTCGCAATTTTAATTCTTTCTTTTTAACAGATTTATTATCAAGGAAACTGTTACAGTAATGGACTTTTAATCTTTTATACAAATCAAACTTTTTTCAAACTGATTAATTTCTTTGTGTTTTTTTTTCATGCATTTGTGACACGAGATTATTGCAGGGAAGAAAAATTTAATTGTTGAAGTCAAATAATTTTTCAATAGAAATTCCAAAAATTATGAATTGGACAGTAGAGGAAAGTTGGGCTGGTTGGCTGCTTCTTTACTCTTGGATATGTTTTTATTTTCTAGGCGTTTTAAGAAAAATTAATTGACCATTTTGAAGGTGTAATCCTTGGCTACATATGAGGGAAGTTCCAAATTTTCAAAATGATATTGTGAAAAGTTATGAATATTCAAACGCTGCAGGGAGAAGTGGCCAAATTGCCCCGACAGTGGGGAAGATTGGCTGATTTCCTGAAATTGAAGGAGGGTAGTAATTATATTATGTTGAACGATTCTTTGTCAAAATAAATTGTGCAAATTTAAAAATAGCTTCATTTGTTTGTTTCTTGTTGGTTTTCATTTAATTTAAATTACTTATAAATTCATTTATATATTTTATATCACTGTTAGAAAAATCTGTATGAGATTTAATATTCATGTGTATGAAGCAAATATGCACTACCGCTACTGAAATGTAACATACATTGGTGTAGTGAATTTAATATACATGTGTATTTAATTTAATATACAGGTCGCTATAGCAGTGTGCGTGAAAACTTGAAGTACTTTTACTTCTTTGAATCTTGTCAAATATTCGCAATTAAATTGATAATCTAGAATTCGTCAACTAAATTGTTATTCATAATAAAGGTGCAGTGTGCGGGTGGAACTTCTTCCTGAATTCGCTCTAAATGCTAACATTTTAATGCGAATACAGTTGGTTGTAGGTTAAGTTTGTTATTTATTTGCTTAATTGAACTTTTCGACTTTAAATCCAATTTTAGCTTTGGTGAACATTAAGAAGATATCATGTTTCATTATTAAGAATAAAAAATTGCTGTTAAACTTATTTTGAATTTGTGTGAAATGGAATTATCTGATTTTTCTTGTAAGTGATTAACATGAATGTATACGAAATTCAATATACACGTTCTTAATGGTGATTTCATATGCTTGGTATATTAATTTCAATACACATGGGTAAATTGAATTACATATTATTTTCAACAGTGTATATGTTGTTTGTTGCTTGTAATGAATCATGTTTATCCGGCCAACATGAATATTAAATTATTGCTTATCCGCACAGTGTGTATAGATCATTCAAACTATTACCCATATCATATTTTACCAAAACCAAATACCAAAATTGAGTTTACTTTTAAAAACGACAATAATTTAGAAAGCCTATAGAATTCTCTATAAAATGTGCATGCTACTCACTAATTGTAACTAACAGTACATTTAATAACTATAAAAGTTTTTCACTGTACATATTAATCCACCACTCTCAAAAGGAACAAATTGCGATTTTGCAAAAATAACGCAACATACATGTACGAAAATGCAGTCACGTATTTATCTCTCATTAACACGCTCAATTTCGTAGAGAGAGCGCCACTCTTCACTTCTATCATTTACGGGATTTTGTTGAGAACGAGAAAAACCGGGAAATGACAGGGAATTTCTTTTTCTAAATAATAAGTTGATTTGTTATCTTTTTTAATCATATCATTTAGGTAACAATACGTGATTGGAAAACCTTTTACCTTAAAAAGTGTCCATCTTAGATTTTTATTTTCAAGCGTACACTTTTAATTTAAAGAATTTCACAGTGCAGGCTTGAAGATTTGAACAATTAAAAAAATTGAAAGCGTTTGAAAGTGGAAATTTAAAAAACAAATTATTTGTGGAACCGTAAATATAAATGAATTAATTATTTTTTACATGGAAATTAAATTTAAGAATTTCTAGATTCTGACCTTGCATGTTAAACTGTTTCAATTCGAAAGCCTGGGTCGTTAAAGAAATGTAAACGTCCGATTGAAGCTTCATAAAGAATTTCCAATTTTTTTCAAATCTACCCGCTATTTTTTTATTTTGTTGTTAGGATGTTTCTAAATACGAATGTAAAACTCGATTGACCCATCCGCTTTGTTCGAAAGACAAAGAAATATTTGGAAGCACGTTAGACCAATCAAGTCTTTGATCTAAATTTTGACTGTGCTTTTTTTATTTTCAAACCTTAACACATCCGCTTCGCCCGGGCTTTCCCTATTTGCCGATTCGTTGAAATTGTGATTAGGGTTAGTTGTTATTCGATCAAATGAGTTTCGGTGTAATGAAAATTAGGAAGAGTATAATTAAGGGTATATTCATGCGCCTCTACTTTTAGGTATCCAGTTATTTTTTAACATTTATTTTCAAGACAAAACACTTCTCTTTGAAAACCACCAAATAGGGGAAAAATATTTGAGTACTTTGAACTGCCATCCAAAGGAGATGTAATTTCTTCGAATTAAAAATGAAATCTTTGAGGCCTGACAGAAACGCGCATGCAGGATCCTTGCGTTGCGAGTAGTTTATGGTGTTCTCGCAGGGCCACTTTAGCGTACGATGGCGTAGGCAGTTTCTTGGTGTAGGTATCTGAATCCCTATACGTTCACCATTCTTGATACCTATGTTCAATACGCTGGTTATAAATGTAGAAATGCCCCGTGGGGAGATCTGTCAAATAAATAATCCGCCAAAAGCCCCCTTCCTCGCGCATGCGTGTACGATCCTGACGTCACTATCCACGAAAATACTATTATTATATACCATCATTGGCTTTCACACTGCTCAAACTCTTGCAAAAAATACATAATTCCCGGACGTCATTATATAAATTCCTGTCATTACTATATTGATATTTTTTAATGTACAATTTTTTATTTCGAAAACATACTCTTATTTACTTAAATTCGTTTTTTTTTCATTATTGTTTTCATTTTTAATTCAAGAATGGAGATTTTGCATGAAATCAGATGAAAATATATTTTGATGCTTTAGTAACTCATGAGCACATTGCAAGAAGGAATCATTTTCCATTGACCAAAGAAACATGTTTCTTTTATAAAGAAAGTTTGGATGTTGAACCCTCTCGCGGCATTTTTCGTCAATCGTGTAAATTGGGTAATCTCATGGACGTCATTCTTCGCAGGAAAATTCAAATTCTCTAAATTATGGAAAATGTTTTATTTTTAAGTAAACATAAGAATAAAAAAATAAAATGAACCTAGCACTCTCGCATTTTACATCAGTGGAAATGGTGAAAACAAATGGAAAGTTTTGTGTCGAGTTTATACTAAATGTGAAAAATCTAGATAAATCAATTATAGTTACGCAATTGACATTTTTTAGTGTAGTGATTAAGTAGGTTCATTTTTATTAAACTTTCTTTGTGAAATATCTAACTGAGTTAAGATCTCCTGCTGCTGTCGATACTAATACTAATTAGCCTAATACTAATACTAATTAACCATTAGAGCCCTTTCGAAATTTCTGCACTTGTATAGTTTTTTTGCTTGACAGGCATCAAACGCTTCTTGGCTAATAATGTAAATTCTTTAGAAAGTTCATTGATTTCCTTCTCTCATTATTTGCTTTTATTCCTAAATCCGCTTGAATCTGCTGTTATTTTTGTTCAGATTTTAGATTTCTGAATTTTAATAATTTTTTAGGTTAGGTCAGAAGCCACGACGATCACAAAATCTGATTGGTCGAAATTGAAAAAAGTAATATGGCGGCTTAAGTTGTCTGATTGGTTCACAACATTTCTCCCAAAAAGTACCAAAACATTACTAAGTTGGCAGTGAAGCATACCAAAATACCTAGATAGTTCAGAAATTTTGTGTATGCTTCATTGCCAATTTAGTAACGTCATGATACATTTTGGTAAGAATAATATTTGGGATTAATTCCATTTTGGACAAATGAATAAAATAAAATAAAATTTTGTTAACAATTAGTAAAATGAAAAAATGGTATTTTCTCCATAACGTCACTCATTCCCCATTATATGGGAGATAAAATTAGTCTATTTAAAAATTTAAAAAAATCTTGAGATATTCTTGGAGGCCGGGAGGAGAGAAAATTAAATGGAATACACCTTCGAAAGTATCAGGAAGGTCATCGGCTATGAAGAGAAGTTCCAAGAGCGTTGAAACGACGTCGTTTTCGCGACAATTTTCTCCCGCCTCGTGATTGGCTCACAAGCTTGCGCACTTAAATAAGCTACTTATTCCGCCGATAAAAACACCCATACAAACACACATGCTAGATCTGGGCAAAATTCATACGAAATTCAAAGCGCTCTCTCGATTTAAGCGAGATTAATACCATCGAGCGGATTATCTACATAGTTTGGTACGCGTACACTGGCGCTGGGAGGAACCTTGAGCAAATTTTTTTTTTGCTGGTCCGCCTCTTCGACATAGCTATCTACTGGGTGTCTCAAAATTTTCATTTGTTGAAAAATTCCGAATTATTCTGTTAATAGAGTGTATTTATGGCTTTGATGTTTAGTGTTGTGTTCCTTTGAGCTTACTTGTTTTACTATCGAATTTGTTTACATTTTAATGTGGTCAATATTTAGTAATTTATTATTATTTTCTTCATATTCATTTATTTTACTTGAATAAAAGTTCTAGATTTCTTAAGTAGGGGAATATTTTAGTAAAAGGGAAATTGTGCTGGAAGAAATCTGCTTTTGAATTTTAACGATTTCTTACCTGAAGCATTCGAAATTCGGACTCTGATTTTAGACATTGCGAATTGGCATACTAACATGCTATTACTAGCAGGAAAAGGCCTACTTATTTTAATTGCGATTTCCAATTCGAATCCGTAGAAAATTTTAATTTCAAAATTTTTAAATAGTTTCAAGTTGGAATTTTAGAAACATTCCAAAAGTTTCAAAATAATTCAATTAGAGGAAGGAAACAAAACTTTGAAATCGCTTAATGCCTTTAATTCGATGTTTGAATTTGAACATGCAAAATTTTAAGATTTCAAAAAAATTCTTACTTTTGAAAAAAAAAAATATGGGCGAATTTTTAGTGAGTACAGTTTTAGGTAGTAAACAACTAAGAAGAATTTCAAGGGAATCAAATATGTTGTGCAAGTTACATGCCATTATTTTCTTATTATGAAAAAAATAATTTGTAGTTTATGAAAACTGAACATTGTTTGAAAGATACAAAACTTGTTATTTAAAAGCACCTTAATGGGTACGAAAAATGTTTCTTTATATTATAAAAAAAAAAATAATGATATATTTCTCCCATTCAAAGTGAAGAAATTTCAAGTCTAATAGGAAATGTCTACTACATTTTAGTTGAGAATTCATCTGTTCTGTTTAAAACTGATTGTATTATTAGGCTGGGAATTAAATTATTTTGTTGAAAATTCAACTATTTGGTAGAAAATCAATTTTTCTAGTTAAAATTCTTATTTTTAGTTTTGTAAATTTAACTGCTTTGTAGATAAGTCGTCGTTTCGACTTCAAAATTCGACAATTTGGTTGAATTTTTTTCTTTTTTCCACTGCAAAATCTTTATTGTTCAAAAATTACCCTCATTCGTTAAAAATTATTCTTTTTTGGTTAAAAATACAACTGCTCGGTTGAGAATTCATCTGTTTTGGTTGAAAATTCAACCATTTTGTTGGAAATTCGTTGTTTGTTTGATAATCAAGTTTTTTCAACTTAAAATTCAACTATTCCATTTTTTGTTGAAAATTGATCGTTTTGAGTTGGAAATTCGCATTTTTTGGTAGAAAATTAATCTTTCTGGTTAATAGTTAATCATTTCGGTTTAAAGTTTACATATTTTAGTTAGAGATTATTCAATTCATTTTAAAATTCATCACTTTGGTTAAAAATATAACTATTTTGCTGAAAATTCATTTTTTTTGTTGAAAATTCTTTTTTTTTTAACTGCAAATTTGACTATTCCATTTGTTGTTGACAATTTATATTTTTTCAATTGAAAATACAACTTTTTGAATAAAAAGTGATCCTTTCCAGTTAGAAATTTAAATATTTGGCGGAAAGTTTACCTATTTTGTTGGACATTTTTTTAAATTTTAAATTGACTTTTTCAACTAAAATTCTAACTATATTCCACTTTTGTTTAAATATTGATATTTTTTAATTGACAATTCATGTATTCGAAGAAAAATCGTATTTTTGGCTTGAATCTTTAACAATTTTTTTAAAAAGTCATCCTTTTGTTACAAAATTCAACTATTTGGTCGAAAATCAACTTATTTGTTGTAAATTCATATATTCGGGTTGTTTTGAAAATGTACCTCATTTGTTTGGAAATTAA
The DNA here is from genome assembly GCA_932178445.1 of Andricus quercusramuli. Taxonomy (NCBI): domain Eukaryota; kingdom Metazoa; phylum Arthropoda; class Insecta; order Hymenoptera; family Cynipidae; genus Andricus; species Andricus quercusramuli. Next base: position 481,247 of record CAKNXH010000050.1, on the reverse strand, counting down.
ACTATTATGTTAAAAATGCATCCTTTTAGTTAAGAATTCATGTCATTGGTTAAAAATGTATCTATTTTGTTGAAAATTATTTCTTTTTATAGAAATTAAATTTTTAATTAAAAATGTAACTATTATGTTTTTGGTTGAAAATTCATTTTTTTATTTGAAAATCCAACTATTCGGTTGAAAGTTGACTCTGCTGTTGTTGATATTTTGTTGCAAATCAATTTTTTCTTGAAGATTCATCATTTCAGGAGAAGATTCATCTCTTTGGTTGAATATGCAGAATTTGATTTAAAAATTCATCTTTTTGGTTGAAAGAATATACAATGGAAAAAATGTAGTTTTTTTCAGTTTAAGTGAAACTTTTATGATGTATTTTACTATTTCAAACAATTAAATTAATAAAAAGAACTGATTTATCAGTTGAAATCCTCATATGATTAATTTAATTAGTTGGATTTTTACTAATTCAGATTCAGAGAGTACATTATTGAAAGTTTTGGATAAGAAAATGAACGAAACCTTTTTTATTTTGAATGTGCATGTTATCTCTTGATTTTGTATCTGGGTTATCTTAAAACGATTTACTGATCAGAAAAATCTTCGCCAAAGCCATTTTCGAAAAAGAAATCCATTTTTACCTTTAAAAAATCTCAATAACCAGATGTTTCGAAACGAAGAGGGATATGAAAAAAAGTTGAGAGAGCAAAATTGTTCTTGGAAAAAACTTCTACAAAAAGACTCTTCGTAATTTTTAATCTCACTTCGTTTTCATGAAAAACTAGATTCCTTATAATAGATTTGATACTTTCACGATGATTCATTATAATAAATTTAAATTTGAGAATTTAAAATTTAAAGATTTTTCGGGTTTCAATCGTGTGCGAAACTATGAATGTTGCCGACGTTTCGTGAACATTGCAGTTCACTTCTTCAGGGCTGACCTGAAACTGAAGTTTCAGGTTATGTTGTTCTTATATATGTATTCTCTACGATGCCTGTGATTGGCCAGAGTGCCCCATGGTGGGGACTGCTTGAACTTGATTGGCCAATCAAGTCTTTTTTAAAAAACCCGGGAGGACGGAAAGCCAAATCGGATTGGTATTATATCCATTGTCCCTATTGATGTTATTAGGGTGTTTCAAGATTTCGATTGCTTCTCTATGTTTTCTCTCCAACTTACAACCTAGCACGCTTTCTCGCCAAAAAACTAAAGCCTTTCACAGGAAACTCTATCACACACATCCAAAACTCTTTTGACTTCATCAGAAAAATACAACAAATTCACATTCAACCCCAAGACATCCTAGTAAGTTTCGACGTAGTATCTCTCTTTACAAAAGTACCAATCTCTGATACAATCGATATTATTAAATCATTTGCAAACTTCCCCTCCAATCTCACACCTTTAATAGAACACTGTCTCACTAATACCTATTTCTCTTTCAATAACCAATTCTACGAACAAACCACAGGAGCAGCAATGGGATCTCCAATCTCACCTGTAATAGCCAACATTTTTATGGAAAATTTAGAAACTAAAATCTTTAACAAATCCAAGCTTAAACCGGAATTCTGGTGCCGTTACGTTGACGACACTTTTGTCATCTGGAGACACGGACTAGACGAACTAAACAAATTTTTCGATTTCATCAATCAAATACACCCTAATATCAAGTTCACTATGGAAATTGAACAAAACGGAAAATTACCTTTCTTGGACGTACTAGTTTATAAAAGATCTGATAACACATTAGGACATGAAGTTTACAGAAAACCCACGCATACAAACAGATACCTGCATGCCTCCTCCCACCACCACCCATCTCAAAAGCAATCGGTCATCAATTCCCTTGTATACAGAGCTGTCTCCATAACAGATAAAGATAACTTACAAAAGGAATTACAAAATGTTAAACAAATCCTAATACAAAACGATTACACAAACAAACAAATTAATAAAGCAATAAGAAAATACACTCAAGAAAATAAGTCAACACAACCTACTAAAGAAAGAGAGAGAAAAACAACCACCATCCTACCCTACATTCAAGGTATCACGGAACAAATAGGAAGAATTCTCAACAAACACAACATCCAAACTATATTTAAACCACCTGCAAAAATAGGACAACTTCTAAACAACCCTAAAGATAAAAAGGAACCTTTCAGTGATCCGGGAGTATATCAAATCCCTTGTTCTTGTGGTAAAGTCTATATTGGAGAAACCGGGAGGGCGGTAAGTCAACGTGTAAAGGAACATGAGAGTAAAGTTAGGCTAAAACATTTCACACAATCAGCAGTAGCTGAGCATCATATCGAAACAGGACATAGCATTTTATTTGACAAAACAACCGTCATTGCCAAAACGTACAATAAATTTCCAAGAAAACATAGAGAAGCAATCGAAATCTTGAAACACCCTAATAACATCAATAGGGACAATGGATATAATACCAATCCGATTTGGCTTTCCGTCCTCCCGGGTTTTTAAAAAAAGACTTGATTGGCCAATCAAGTTCAAGCAGTCCCCACCATGGGGCACTCTGGCCAATCACAGGCATCGTAGAGAATACATATATAAGAACAACATAACCTGAAACTTCAGTTTCAGGTCAGCCCTGAAGAAGTGAACTGCAATGTTCATGAAACGTCGGCAACATTCATAGTTTCGCACACGATTGAAACCCGAAAAATCTTTAAATTTTAAATTCTCAAATTTAAATTTATTATAGATTCCTTATATTCTTAAATGAAATTAAAACAGATAAATAATATCATCCTAATTGTCTGGAGATATGGATTTATTTTAAAAATGTTATCAGCTTATGATAAAAAGTGTTTGGTGCTAAAAATCATGTGGGTATGAGTACATTTCTAGCTTTCCCACCTGAAATAATTATATCAAGAACAAGAAATGAAAAAAAAGAAATTTATAGCGAAATCGAAAAATAAAGTTTTTCAAGGAACAATTTTGTTCCATTAACTTCTTTTCATATCTTGTTTAGTTTTTGAAAAAAATCAGGTATCATCAAACGGGGTAATTTCGGACATGTGGGGTAAATTCGGACAATCCTAAATTGATAGTTTAAATTATTTAAGGGTGGTTTGAATCAGAATCTAGAACCAGTTAAGGCTTGAACTGATTCTAGGTTCTTGGAACAGTTTTGAGTAATTTATTCTATCAATTTGGGAAATTTAAGGGTGTCCAAATTTACCCCACATGTCCTCAATTATTCCGCTTGACGGTATTTCGATTTTTTTTACGTTAAAAGTGGATTTTTTAAAAATCGGCTCCAGCTAAGATTTTGTTTTTTATCGAGAAATAGTTGTAAGTAAGACATCCCAGAAACAAAATCAAGGAAACATTCTTGGTATTGGCACCTTTGGGTTGAAGTCACTTCAACGGATCCGTATATGCTATGCTCGACACCCAATCAGAAACGATCTATTTATAACCGACGTCAAGAAGATTAATTCAAATTACAATTTCGCTGCATGCAACATTGCACCATTTTCAATTTCGGAAAGTTAAAAATTGATATCTAATATAGTTCAAAATTAACCGCAACGACCGGTTCATCATGAATGAGAATTCATTTTATTTTGAACGAAATTGAGGTCTACTAGTTCATTACCCAGGGGAAATTTACTACTGACCCGGTACTGCTAAAATCCATAATGATAACTGAAGGGTGGATATTCAAAGTCGTATAACCGCCATTCCCAATTTCTTACAGGAGAGCGGAAAAACGCTCGCATTTTATTAATCATGCAATGTAAAATGCAATGTTTGAAAAATTCTCACAATGAAACTATTGCGAGTTTTAACTTGTTCTTTTCGCTGAAATGACGGCGTCAACTTAGAGTTTCGAAAAAAAAAATAAAAAAATTTTTGAAAAATTGGCGGTTATACGACTTTGAATATCCACCCTTCAACTATGTTCTGTACTGGCACACTACTGACCAACAACCGGCACGGGGCCAGACAATTATTAGTACTGGCCTGGTACTAAGATAGTATTGTGAACGATACTGGGCCAGTACTGGCTCACTAAAGTGTGTCGTACTGGCCTAGTATAGTTCACACTTATGGCTTAGTGACAGGCCAGTAAAATGCCATAACGACATAAAGACATATTTTTTTGACCACCCAGTAGAATTACATACATCTGTATCGACGGTCGGCGAAGTGAAAGGGAAGGCGAATTTTCGAAGATCGCGCTTCTCTCTGCCGCCGTTTCTGCCTTTCTCCAGCCTCTGAAGGCGACATTGCAAAGAGTGCTTTATTTAAGAAAAAATATATGTATTTCCCTCCCAATCAAATTGTCCATGTGTGCAGCTTTATCGATTTTCTTTTCTTACACACACATACTCTAGCGCAATAATAGGAATAATAAAGGAATAATAATGACAATCGTCATCGTCATTCTTGCGAGGGGAAACTCATTTGTGATCATATATATATAGATACATGTAATATATACATGCTTGATTACATCTATATAAATACAATATATACATATAACTTGTAGTTGTTTTCGAGGCTTCAAGGTCCCAGCGTGCATATATTATAGCCGATTAATTGCTGCTGATTTTTATTTATTGCAAAGAGCAAGGTGGCGCGCTGAGTAGTTAATGGTTATTGGTTTGCAATATTTATATAGATATATCGCAGTGGGTTGGTATCCGTGTACGCATGCAAGTACGAATGCAGCGCAATAATAAATTCTATCGCGGCAACGTGACTTACCCGCGCCGCACCGCTCTCGCTATTACACGCAGCCTGAGCACGCCCGAGATTGTGTGAGTGTAATAATTGTTAATCGCTGACTGAAGATATGGTCATTTGTGTGTATGAAATATGCATGTGCAAATTTGTCTCTATGTGTGTGGTATCTTATAGGGTCCTCGAAATTGCAACGCCACTCTCGAATCGTTCGGTAATTATCGATCTTGTCTTATCGATCGCGCGAGATATAGCCGAAACAAACTAAAAACGCCCTTTTATGCCCCGAAAAAATAATGAGAGAAATGAGATAAGGAAGAGAAAGCAAGACGGCGAATTACAGAGAAACTTGTGCAAGGAAAAAATTGTATGTAGAGCAATATTAATAAGGTTGAATTTATTAATAACGTTTGAATTTATTAATCATGTTATTGATGAAGAAAAAAATGCAACATATAGTGCACAAGGAATGAAATTTCATATAAACTACCAGTCAGAATTTTGAGTTTACCTCTTATTTGATGATTAAGTTATCTTGATTTTAATCATGCGCAAAATATTTTTTTCTTCGAATGTTTGAATATTCTCAAAATTCTGTATAAAATGAGCCCAAGATGAAACCAATTTGTCTATTTTTTTAAGGATGTACACTATGTACAATCAATTTGAAAAGTCGCCGATAATTAAAATGATTTATAAAATCGACAACAATATATCTATTATTAATTTCTGCAAATATTCACGAAGCCTGAGCGAACTTTAGAAAAAAATAATTGAGATTAAAATAGTTTATTTAAACAAAGTTATTGAGAGTTATTGAATAACTTTTTCGTTCAGAGAAAGCAACAATTGGAACTCTAAATAACGACTTGAAATAAACAATTTTAACCCGATTTTTTTCTGAAGTATGCTTAGAAGCCTCCGTCAAGACTTGCAAAAATTAATAATAGATCTATTATTGTCGCTTTTATAAAACATTTTCAAGATTGGCGACTTTAGATGATAATTGTACGTAGTGTACATTTTCAAGTAGATATTGCGAAAATAATGTAAATTTCAAGGTTTTCTGAAATTTTAGGTAATATTCGAAATCATCAACATTTTGTAATGTTCTGAGAATTTTTTGAGATGTTTGCTCATAAGCTGTTGCAATTTTACGGAAAAATATTTTTAAACAGAGCCTTAGAACATTAAAACTATTTTCACTATTTTTGCAATATCCGGTTAAAAAATAGACAAATTGGCTCCAACCTGGTCTCATTTTATACAGAATTTCAAGAGCGTTCAACTCCTTGAAGAGAACATTTTTTATCCGACATGATCAAAATTAAGGGAACTCAATCAATCATCAAAAGGAGGTTAACTCAAAATTCTGACAAGTAGTGTAGGTGTATGATTTGGTACAAAATTAACCGAATTTCGTTCAAAAATAGTAAAATTAGTCCGTATGATTCTAATTTTTTTCTCCTATCGTAAAATCAACTTTTTTCTATTATATCTCCTCTGTATTGTTCAGTGGAGAATTAGAGAGAGGATAATCTGATAGCTTCACGTATCGTAAATGATACCATCAAATATTTTTGATGATGGCTTAAGTTCTTTTAGAGTTAATTATATGAGAACTAAATTTGTTTCTCTCAAATAGGCTAACAACTATCAAAATTCTTCATAAAAGAAGCCAGGATAAAGATAGTTTGTCATTTTTTTCGGAAGACATTGAAAAAATAGAGAAAATCTAAATGTTTTCTTAAAATTAAGATGAATTCTTCGACAAAAGAACTTTATACTGGCTCATTTTATGAATAATTTCGATATCTATCAAACTATTCAAGATTTAAAAAATTCAACTCCTATATAGTTAACATTAAAAGAACTTAGCAATCATCGATAAACAGGCGGTGTCATGCTTGTGATCGGAAATGTAGTTTCATTAATATTTATC